>WAAD01006563.1:23321-75270 GCA_013389945.1 Fregata magnificens
GAAAATAGTCCTTTCATTTTTAAGTCAGCTTCTCCCTATACAACCATCATGAGTGTCCAGGGACTACAAGGAACTTGGATGCTTGTGAATGCAGGCCCAACAGCATCTGCCCACAATAATCTGCTTTCACCCAAGAGATTGCCAAAACCTGCTTTAGCCAAACACTTGAGTGCCATGTATTCAAAATTAAGAAACTAAGGGAGGATGAACTGCTTACCTAGTAATGCAACCAGTCCTCTTGGAAAGAAAGTCAGATCTTCCCTTCTTTGAGAAACTAAATGTTATGTCAAGATTCTACTGTCCATCACATCATCACATGGAGGTTCTCCACTTCTATGCAGCTAGCTGAGGCTCCAGAGCCAGCCTCAATAAAGACACGAAGAACAGCCATTGGGGTCCACATTTTAAGTTGCATCTGGGAGCACGGCAGAGTCTCCAAGTCATCAGGACCCTGAAATAATTCCCTTCTCCCCATAAATCTCAAATTAGCCTTAGATAAGAGTAATAAATGTGCTTAGAAGGCAGCAGTGACCAAGTACACCAGAAAAAAATTCTGTTTAGTAAAAACATGTCACAGGGCACTACTAGCTAAACACAGTGAGTGCTCAGACTTTGTATGTATGGCATGGCTAGAAAGCTCAGAATCACTTTGGCTGCTGCCCTCTTGTTCACCAGCTCTCTCATGGTCCAAATGCAGACTTCTTCTTACTGGTAGTGGCAACAGCTGTAGGACACAGCGTAACTGAACCAAAGCACATGCTGTTTCGCACGGACGGCACAGTATAATGTGCATTAGGCAGGCATACCTGAAGTAGTGTTGACTTACAGCAGACACAGACAGAAAAAACAGTAACAGTTTTCAGTGTTTCCACAGAGATGCCCAACACAATTCTTTTCTTACTGGTGAAATTTTCTTGCTTTCCTGACCTTTAAGGAAAAAGACATTTGCCTGAATCTTTACTCTAGCAACAAGTAGGGTCCTACAAAAGTCTGCAGGTTCTTTGTACCCACAGAATATATTTAGCAATGTGGACTAAAAGGGCAATTATTAACACCTGCGGGAAGCATAGGTACTGTTCCATAAACTTAAAAGGTATGCTGGGCTTTTTATTAGGATGAGGATCTATAGCACAAAACTTCCTTCATCGGAGTGTATCTCAAAACATGTTTTGTGAACGCTGCTTCAAATGAGATGTTCCTGAAAAAAAAGTGATGTACTTAGGAAAAACAACGTAAGAGTGCCACCTACTGTTCTTATTTAACAGAAGACTGTTGAATGTCAGTTTCTTTTCCTCACCTTCCACTAGGCACCAGAGTATGCTCAGCCTCACAGCTAGCTGAATCGATACCGTTTTTATTACACATGTATTTTGATGACAACACTCTTTAAACTTGTTTCTTGCGTTCACCAGGAATTGGTTAATGTTTTGCACTGAGCCTTTAGCAACTTCAGTTCAAATCTCAGTCGCAGAAAATTTCTTCCATCTCTCATGCGAAAGCAAAGAGCTGCAAGATACATAGAGAATTTACTGGGTATCTATCACTATCCGAATGTCCTGTTCTTAAATTCTTACCTCAGAATCTGCTACTGGACACTGACGAGTACATCTTAATGTCCTACCAGTTCAGTAATAGTCCATAAGAGGAATGCTTTCCTGTAACAACCTTAGCCTGATAACAGCACTAAAACAAAAAATAGAGGTAAGCCCTCAAAAATACTCCCGATATCTGCAGGAAAATAGCAATAATTAGTAGTTAACAGATACTAAATCCAGTATTTTCATTTTTCCTTCATATGTTAGACAGATAAAATAAACTGTCAAATACACAGACAAGTACTTAATTCCCTCAATTTAAACAGAAACAAACTAAAATAAGCATCACTCTGAATGTTTCCATGGAAGAAAACTTTCACAGATTTCTTCAAATACCAAATATTCTGCATTAGGCCTCCATCCTCAGACTGCCTTTAGGAGTCTTATTTTCTAGCTTATGGTCTCCAGCAAGGACAAACTTCTGAGTCCTTACATAATTTTAATTAACTGAGGATAACATACTTAACTTGAACAGTTAAGGTGCATCTACATTAGCAGTTTAATGAGCAGCAACATTTCTCTCAGGTATGAATGTGCTGAGTATCCACGCTCAGTTACAAGGAACACACTTTGTGCACGCAGCCTGTGCACACACTTGTGGTTTCTCTTCTGAACTAAGCAGAAAGTTTCACACCGGGATGCAATCCAGAGTGCCCAGAGTTAGTGGGGACACAAAGTACAGCCTTTAAAGCAAGAATTCAGCAACTCTGAAGTCCTCCTGCCGTATGCAAGCAACAGTTCTGGAAATATTTACATGCCTTGTCCTTCCTCTGCAGTTGAAGGAAATCCAAAATGATCAGGAATAATTACTGGATATCAGTCACAAGCTTCTGGGCCTTCCAAAGAAAATAAAAGCCAGAGCAGCATCTTGGTAGGATCATCACTGCAGACTGCTAGCTGACAGACACAAACTTATACCTGGCTTTTCTACTTCCAAAGAGGACAACTTCAACACAGTATTTACCTCACCAATGTAAGTGATCTTATACCAACATTACATCTTCAGTTCAGGATAATCAAACCAAGGGCAGCTACCTGAGGGTCACCACCTCGATTCTGTCCACAGATTATTACTCTGGTGAACCCAGTCAGGGAAAGGACCAAAAATTTCATTGGGAGGTTGAACAACCTGATGGCAGTCTGCCAAGGTCACAAGGAAGCTGATCTGTGCAGAGTCCCATCCTACAGAATCAATATTGCATCAAGTTAAGAGAAAAAATGAAGGCAGCATTCGAAGAACAGGGACAGAAACTAAGTCTCTGCTAAACCCAGGCAAATCCATCCCTGTTACAGGGAGCTGAAGAATTTTGTGTGGGAGAAGGAAAACAAGGCTACTGCACTACTCAACCTGCAGTCTCTGGGGCCTGGAAGAGACCAGAGGACCATCTTGAGAGATAGTCAAAGGCTTTGCAAAAAGGAGATTAACCACCCTCCACAGTGAGAACATCCTAATACCCTGGAGTCTCAGCATGGGAAGTTCTGAAACAGAAGAGATTTGGTTATGTTTGAGCTCTGACTTTGACTCTATATAGTATTGGTGGGAGGTGGCTAATTCCTGTGGTTAATGACTTCTGGAAGACTGCCTATCTCTTGCTAGTGGCGAAAGCCTAGACCTAACCTTTAAGGAAAAGATCTCTGCCTGCATTTTTCCCCTAGCAAGAGGTAATGACACAGTGAAGCCATGTTTCCACATAGCTGCAGTAGTTTGACTTAAGGGATAAGGGGAAAGGAAGGCACAGCAGCTATTTTCACATGATCATACATTTAATTTGTTTTCATTAGGACAACAGTGAATCAATTTCTCTCCCTGCCCTTATGTGACTGTGTGTTACCCGTACGCATGTAAATGCAGCATCTGGCAATGCATTAGGAGAGTCTGTTCAGACACCACAGACAGACAGTGCCGTTAAGCTGGGTAAAATTTAATTCCACTCCAGAGAAAACAGCAGTAACAAGGAAAGGATGCTACATGGAAGACTGCAAAAGGGTGAATATTGAAGGCGCTGTTCCACATACTGCTGCATGTGGGGTCAAGCACACAGATAAGCATTATCCTTTAATTGATAACGCAGGCTCTGGAATAGATTTTCAGTGGTGCCCCAGGTGTTACCATATTTTGTCACTGTCCTTCCCCTGCTGTGTTTCTTCTTTCTTATTTTGTATTTTCCTGTACGCCATCAAAAGGCACTGCAGGGGATGATTTTTTTTTTTAAAACAAATGGCTTCTACCTTACTTTCTGGCAGTACTGGTTATGGTACAAGCAGGGAATGGAAGGACTGGACACAGAAAGTAAAAATGGGAGGAGGGAGCTGGAGGAAGGGGATCTCCAGTTGTAGAATACTTTTCCAGGAAGGAATGGTGGGATATAGTTACGGGGCAGATACACATTTCTTTCTAAATTCCTCTATTTCAACAGAACATGAGCTTTTTCCGTCTAAAACCCACAGCTCTCAATTTGAAATTGGCTACCTTTTGTGAAGTACAGCACTTCAATGTGCCCTACGTAAAACCATGTGTTTCACTTTCCAAATATCACACAATCCTGCAATTGCAAACATTAGATCTGCAACTAAGAATTCTGCAATTAGTCTGCAACTCTTTGGTCTGCAGCTCTAAAAATCAGTCTTTGCCAAAGTGCTCCATGCAGTCTGCTTCTTGCATTCATCATTGACTTGAAATTGTCTGTGCAACTTGACCTTTCCCACAGGCTTTCTAGGCATGCTGTGTGTTAGCTTCCTGAACTTTTTTGCTGATTTGACTCTCACACAATTCACTTTCCAGCGCCTCAAAGCTTCCATCCGCAAATTTATTCCTTGTACAAGGATGTCGGTTCAGGTTTGAGAGGAACTTCAAATCTTTGTCCCTACCACTGGCACCTACAAAGTTTAATTTGCAAGCTTCCTTTTCTCTGCAGTAGGATCTCTTGTGCAGGACACCTGATAAGGATGTGTATCTCAGCACAGCTGGGAAATCCTCATAACGCAAACTCTCTGATGATTTCACTGAAATTTCCGACACAGAAGTGTCATATAAAATCCATGTACAGAACACCTCTGTCACAATCTTCCCAACAGTGGACTTGTCAGCACTGGTGTGCTATTATGGGAGACAACCTTGAATTAAAATACATATAATATCACGCTGCCTGTGAAAAGCGGTCTGTGAACGACTCAAAACACCATCCGCACAGCAATGCCCCCAGACAATCAGGAATAGACCAGCAAAGCCTAGAGACATATCCCACCAATCATGAGAAAACACCACTGTGGAACAACCCATGAATCTGTAAAACCTCAAACTGCAAAAAGCTGGAGGAGGATTAACTGACTGCTTCTCAACCCTCCTGATGCAAGATGTTGTAGCGGAGCTCCCATACCTGTGCCAGAAAATTGCAACATGGGAATACTCTCAGGTCATATGCTTTTAGCACACAGATAGTAAGAACAGGCCGATAGGTACTAACTCAGTATTGTTATGTGTTAAATGTACAAATGTTCATACCTTTGCAATTACTGCCATATTTGAAAGTATAGAATCATAGAATGGAATCATAGAGTATCTCAAGTTGGAAGGGACCCATAAGGATCATCAAGTCCAACTCCCTGCCCCTCACAGGACTACCTAAAACTAAACCATATGACTAAGAGTGTCGTCCAGATGCTCCTTGAACTCTGGCAGGCTTGGTGCCGTGACCACTTCCCTGGGGAGCCTGTTCCAGTCACTGACCACCCTCTCAGTGAAGAACCTTTTCCTAATGTCCAATTATATCTTACCCAATGTATCTTATATAAGTGCTTATAATGTGTATGTCTTGATTTCTATATCCAGAGATCAAACCTTAGCTAACATGCTTAGATGGTCTGAGCCATTTGGTCAAACTATACCCTCAGAGGTATGGACTGTTAAGTATATGCAACAGATAAACACCAGGAAGTGATAACCACACATAGCTCCAGGATCAACAGGCAGATATACTGGCTTTCCAACTCCTGGCTGTCTTTGTTGCTGAATTACCACCGTTTTTCCACCCTTCACTCTTGATTCATTAGAAGAAGATGACAAGCAAGAAGCAGCAGGAGCTCCAAAGTACAAGATCTATATCGAGTGTTCAGTCTCACAGATGAAAAGGCTGAGATCCCTCAGAACAATGATATGCTCAAAAAAGTGTCTCTTCTAGTTGCTGATCCTGCTCCTGCTGCTCCCTGCTCCACGCAGCATGTGCTTCCCCTGCATGTTAAGAATGAGGGGCAGGAGGGGCTAGGATGTGCCTAAAGGCATGCCCTGAAGCATAAAATACAATGCTAACATCAAGTTCTGAAATCAGATCAGATACAATCATGAAAGTTGTCCTGCACATCCTAAATACCTCTATTCCTTCTTGCCCTTTTATTACAATAGCTGTGTTGCCATTTAAATGCACTGTATTATGTGCCAGGTGCAATGCAGTCACACATCAAAGAAATGTAAAGGTATTTAATTTCCATACCATCCTGTGGAATGACACAAGGTGGTACTTCTGAGCTGGAAAACAATCAATGCAGCAATTCTGAGAAGAAAACTTCAGAGAGAGTCAAAGAGAATGTAAAGTGTATAATTAAGAGCAGGATCTAAAACTGTCAGGACTGCTTTTTGCTTGCAACTATGTTTGGCCTCTTCCGCCCTGGACAAAGACCCCAGCAGAAGTAAAATCTGGTTGTTTTGCCAGAACACAGCAGGGCTTTGAAAGAATTCTGAGGAGAACTTTGGGGGGATTAGTGGAATAATTTAATAGGCGGTCATGTTGGTAGGTAGAGAACAAAAAGACATTTGCATTTCAAACTGCCTGTATGGTTTGGGGACAGTGGAGGAAGAAAAGTAAGCCTGAAGAAGCCTGAAGCTATTCCGCACTGAGGAAAAAGCCCTGACAGAAAGTGGATGAAAGAGATAAAGTTAAGGGAGTAAGATTCTGAAAAAAACACACATAAACATTCATTTCACTTCCAGGCTAATGCAATATTGTTTAGTGAACACAAATAAGCAGTTGATTTTTCTCATTTAAATTGAAGAATTGTGGATTCAGAATAATTCAGGTTGGAAGGGACCTTAGGAGGTCATTCCAACTTCCTGCTCAAAGCAAGGTCCACTATGAGGCCAGACCAGGTTGCTCAGGGCTTTATCCAACTGGGTCCTGAAAACATTCAAGAATGGACACCCCACAACCCCTCTGTTTCATTGTTTGATTGTCCTCATGGGGAAAAGGCTTTTCTTTATATCCAGCCCAAACTTCTAGGTTCAATTTGTCTTGTCCTCCCACCATACCACCAGAAGAGCCTGGCTCCATCTTTTTGATAAGCTCCTCATGAGCACTGGCAGGTTGCTATTAGGTTTCCCCCAGAGCCACCTCTTCTCCAGGCCAAACAAGTCCAGTTCCCTTTAGCACCCCGCCCCCCGCCCCCAGGAAAAATGCTTCACTCCCTGAACATTTTGTCTCTCTGCTGAACTTCTTCTCGTTTATGATCGTCCTTGCATTTGAGGTACCCAAAGTCAGATGCAGATGTGATCTAATGAATGCTGAATCCCTTAATCTCCTGGATTTGCTGTTAATACAGCCCAGAAGACTGCTGGCACTGTTTGCTGTCAGGGCACATTGCTGGTGTATGTTCAGCTTTTTGCCCCCCAGGCCCCTGGGTCATGCTCAGCAGTGCTGTTCCCCAGCCAGTCAGTCCCAGGCTAGATCACCGGGAAATCAAAATTACAGAACAACGTAGGTCAGACCTCTGGAGGTCATCCAGTCCAACTCTCTCAAAAGCAGGGCTAACCTCAAGGTTAGATGAAGTGGCATCCATCATCTAAACCTGAAACCCACAAATGACATACATAAAACACTCCACAGGAAGTTTTAGATTCTATTTCTAAAGAAATCTTTAAAATACTATTATTATTACTATTTTCCAAATACATCATAACCAATAATAGCTGGTACTATAAAAAGGTAAACAGATGACAGCAGCTGCAAAAATAATGGAAGCACTCAAAAAAAATTATTCAATAATGGTAAGGACAGGGAAGATAAAGGATTTTAGTGAAACATATTAGAATGAATACCAGACTCAGACTCAGTTCAGTTGCGTTGGGAAGCAAATGCAAATTTAAGACAGCTTTTCAGCACAACCATGAAAATAAGGAAAATCTTAAGGGCAGATAAAAATGATGGCCTGGAAGTGATGACAGCAACAATGATCATCCAGACTCCTCTCCCAGGCTCAGTCTATTTTCATACCAAAACTGCTCAGGCCTCTCAAAGCTCTGAAAAGACTATCCAAGACATTTAGTGCAACAGACTACTCTGCTCCAACAGGAGCAGGCTGGGAAACAGGCAGGAGGTGCAGACCTGAGCAGCCCCTGTCCCCACAGCAGAACTGGGCAGTGGGATCTTTGCAAAGCACAGGAATTGGGTATATGTGCCACTAACCCCGACATGTACCAACCTCCCATCTCTGCCTTGACTGATGCTCTGGTGAGGGGCTGCCCCATTCACTAGCTTCCTTGTCTTCTTCCAGCTTTTTCTCTCCCTAATGGAGACACAGAAGATACCCATTAATCTTTCCTTTTGTCCCCCAAGCTACCTGCCATGGGCCCCTGGGAGAATCTCAGCTCTGCTCACATCCTTGGGTGGCAGACAGCAGGGTCTAGTGCACTGCCAGACACATGTTCGTGATTACATTAGCAGACAAAGGAAGAGATGGGAAGTGGGGAATGTGGAAAGGGGATAGAACAGCTTGGAAAAAGCAAGGGGAAAATCAAAGGGCAGCTCTGGCACCATCCCTCTGGAACCTTAGCTCCCTCTCAGTGAGAAAACCAGATCATCTTCATCGGGGGTCTGCACATCTTACGCTGCTGAAGACTCAGATCATGCCCTCAGAACCAACCCTTCACCAAGCATCCCACGGCTGGCAGGAAAAGCAGCAGGAAGCAGAAGTTCAGTCCCCCGCCGCCTGGTAAAGGCAGCCACCCACCACTCTGACTTCAGTGTCAAATTGAAGAATTGCAAAAAACAGTGAAAGCCTCTCAACCCTGTCACTGAGTGTAACCTGTATAAAACCACCCACTCACACAAAGATCTTCACTACATCTGCCCAGATTCAGCTGATGAGGTGAATCCCACATTACGTAGTGAATAAAAGTTATGTAGACTTTGCTATATTACTGTCGTTTGAGTTAACTGTTTGGAACTGTAATGGGACAGGAATGTCAAGGTTACAGTTGCTGAGGTTGATGAACTTCTGTACCTGGTGGCTCGATCTGGTCATAACTCATTGAAAGCTGTCATCTGGCAAGGCTGCAGTCACACATTCTGATTGCAAGTAAAAATCCATGTGACAAAGCAAGGAACAATGGGCCAACACATCTGTATGATGCAGTCAACAACTCAAGAGCTCTTGAAAATAATATTGTAAGAATTCCTGGTTCTGCATTCAGAGATCTCTGCCTGGAGATCAAGCTCAAGGACACCCAAAGAAAAACCTCACCAACTCCAAGAAGACCCTCAAAGACTGAGTGGCTATAGATCAACATGCACGTTATGGACAAGGACAGCAGAATAACTGCAGGCTGTGATCCAACAATCTCGACATGTAACCTCTGATCAGGAGATCAGAGGATGCATCTGTTGTCACACTGACCTACCTCATCACACTAAGACATTTATAAGCTATTTATATTTTGCATTTTGTACATTTTAATTGATGTTTAAAGACAAGAAAGTTCCTCATAACATTTCCCCAAGAAACTGCCTGTTTAAATTCAGACTGTTGCAAACTTTTTCACCCACAAAAGCTTGAAAAGCTTAGATAGCTCAAGACAACCCCATCCCTCATAAACAAAATCCAGTTTACAATGGAACACACCCTGCAAAGACAGAACACTTAATATATCAAATGCAAAGAATAAAATGGTGTAGGACTGTGACGGTGTGCTCCCCACTGCCCCGCCCCCAACCTGACCTTTATCTCCTGTAGCCCTGCTCCAGTGATAGCCATCAGTGGCAGTGGTAATTGATGTGTCTGGTTGTGATGGCTGCATCATTCCAAAGTGGATTCGGGAGACATGTAACAACACAATAGTCAAGGGCTATTGTGCAGTGCGGCCACCTAACCACAGTGAAGAGGCTGGGATCTGGGGTTGGTATGCAAATATGACTATGAGTCAATCATCTTACCCACCCATAAATAGTGAACAGCCCAAGAGCCCTTGGAGCTCTCCTGCACAGCAGCGGGCTGCATGACAGGATTTCCCCTTGAGTAGGGATGCCTCTCAAGGTTACTCCTCAAGGTTGAGAGATTCCTTGCCATAACAGATGCTCAGTAAGTGACTGATAGCATGTTAAACTTTGAAATCTTAGCTAAGTGATATAAAGGACTGATTGTGCATATATAATCCTTTAGACATAAACCGTTGACCAAGTCTGGGACTACGATTGGATCTAGCTGCCCCTAGACTCCTCTCTGAGAAAGAGTTTAGAAAGCAAGAGGGTCCTTTCTGACCAAACATGAGGGTCTCCCTGACAGTTTTGTCTGACCCTGTCCTCTATGCAGTAAATAACCAAGTGTACCTTGCCATCGAATCTTGTTAAATCACTGTTGCATTTACTATTGAACCTTGTTAACTCAGTACTTTATATCAATAAAGTATATTTTGCTTCTCTCTTACGAGTGAAGTGCACTCTCACTCCTTCCGCGACAAGTATATAGTTTGCTCAGCACAAGGACAGCAGAAATTTATATTTAATTTTTCAAAGGTATTTTAAATATGGATCTTATATTGCAAAGCGCTTTAGCTTCTTAAGGCAGAAACTAAAAATGCATTATCACAAAAGCAAACCTATATCTTAGAACCTTAATGAAACAAGACCATTAAAAATTATCTATCTGCTAATTCAAAGACTCATCAAATAAAATACGAGAAATGAAGCATTTCCCATACTTGTAGGGAAGTTCAAAACCAAAAGTTCTTTTCCATTCTTGTGGAGAATCAGAGCTGCATTTCCCTCAGCAGCAAGTATAAAAGGCACTTCCAAGCGGTCTCTAGTACAGCGCCATAAGATCTGCTAACAAACTTCCAGGGCTACCACTAGAAACATCATTTATCATTTATGTTTGGGATTCCCTATCATAAGTAGGCTTTTTCACCACCCAGCCTGTTTTTTCAGCAACCTAAACCTAAGATGTGATTTTAGATCCTTTCCTATGTAATTCCATGAAAGCAGAATGTGGAGCTATATAAGACAGTATGGTTTGTTTGACAAAGCTAATCCTATTAAGATTCACGAAGTCTCCTGGCTTAGTTGATAGGAATCTGAGTTTGAAATCTCTCTTCAAGTGTGTATTGGGTTTGTGTGGCAAGGTTTTAGTAGTGGGGGGGCTACATGGGCGGCTTCTGTGAGAAGCTGCTAGAAGCCTCCCCCATGTCTGATAGAGCCAATGCCAGCCGGCTCCAAGACAGACCCGCTGCTGGCCAAAGCCGAGCCAGTCAGCAACAGTGGTAGCGCTTCTGGGATAACATATTTAAGAAGGGGGAACAAAAAAAAAAAACAACCCCTGCGCAGTTGCAGCCAGAGAGAGGAGTGAGAATACGTGAGAGGAACAGCCCTGCAGACACCAAGGTCAGTGAAGAAGGAGGGGAGGAGGCGCTCCAGGTGCCGGAGCAGAGATTCCCCTGCAGCCCATGGTGAAGACCATGGTGAGGCAGGCTGTCCCCCTGCAGCCCATGGAGGTCCACAGTGGAGCAGATATCTGCCTGCAGCCCGTGGAAGACCCCATGCTGGAGTAGGTGGATGCCCAAAGGAGGCTGTGACCCCATGGGAAGATCACACTGGAGCAGTCTGTTCCCAAAGGACTGCACCCCGTGGAAGGGACCCATGCTGGAGCGGTTCGTGAAGAACTGTAGCCCATGGGAAGGACCCACATTGGAGAAGTTCATGGAGGACTATCTCCCATGGGAGGGACCCCATGCTGCAGCAGGAGAAGAGTGTGAGGAGTCCTTTGCCTGAAGAGGAAGGAGCGGCAGAGACAACTGACCGCAACCCCCGTTCATTATCCCCCTGCGCTGCTCAGGGGGAGGAGGTAGAGAATAATCGGGAGTGAAGTTAAGCCCTGGAAGAAGGGAGGGGTGGGGGAAAGGTAGTTTAAGACTTGGTTTTATTTCTTATTACCCTACTCTGATTGGATTAATAAATTAAGCTAATTTCCCCAAGTTGAGTCTGTTTCGCCCATGACGGTAACTGCTGAGTGATCTCTCCCTGTCCTTATCTCGACCCATGAGCCTTTCGCTGTATCTTCTCCCCCCTGTCCTGCTGAGGAGGCGGAGTGACAGAGTGGCTTTGGTGGGCACCTGGCATCCAGCCAGCGTCAACCCACCACAAAGTGATTTTTGTTTTCATTTGGAAGTATTTTTCACTTGACTTAAGTTCCTGCCTGGAGTGCTCAGCTGGGTTTTTTTGTCAGAAATTTCCAGCTGGGCTTAAAACTCCCTTTTTCCTGCACTTCCATCCCTAAAGCAGCTGAACCCGGACACTGAGTGTTGCCAAGAGAAGACCAAAAAGCCAATGCAAATGCTGGGCCACTGATCTGAAGTACCTGGAGCACCTTGACACCAGCCTGACTCCACTGAGCAGATCGTGACAAAAAATATTCTCCCAGTAGCTTCCTAACTTCAGTATCAAATGCTAAAAACATAACTGGAGCTTCTTGCCCCTTTTCTGAAAAGGCAAGGTTATTTTTGAGGAACGCAATTCCAGTCACAGAAGCAGGAGAGATGGTTCTGACTTGGTACTGCTCTCAGGAGAGGCAGCCACCTTTGCTCTCCCTCCCAAATACGGGTCCAGACACCATCTTTTCCCCACTCTGAGGGGATGAGGACGGCACTGGAAGCACCATCCGTGCAAGATAAACGGCCGCCTTCCCTCCATCGCCCTAGAGAGACGACGCTCTCCCTGCTGCCCAGCCCCGTCAGGGTCTCGCCGCAGAGCAAGGAAGCAGCCTCCGCNGCAACAGCGCTGGCGCCGCCATGGAGGAGCCGCTAAACAGCCCACCGGGGTTGTCCACTGTCCTGGCGGTGAGGAGGGGGCCGGAGCTGGGCTGGCTGCCCGCCCGGGGACAGGGAAGGAGGCACCGGTCGCCGTGTGTGCCTGCGCCCCTTCGGGGGCGGGGAGGGGAATGCCCTCGCAGGGGTGCTCGCACCTTCTCCAGCTTGGCACGGGGCGGGCTGGTGAGCGCGGTCCGTGACTGAAATCGGTTGTCGTTGCGGTGCGGGAGAAGGAAGGCTGGTCGCTCTAGCTGCCTGGTGACGCTCCTCCTCCTGCCATAGCCTAATCTCCTTTCATTTTGTCCGTAGAAGACGGACTGGTCCGAGCCCTGGCTGGTAGGACTGGCGGTTTTCCACGTCCTCTGCTTCCTCCTAACATGCATCTCTTTCCAGCACTACCGGGTACAAATAGGGCACTTCCTCTGCATGGGTGAGTCGTGTATTCATGCTTCCGTGAACTCGCATTCGTGTGATAAAGGGCATGTTTATTGTTTAAGCTGCTAGTACTGTCAAATAGCTTCTTTTGGTCTCATAATGGTAACCGGTTTCTCCATGTACTTGCACGGCGCTTGGTTTTATACTTTGTAGCAGATAAAGGGCATGCAAATTAGTATTTCTCTGATAATAATGCATGTGGAAAATGATACAAGGACAAACTTAAAATTTTGTAGTTGTATTGCTTTTCTGTTAAACATGTGATTGCATTGAATTTTCTTACTTGATGACTTCATATTGCATGTAATTGTTGAGTAAGAATATGCTAGTTTTCACCTGACTGCAGCAGACTACTGTGCTATACACCTATTCAAACAAAGTTTGTATTTTACCAAAATGCTTATATATAATTAGTACCCTAACTTCAGATAGTAATGTTAGCTATAGCAGTGTGTCACCATAACATCTAAAATGATAACTTAATTCCTTACCAGTTCTGGGGAGTGCTGGCATTTCTTTTTACAGACATAACTTAGAAGCAGTCACCAAGAAGATTGCTGGAAAAAATACTGATTTTTAAATTCATTTGTGTGCTGAGCTCTTTCTGTAAGCTCAGATGAGTAGGATTTTACGCTTGTTTGTAATATAGTAGGTATGTTTTGTGATCACTTTATACTCCTTAGTGACTATATGGGACATTTAAATCAGAATTGGTTTTGTGCAATTAAATATTAAATTTGTAATTTGATCTTCTGAGGATCAAGGAATTCTAGTGTCTGGTATGTATAGATCTTTAGTGTACATGGCAGAACTGATGGCAGTTTATTTTTAAAGAAATACTGAATCTAATATTTTTTTTCTGTTGTACAGTAGGCTTAGTGTACTGCGCTGAATATATAAATGAATTGGCAGCCATGAATTGGAGGTAAATGTTTTCACTTTCATTTTCACATTTAAACAAATGTTCTTCTAAAAATGTTCTTTTTTTCATATCATTCCCAGAAGGCATTAATTTAAAGGAGTCACTCATGCCTCATCAGTAGAATGAGATGGCAGAGGGTCTTTTGCATTGATTTATATCAAACTTTTGGACAAAACCATACACTACAACATAGTTATCACTTAGCTTATAAGAAAACGTAATTTTTAATAGCTAGCATGTGTTTATTGTACTGCTTAAAATCTGTGTTTATATGGATAGTTGTAAACTAACTAGTCATAGAATTAAGAGAAAAGCAGAGTGGGATGGTTAAGGGAAAGAGGATGTGAGATTTGATGGTTTTTTGTTTTGTTTTTGTTGGGTTTTCTTTGGTAGCTATTCATGTTTAATAAGCTGAAGTTAAGCACCACTTCTCAAAAATATCAATACTATTTTATATACTTATATATGCATAAAAATATTTATATTTGCCTGTTTTACTAAGCCTGTGTACCCGAATTAAACTGATGGCTTATTTTCATAAGCACTGAACTAACCTTTCCCTGATGTAACTGGAAATCATGTGTTTAACAGTACTTTATGCAGGCATCTGACTGTAAGTCTTTATGTCCCCCTTCAGGCATGCACAACCTAAATTACAGCTTTGCTACATTTATTATTTTTGTTATCTTTTCTAGTATGAGTAACCAAAATACCTAAGAAAGTAATTTCTGACATTTCAGGATAAGCATGATTTCTGATGCACAAATTATGTACTAATGTAGTCACATTAGTAAGTTACTTAATCTGTGGTTGTCTTATTTAGGTTTTGCGCAGTATTTATTTAGGTTATTGTAATAAATAACTGATGAGATATTTACTGTCTCTTTGTTCTGACTTAATACAGTAGAATGCTGGCCTGTGCTTGGGGATCCCAAGGAGTAGGATAATCTGTACAGTGTCCATGTTGAATAGTTACTGTGAAAGTATAATGTTATGTGAACTACACTAAATAAAGCTTCCTCTTTTCTTTTTCTTTCTTTATTTCTTTCAGGCTGTTTTCTAAATATCAATACTTTGATTCAAGAGGAATGTTTATTTCACTAATATTTTCAGCACCACTGCTGGTGAATACTATTATAATTGTGGTATGTATGTGTTCACTTATATGGATGCTTTCATTAAATTGATAAGTAAATGTATGTGGATTAGTTTAATTTAATAATTTACTTTTCAGGTCACCTGGGTTTACAGAACTTTGAATGTAATGACTGAACTGAAGACACTACAGCAGAGAGTGAAAACAGAAAAAGAGAAAAAGAAGTGAAAGCGCTTAACACTAATTTTTTTTTTTAATTATAATAATACTTGTCCAGGTAATCAATCCTTCTGTATGTTTATCCAGAAAAAGCAATGTTTTTGTGTCTGATGTCAAGAGGACTTTGCAACATGTGGCCATGGACAATTACATGAAAGCAAGTATCTAACAATACATTTGAATTAGCCGTGAAATTGAGAAACCCGGTCTTAACAAGTCTTTCTGCCCTTCAGTGTAAGATAGTTTTCAGGATGACCAAGGCTGTTAGTATTGGTGAGACACAATCTTCAAGTCAGTTTCAATTTGCCTATGTATTTTAACCCTGTCTTAACTGTGTGTTTATTAAGTATCCAGTCTGCTGCTGCTTAAGCCAATCGGAGCTGTGTTGTGAATTCCAGTAAATGAGGGATTGTATTCAGAATACCTCAGGAATCCATGCTTCTATGAAGCGTTAAACTTCTTTACAAATCAAGTTTCATACTTCCTGTGTGTATTGTGTGCCAGTAGCATTTTATAAATAAAATTATCCACTGTATCTTAAATGGCGTTAACTTGAATTAATTTTTAATAAGATTTTTTCTTTCTTTTTTTCTCATAAAAATTACCAGTTTGGTAAAATCTTGTATTTCATTTGTGTAATTCAAAACTATCTCTGCATTTTTTTCAATTTACATTTAATGATTTTAATGCCGCTAGATAAATATCTTTTCTTAAAATTGGATATAATTTTGATAGTATTTTTTGCTTATTTGTAGAACAGAAAGGAAGGGGAGAAACTTTAGAATGTTCTATGCAGTTTTGTTCCTATTTTTTTTAGATTACTTTTTTTTTATGCTTTACTTTTTTAATAAATAACTGAAAATGAAAAATTGACTCTGGTAAAAATGAAGGCTTCAGTTTTACTCAGAGTAATCTGTGTTTACTGGATTAAGGAAATTTGTGGGGGGGAATGAACACAATGGAAGACTGTCCATACATGTTTAGTAAAAGTTGTATGTGGAAGCAGTTAAACCTTTGTGTGGAGACCTAATAGTCTAAAATAGATGTCACTTAAGACATAGGAAAGATGATATACAAAATTGAACTTGGACTACTGTGGAGAACAGTTGGGTACAAAAACGCAGAAGACTAGCATGTTTTTGAGCTTGCATGTATTTGTGAAATTAATTTTAAGTACTTAAATACTCTTCACAACAGTGGAAATACAGACCTGAGAGAGATAAGGGGGTGAATATGCATACACAGTTTGTGAGTCTCCTAGTTAGGGAGAGAGTGAAACTGTTTCTGGAGGGCTCCACAGCACTGTGGAAGGGCAGTGCGGTGTTAGTCTGGGATCCATTTCTTTACCTTTCCCATGTATTAACTTAGCATGGCTCTCCTCACTCGTTGCTCTGTCAAGAATTACAGACAGCTAGGCTACTTTATATTAGCCAACTAAATAGATGCAGGCTTGCTATGTTGTCCCATAATCATCCATTCTGTTGCGACTGTTGATGCAATGTTGGGTAGTGTCAACTCTCACTTCTCCATGAAAACATCTCTGTTGGTCTGGTAGATAGCACGTGCTTTTGGGAACAGTCCCTGTTCTGAAGGAGTGAATAGAATCTATCCAAATGACTGCAAGATAGGCTGTGGCACCTGTTTTCAGGACCAAGGAACAGGCCTGTTTGATTTTATATAGATGTAGTCCTCCCAGGCTGTTTAGAAAAGTTCAGCTTTGCTCTTAACGACTTAATGGGGAAAGGTATGCAATTTTTCATACATGGCCCTAAGCATGACCACACAAATGTTGTGCTCCTGACTTGCCTCTTGTGAACTGTTCTGCAACAATAGCAATGCACAATTGTTTTATTATCACACAGTTAAAGCTGTAGTACTTCATCACACTGAGATGCCACCTGTTATCAATAGCCTTTGGCTTCACAGCATGTATGAATTTGATTCACAGTAAATGAGGTGGTTCAGAGCAGCTAAGCAGCAAGTCTCTTGCAATGGAAAATGGTGTGCCTTACTGAGTAGATCCAAGGCAAACTTTTCCCAAATAGTTCAGTATTTTGTCTTCTTTCTTGTGTGTGAGGTTGGAAAAAATGAAAATTCCCTCTTCTGTAAGGATGTGGAACTGGTGAGATACAGCAGTTGGAACTGTCCTTTCTAGCATAACCTAGACAAGATAAGAGAAACTACTTTTTCTGTATTGCCCACTTTTGTGTTAC
This sequence comes from Fregata magnificens, assembly GCA_013389945.1. Classification (NCBI taxonomy): domain Eukaryota; kingdom Metazoa; phylum Chordata; class Aves; order Suliformes; family Fregatidae; genus Fregata; species Fregata magnificens. The sequence continues at coordinate 40,864 of WAAD01006563.1, forward strand.
TCTTGCTTGGCACAAGTTTCATTAGAGACATTCTCTTTACCTTTGGGGATCCCAAGTGAAACAAAAAAATCCTGTGCTCACTTAAATTCTCTTTCCTCTTCCTCTCAGTGTAGTTGACCTTTCAGGCAGTATTTCGTTTTGTGTTGCATTACCAGAGTAATTTTTCCCCTTTTATATAAGATCCCAGGGCATTACAGCCCTTTAACAAAATTGAAGAACAAAGAACCCTAGAGTGTGAGTGGTAGGCACTTTATTTTTAATTAGCAAGTAAAAACCTATTTGAACTGTATATTATCTGTTGATTTCTGATACCACTGACATAATGCAATAGCTAGTAGACGGATAATACTTGGTTTAGAAAGTATCAACATGATGGGGGTGCTTTTGTCTTCTAAAAGTATTGCCGAGTGAAAGTATAAACAGCTCCAAATTCCAAATTATATCAATATTTTTTTGAAGGACGGACATCTCAGAATGTACACTTCAAAATTGTAAGCTTGGTGTTTTTAAACGTTCCCTGACTGCTGAAACTGTAATAAGTAAATGTAACAGTTATAGAAGATAAATTTTCACAAACACAAAAAAGTGGTTTGCATATATGTTTGTCAGAATAATATTCCCATTTTCTCCATTTCAGAAAGACTCAAACTTTTATCTGAGTTGTCTTCTAGCTAACCCTGCCTAAGAAACACTAAGTATAAGAGCTAAGTTAAAAAAAAAGAAAAAAAAAAAAAAAGTAGGTGTCTTTAACCATAAGAGAAACCCTCAGAATTAAGTAAAGCATGGCTTTTCTTCATTATGTGACTGGATTTATGAAGTGATAGTGCAATAATATAACGTAGGGGCCTCCTTGCTGACAAACCAAAATAATTACATCATGAATTGAGAGACTGTTTTGCCTATTTAGAATTTTGTATGTATAAGTGAATGAGAGCCAAATGTTTAAGGCTGGTGGAATACCTTTGCTTTTAATGGGGAGATCTGAATTTAGGTTGCTTGCAAAACAGCCTGTTTATTTCAGTTTGGAACACGCACACAGAAATGCTGGTAGCGGCTCAGTTGGATCCTTTGGAGAGTAAGACGAGACAGGTGATTTGTTACTGGTTCTTTGTATCTTGCAGGCAGTGACTCAAATCTTCAGCCATCCTTAACATGTCTTTCCACAACAGCACATGGTGTCAGCCAGCGTGGAAAAATATTAGAAGGGAGAAAGTAATATTAACCTGGCAACTTCACCTTAGCAGAAAGTAGTTTTGTTGCATATAAATCTGTGAAAAAATAGATTAGCAGAATTTAGTTGGCAAACTTCCTGGAGTTTGAAGTTGGCCTTGTTCCCTATGGAAAAGTAATAGCTGAGCTGAGATGAGTTTCCAAGAATGAGAACCTAGAATTCTCTCTTTTTCCACATCCACTGGAATGCCATATGCTTAGCTTGGAGTGTATTTTCACCTCTTTTTGGCCCAGTGAATCTCATTATTCTAGACAAAATGGAACAGATCCAATAAGGGAATTTGAATGTCTGTTCCTCAGGAGTATTTGCTAGCTTGGTAGATAGGTGTTTTGGATATCCCCATCTCCCATAAAAACACCGATCTCCCAAAGGCACGAAGGGACAGTAAATTGAGGTCTGCATCCTTGTGTATTCTAAATAAAGAACTTTGAAGGACAGTCTTACTACTTTTCATCAGAAGGGATCTACTCTAGAAAAGCTATGCTAGATTATGTTAGATGGTGATCTGTTGTGGCTGTGAATCCTGACTGGAGGAAGAGTTTATAGAGAATTGCTTTGTGGATTTTGAGAATCATAAGCTCAAATCTTGTACTCTGTTTTTTTTGTAGGAACTGGGAATGTCAGGAAAAGGAGTAGTGATTCTTTGTGTGAAGAAGATAGAAGAGAATAACAGCTCTAATGTAGGGAATGTTCTATTTCTTTAAATAGAGCTAAACATTTTTGCTTACTTCTATTGTAAGCTTGATTAAAAATCGGAAGCAAAACGTAATTTTTCACTGTAGATGAACACACCATTTTTATAATTAATATATCAAAGTATGTTTCTCTGTTTAGGAAACTCACATATTGTGTTTATTTGTCTATTTAAATGTATTTAATATTTCTAAATATGTTTTAAATATTTTAGTGTGTTTCAACAAAATACAAGTATTGGTGTTTTTCTGTATGTCAGGGGAAGAGATCATTACAGTTAACCAAACTCGCCACTGGATGTCACTATCCCACATGCAAAAGCTGACTCAACGCTTTTGTTTTGAGCAGGTTCTGTAGGGCTTTTCACCACAGCATCATAAATGCTTTCTGCAGCATTTTGGAATGGCCAGGAAGGCTTGGACTGTAGCCTCTGAAAGCATAAATTGTTATCTGAGCTTGTCCTGGTTTTGGCTGGGACAGAGTTAATTTTCTTCCTAGTAGCTGGTACAGTGCTGTGTTTTAGATTTAGCATGAGAATAATGTTGATAACACACTGATGTTTTAGTTGCTGCTAAGCAGTGCTTACGCTAGTCAAGGGCTTTTCAGCTTCCCATGCTCTGCCAGCAAGGAGATGCGCAAGAAGCTGGGAGGGAGCATGGCCAAGACAGCTGACCCAAACTGGCCAAAGGGATATTCCATACCATATGATGTCATGCTCAGTATATAAGCTGAGGGGAGTTGGCCGGGGGGCGGTGACCACTGGTCAGGGACTGGCTGGGTGTCAGTCGGCAGGTGGTGAGCGGTTGCATCACTTGTTTTTTCCTCGGTTTTATTTCTCTCTCTTTTTGTTATTTTCATTACTATTACTGTTGTTACTATACTTTATTTCAATTATTAAACTGTTCTTATCTCAACCCATAAGTGTTCTCGCTTTTACTCTTTCGATTCTCTCCCCCATCCCACTGGAGGGGGGAGTGAGCAAGCGGCTGTGTGGTGCTTAGTTGCTGGCTGGGGTTAAACCACAACAGAGCTCCAAGGTACATCTGCAGTCTCTTTCAAATGTTTATTGACACTCTTGCTTTTTACATTAAAAAGTACTTGTAGCAGTGATGATGTGCATATATGCTTCCAGAGTCAGGACTGTGGGGATATTTTGTGTTTTAAAGCTTCCTAATGCGGCAACAAAATAAATAGCCTTTTTGCTCATACCTACATTTCATATGGAGGATCCTGTCTTCAACCAATTAAAAAGAAGTATAACAACGAAAAATAAAACAATTACAGTATTGTGTGAACAACAAGCAGGAAAGCTTACTTTGCTTTGCAAAGTCTTAGAGCTTATGCAGGTCTTCCATTTCTTTGTGATTTACCCTTGCATAATGCATCGTTACCAAGTCTGTCCTTAGTATGTTATGTAGCTAGCAGTCACTTATAGTCATGATTGAGGTTCTCCGAGTATCAGAAGTCACTTCAGACTTTCTCCACAATCTGGCAAATGGTACTTGGCAGTGGTCAGAGGCTTTATGACTTCATTTGAGAAGTTGTAGGTGCAGAGTTCTCTGCTTGATGTTCTCCTTTGTATACCAAATTTTGAGCCTGTTTTTTTATTTATCCTTGGAATTCATCTGAGCTCTGTTTCTACTCACCACCTCTTTGAGAATACAGACTTCCACTTTGAATGGACTTCAGTCCCCTTCCTGTGATTTACATGCATGCACATACACATAATGACTCTGAAAAGATTAGGCAATTATAACCCAGCATGCTTGTGAAATGCCAGCTTCATAACTCAAAACAGATGTGCTTTATGGACCTCTGTTTTGTAGTCTGTCTTCTGACCAGTTCCTCCAGATTGTGCCCATACTTCTACCACTGTTTTGCTGCAAAACTGGAACAGTGTTGTACTGAATAGGAAATACTGCAGAGGACTCAAAAAGAAGGCCTCTACATTTCCTATATTTGTGTTTATCATTTCATATAAATATGAACGAACCTATAAATATGAACTAACCTTTCTCATACAGTTTCACAGGCATAATGAAGCCAGGAAGAGTGCTGTAACTGGTCATATGTTGCACTGATTTTAAGTGGTCCCACTGAAATCGTGGTCCTGTTTTCTTTGGCACTGTCCAGAGTTAGAACCAGTTGAAACCAACGTCAGGATCGAATGTGTTGCCTCTTTCATCTGAAAATGTTATAATAATTAGCAAGGCATTCAGCAGAACTGATTGAAACAAGGCACATTTCTTAAAATGGACGAGTTCCAAGTGTCATTTATAACACACTTGTTAATCCGGCCCTGAATCAAAGAAATACAATCTTGTATACCTTTCCTCCCTTCTGATCCAGCAAAAACCTGAGAAAAAGGGTTTGCGCAGTGACCCGAGGGGAGGCAGAATGAAGTTCAGCTGGATGAAGAGGTATCTAGGCTGGGACTCTTCACTGAAATCATACTTATCTCAGTCTTAGGATTGTGTAATAAATACACCTAGGTAGGTTCAACTAGCAGGGCAGGATGTGAAGTTTTTCATATAATTGGGACTGATACACCTCCATCTTAAGGAACACTAAGCTTGGAAGGGTTTTAATATGGTAGAAACAAGCTTTTAGAAATTCTCCAAGTTATTTAAGTAATCATGCTGTGGAATTGGGATAAATACACGAACAAAGGTAGAAGTGTGCTATTCCTTTGCAGTCTGCAGTAATGATCTACCCAACAGCTCATTAGTAATATATCATGAAGTAATATATGGTAGGATCTACAAGACGTGAGTCATTTTAGGTCCATAACTGTAAGAGTCATGCCTCTGATACCATACTCTTCACCTTGATTTAGGGATTAGTGGGAGTTATCGGCTTCCTATAGCCACCCTGGAGAGAATGTGATTTGTAAGGTTTGTACTCAAGCAAAAGCATCACAAAAAACAGGAAGCTGATGTACCAAACAAATAATATGGAAGTCTTCAGCCCTTCATGGCAAAGTATTTTCTAGCAGAATTCAGGGAGCTGTAAGCTTTTTGGTTGTTTCAATATATTCAGTCCACAGTGTTGTAAAGTCGGATTAGAAATAGATTTAATGGCTTTACTTAAAGGTGTTGGTTTTGTAGGTTAATTGATAGTGAGACCTTTTGTAAGTAATCACAGTCTGGTTTTTCTTTGAAATCACAGAGTCAACACAAAAAAAAAGGTCCAATTTTATCTATTTTCTTGTTTCAGTGGCCCTAAGTCCTAAATTAGACTAATCATTCTACAGTAATTATCAAAAAGCAGGACACAACATCCCTCTGATTAAGAAGAGCTAATTTATTAAAAAAGCTTATGAGACCAATTTCTTTCTGGCAAATTGGTTTATTGATTTTTACCATCAAAGATTCAAATTAATTAGTAAATAGTGTGTGTTATACAAGTTTTCTGCTTCCCCCATGTTGTAGGAAGAACAAATTTAACATGCAAAATTAGCTGACTGGATTTATATGTGAGCAAACAATGAAAATTGTAATGGTATATGATTTCCACGTAATTCTCTTTGAAACAGAAGTAAAAATATTCCAAAATATTATTAAATAGAGATTCTTCAGAAACTGATTTGTCAGTAACTCTTTGATACTTAAAAAACTAATTTGAAAATGTACAGAACACATAGCTTATAGGTAAGTTATGGTTCCCTAAACCATTAACTCATATGAAGTTTATAAAAAGTTTGGCAAGTTTTATATTTGAATGAAATATAGATGTATAAATCAAACTCTCCGGTATGTCAGAAAAGAAAAAGCAAGCTCTTCTCCAAGCTCTGAAGAAACTCATGGAATTTATGACTTTCAAGACTTCTACGTTAAGAGAAATCATCCAAAAAGACTCAGAAATCACAATTTTGACACTTTCAGTGGAGTGAAATACATTGGAGTCTTTCAGATTTTTTGTAGTATGAACTGCAAGTCATATCAATATATTTGTAAAGTGAATAGTAAAATTAATACACTTAAAGACACTTGTCATGATGATCGAGAAATATAAAAGAAATGCCAAGTAAGCTAAAATTACAGAAAAAAAAAAGATTTTATTATCACTTTTTTTCAACTGACTACTTATTTAATTCTTGTGCATGTTAATACATATAAATATTGACAAATTCCAGACTGCAGTAGCTCAAAAATGTGAACAAAAATCCTTTCAGGTGAAAAATTGAGACCTTGTCCTCTCAAATAAAAACTACCCTCTTTTAAAAGTCTAGCTGAGGCTTCATACAAAATGTTGAATGAAAATGCTAAAAGTATGCTAATTGCATAAAAGTTAATATTCATTGCATTTCTTTTTTTTTATTTTACCTAGCAAATCATGGGTTAAAATACTACCAGTCAGAATATTACACTCAGTTAAACAACACTTCTGGTTTTGTTGTATGTATGCCCATTAGGTAGACACATATCAATTCAATTCTAATTGGCAACAGCCATTATCATTCAAGATCATTAACTTAGATAGTTACCATAGAAGATACCCTTATAGAGTAGTCATTTAAATTTAACCCAGTTAAGTGTGATACACTATAGCTGTATTAACTCATCAAAAAAAGTGGAAAATACACATAACTGTTTCAGTTAAATACATAATTGGCAGTATTATATCTCAGGTAGAAAGCAATCAGTTTGCTTTGTAACCCTTAGAGGGCTCCATTGCTATGTAGTACTGGGAAATAGGCTAATTTGACATCTTAACGTATTCTGACATCTACTGTAATTTAATTTAGGCCTTATATTAACTCTGTTTACATGGTTTTAACTGTGTGCAGAACCTCCCAAGCTGGTTAAAAGGTCTGATGACGTAGATTTAGGATTGTGAGATGAAGTAGAATGTCTACAAAGCTGTTACGTATAGATTTACTGGAATTAGTATCATAAATGTGACAGGATTCTCAGTTCCCAAATTTCAAAAGCATGAGGACTGATCCAGAGGCAAAATAATTAAATCATGACTTCATAATTTCTCATTATTTTCTGAATGCTTCACTGTCCGTCCAGAGTGTTTGTGTGTAAATTACAGCATTGCAGTGCAGCTTTTTCTCTTTAACAAGCTAATATACTTAAAGAAGTCAGGGCAGGGTGTTGTCTGCAAACAACAAATCTCTTATGGGGGAAGAAGCATTCAGAGTCCCCCCTTTTCTTCCTTCCAGGGGATTCAGGTGTGACTCAGCTCCTTTCTAGAGGCATGAAAACAGCTAAGAGCAACAATAGCTCTAGCAAAGGGCTAGAATCACAAATAAGAAGTGTTTGTTATGAAAGAGAAGGAGCACAGATGTGGTAACAGTGAACTCACATCCACATACCAAATGTCTAAGTCTAGAAGAAGATGCTATTTTAAAGGCCAAAGTGAGGGCTACCACACTAACTGAGACATAAGAGACGTTGAAGAACAGTTGCAGCTTCACAGATGGTTCCCTTAGGATGCCCTGTATGCAGCAAATGGGAAGGGGGCTGGAATGGAACTGGAAGTGAGGCGTGCATAGAAACAAATTTGGGTGAAGCGAGGTGTTGAAGTCAGATGTGCTTTTGTTTATTTAAAGGGTTTTTTTTTAAAAGCTAATATTTTGAAGGAAGAGGTAAGAAGAAAAATCAAGGCAAAGAAGAAGCAGAGGAAAAACTGCGTGAAAAAACCACAAGATGAGGTGGACATTTTGGGACAAGTGGAGGAAATAGGAGAGCAACTGGATTTTTCTACATCTGGGACAAGGAAAGGAGAAGACAGTTATCTGAGGGAAAAGAGAAATGGACAATGAAGTAAAAATCATAGAATCATAGAATCATAGAATCATTACGGTTGGAAAAGACCTCTAAGATCATCAAGTCCAACCATCAGCTAACACCACCATGACTCCTAAACTAGGCCCTGGAGTGCCACGTCTACACCTTTTTTGAACGCCTCCAGGGTTGACGACTCCACCACCTCTCTGGGCAGCCTGTTCCAATGCCTAACCACTCTTTCAGTAAAGAAATTCTTCCTGATGTCCAGTCTAAACCTCCCCTGACACAACTTGAGGCCATTCCCTCTCGTCTTATTGCTAGTTTCTTGGGAGAAGAGTCCAACACCCGCTTCACTACAACCTCCTTTCAGGTAGTTGTAGAGAGCGATAAGGTCTCCCCTCAGCCTCCTCTTCTCCAGACTAAACAACCCCAGTTCCCTCAGCCGCTCCTCGGAAGACTTGTTTTCTAGACCCTTCACCAGCCTCATTGCCCTTCTCTGGACACGATCCAGCACCTCAGTGTCCTTCTTGTACTGAGGGGCCCAAAACTGAACACAGTACTCGAGGTGCGGCCTCACCAGTGCCGAGTACAGGGGCACGATCACTTCCCTACTCCTGCTGGTCACACTATTCCTGATACAACCCAGGATGCTGTTGGCCTTCTTGGCCACCTGGGCACACTGCCGGCTCATGTTCAGCTGGCTGTCAACCAGCACCCCCAGGTCCTTTTCCGCTGGGCAGCTCTCTAGCCACTCTTCCCCAAGCCTGGAGCGTTGCATGGGGTTGTTGTGACCAAAGTGCAGGACCCGGCACTTGGCCTTGTTGAACCTCATACAGTTGGCCTCGGCCCATCGATCCAGCCTATCCAGATCCCTCTGCAGGGCCTTCCTTCCCTCGAGCAGATCGACACTCCCACCCAGCTTGGTGTCATCTGCAAACTTGCTGAGGGTGCACTCAATCCCCTCATCCAGATCATTGATGAAGACATTGAACAAAACCGGCCCCAGAACCGAGCCCTGGGGAACACCTCTCGTGACCAAAAAGAAACATTCCTTACAGCCTGCCAGCTGTCTCTGGGAAGAAACTGGCACATTCCAGTGATAAAGATCCTCCACAAGGGCTCCTGTGAGAGGGGCCAAAATTACATTGCTCATGTAAGCTGGAAACTCTTCTAAACCCATCAAAACAGGAGAATGAAAACTCTCTTTCAGAAATAGCAAACATTTAATGAATAGGTCAGTGCTGAGAGTTAAAAGCCATTTAACCTCATGCACTGCCTTCACCACTCCGCTGAAGAGGGAGACTGACCACAAGATATTACTCCTTGTTCCTTTACTCTGTGGATTAGGGTGTGCTTTATGAGTCAAAATGTTTCCCTCGGCTCAGTTCATCTACAGCATGAAGAAATTAGCCATGACCATTTCAGCTCACAAATCAGGCAACCACAAAGAAGTGTCTTTGCCAGGATCAATACTTTGCATTTTCAGGCTCACCTAGTGTGAGGTCTCCGAAGTGAAACTGCTGCCAGCGTGATCTCTTCCTTGACCACCTTTCCCTTGCAGTGGAAATGGGAAGTCCTGTGTTGCTCCACCCAAAAGTCCCTGATGGGTTTCCTTACAACAAAAGGTGCTCCAGTCGCTACAGGATTCAGTGTCAGGAGACTCATTCGGAAGGTCGTTGGTTGACTGTCTATCCTGGAGCATGCTAAATGACCTCCCTACTGAAAAAGGGGAAGCTACCCACATTGCTAAGATTCTTTCATAGCCTTGGTGAAAATGGACTCTATAAACACAATGGTATTGTTATTAATATTAGTCTTTGTTCTTGAAGGAGTTCATTTTCCAAGAGAAGAGAAAAAGAAAATAGGTATCCTGGCAAGAATGGGATGTTAGGAGTAAGAAACCAATACTTTATGCCATCTTAATTTAAAGTATATTTCTAATACTAGTAAGCCTCCTATCTAAAATAAGAAAATAAGATTTTAAAAGTTAAATGAATGACTGTAGTGCTAGTAATCATAGAATAGTTTAAGTTGAAAAATATGTATGGGATATATTAAAGTTCCAGCAAATTTAAAAGAAATAGGCAGGAAGGAAGCAAAATTATTGCATGAATCATACTCCCTTGGGTAACAGTGTCAGCAGACTTGAAATCATCATGTTGCATAGGACAAACAGATGAGCAAATTGATGAGTAACTGACAAAAACTTTTTTTTTTCTGAACACTGAACTAGCAAACAGCTCTTTTTATATAATAAAGATGTGAGGTAATCACTACTGTCTCTCCGAAAGTCAGAGCTATAAAGAAGGATATAAAAGAGTGGATGGTATGTTATGATGATGCCCTAACAAATGCAAACAGCCATACTACCACAAGAATGTTTCTTCATGGACCAATTTAATTGCGGTGAATGGATTTTCCCCTTATTACTTTATAGCAGGTATTTCTAGCATGGTTTAGCCCATTAGATTTGTCTCAGTTCTTTACACCACATGGCTCAAATATCTTAACTAGAAGGGTTTGAATTTAAGCTGATCTCTTGCTGGGCCTAGGTTCGTTCCTCTGTTACACGGAGTGAGAGCCAACACGTAAGCCGTTTGGATAATCAAGGAGTATTGACTTGGGCCCTAAGCTGACAGTATAGGCCAGTATTTTTTTAAACTCTTTAAAACTTTACTTTGTTTGTATCTATCTTGGTGTGATCTCCCAAATTAATTTTTATTAGTTCTTTTTTGATTAGTCAGGGAGGTAATGGGTTAGATGTATTTCAGACTGCAACTTTTCATGGTTGCCCTCCTATCTTGAGGTGATGCCAGCAATTGCCTTCCTCAAGCAGCACTTCAGTTAACCCTGGAAAGTGTTTGCAAAGAACTAGCAGTAAGTTATTAGAACAATATTACATTCTAATGTGAAAAACTAACCATATCCAGAAATAATTTGGTACTGCCAAAGCATTGGTACAAAGATATCTACAAGAAACAAGATGGACACTGAGGAGAAACAGAAGACAGTAGAGACCAGTGGGGAGCCAATGGGGATGCTCCTTTTTTTTTTCTCTGACTTTTCTGAAAACTTAATATCCTCTCAAATTAGATTTACAGCTTGAAAATATTGATAAACTCTGTACTACAGCAAGATGTCAAGACAGCTCATGTCTTTTAAAAATTATGCATTATGCAACATATGAATTTAGTTATGATTTCCCAAACTGTAGTGTGGGAACAAAAGATAAAAGGTTCCCAAATCGGGTGTGAGAGCAGTCGTAGCCTAGCTACAATGTGATAGTATGCTAATTGTTAGTGGTAGGGATGGACGTACAAATGGTAAAGTGAGAGGAAGATAGAAGACAAATCTATGTGGCAAATGCTCCAAATAAAAAAGAAAAATTTGTAATTATACCTGACCTGCTTTACTTTGCAAACCTTCCAGTTCCTTATGTTAATACATGGAAAAGGCTATAATCCTCGTTCTCAAAGAATATGACTATTAAAATAGCATCTGCCTCAACACTTAAATACAAAGATGAAGTATTCAGTGTTCGTTTCTAAGACTGCAGTCTCAAAGGTACCTCATTTGCAATTTTACCTATCTTCTATATAGCTTGTGGAATGCCTGAAGTCCATTCGCCTTCACCAAGACATACTGTAAACTATTTATTAAAATGTATTAAAAGTACAAAATACTGAAATAATGCTAAGTAATATCACAAGATACATTTATGAATGTAACTTTCTATTTTCTATTAAAAAGGCTAATAGACAAATACAAACAAGACAAACACAGCCTTTCCTTTTATGACACAGAAAGCGGAAGACGGGTAGCATAACTCTCCTAGAGAAGCAAAAATTGGAAGAGAGAAATTATAAACTCTTTTTCACATTTTAAATCTTCCTACTTTCATTTGTGAAACATAAATTCTTAGCTTAATGTTCTTGAATGAAACAGCTGCAGAGGTCCTATTTTTTAAGTACAGCTACATGATCCAGTGCAGCAATCACAACTCACGTAGACATTCTCAGCTCAGTTTAAACCAGCTACCTGTTCTCTGATAGCAGGGAAACCACACAAGCATGACAAATTAACATGGAGTGGCTGGCAAGCACTCAGCTCTGGGCTGTCACAGAACAAATTATGGCAGAAGCATTTATTCAATGTCCACTAGCTTGAACTTCTCAGTGGCTACTTTCTCCACTTAAATGATTTTTTAATTTGATACTAGAAGATGTAAAAAGATGACAAGTCCCTCCAGATCAAAATACTGCAGACCTGTCTGAACTTTCAGCCCTCAATGTATTCAAGAATTTTTCTGTTTTCAAATAAGCAATCAATTCAAAGCCTTAAGGACACTGACAGTTTCAGTGTAAAGAAGTTCTGTTTTCTCTGCCAAAAGCTGGGAAATGGAGTCTACTCCATGAAGTTTACCAAATTCTGCATTTAGGATGTCCAAACATACTCAGTGCCATTTTCTTTCTTCTAGCAGATATTTCCTTCGTGCTTTAGTCTCCAGGATAAATGCTTATAAAAAGCTATCTTATTTTGGATTCCTATTTTGACTCCAGTTTGAAAAATTCATTATAATCTAAACCAGTATAAGGAAGAATGGGAAACCCTATCAGGGATTCCAACAAGACTTCCCTTTCTGACCATCCCTCAAGGCAGGAGAATCATCCAGACTAGTGAAAACTAACATCCATGAATTGATGCCTGACAGAATACATCCAGCTTTGGAGTAAGAGGCATTGTTGTGCTTTTCCTCACCGTCTGTTTATCACTGTTTGTAGTTTAGGAAAGTGTTTGTGGCTTAGCCGTTCTGTAGGTGTTCTCACAGCAGGGAACTCCACCTTCTGCCAGTGGCTGATGGTTCTGGTTCTGCCCGCAAGCTCCAAGCAAACTGAAGATGCAGAAGGGGACCTTCTCACTGAAGCAAAGGAAGTAATCCAGTAAACTCACGTATTGCCCTCCACTGTTGATTTTGAGATCATCTCAGGATTTTATGCCCTGCCATCCTAGTTTTCAGGAGTATTAGCTTTTCCCCTTATTGGAGTTTATGGCTATCATCTCCTTCATTTATAAATAAATTAGAAAGCTGTTACACACTGTGGAGTGGACACCACTTGGGCTGTATAATACTGTTTAGAGTTCGGCATTAGAATGCTACTCACCTTCTCATTGTGTAGGTTATGTTTCCTAATTTTTCAAGAGGATGAAAGTTACTGATTTATAAAGACAGAATATGATATTCCCATACTGAGAGATAACAGGAAAAATGAATAAAATAAGGGCTCTGCTAGATCAGGCCAAATCCATTCTGGTGTCATATCTCTGACAGTGGGCAATAGCTGTTATTTAGTGAAGTGTGTAAGAACAAAAAAATCATACGTCCCCAGCAGTGCCCCCCCCCCCCCCCCCCGTTGATTTTTGCTATGGGACATCCTGGTAAGAACATTTGCATTAAGTAGCCTTTGATGCACTTTTTTCCCCCAAGATTTTGTCCTTTTTTTTTAACTCATTAAAACTTTTAGTAACAATAATGTTAACTTGCTTGAAGTTCTTCAGCATTTTCCAAGCTTTTAATGACCTCTAGTCAGCTCTGAAAGCTAAGTACGTGAATACATGTGAGCTTGTACACTGTACATGATATCTGATACCATGTTCCAGACAACTGGACTATCTGGTCCCTGTTTAAAATGATAGGTGGATGCCAATCTGACTTGTTACCTTATAGCTTGACAAATTCAATGTGAACAAATAATGTGTCTACTTTCTTGTCCTCCTAAGTGGGGGTGGGTTGGACTTTTTCACAAAGTATATGTTGGTAATTGATTGAAACTGATGTTCTGGGAGGGGTTGTTGTGGTTTGTGTTGGGTTTTCTTTTTTAGGAATGAGCTCTTTTAAGTAACATTTTTGTTGGTAGAGGTTTCTCAAGTCTAGGCTGGAACAGCTAATCAGGATGATCAGGCAGAAACAGATGGAGGAACCTCATGATAACTAATAGCTCAATGAATGGGACCCTCATTTAGAAAGGAATATAACTAGATTCACACTCCTGACCTGGATTAGAGAGGAGCTTGAAGTGCACCCCAGTGGGGTGCACTTACTAGCAGCCTCTTAGATCTTCTTGGACAGCCTGTTCTTACTATCGCCTGTCAAGGGCCACTTTAGCCCAAGAGGGAGCTCAATTATTAGACAATGAGAAAACCTAGTTCAAAGTCTAACCTGGTGTGACAAGGTGCACTTGCAGTCATGCCTGTTGGTTCTCTCCAACCTCGGTGAATGGTCTAGCCATCAAAATACTCTGGAATGAGGCTCCCTATTGTTTTTTGTCTTGACTGTGAATGTAAATAAAGGATATATTTTTTGGAAATGCTTTTAGAAACCCTTGAATAAATCGTAAGTTATTCTTTAGGTATCATACTGGAAATAGGTAGACGGTTTTTTAATTGGATCACCAAAGAAATAACAAGAGAAATGCAAAATATGCTTAAAAATTAGTAGCATTAGTTTCAATGTTCATAATACTCAGGCAGTTTGAAACAAGGATTCAAGAGATACGGTAAGAACAATTCAATGTTCGAGCTCTGTAATTTTTTAAGAAGATTGCCATACAACTTTCAAGAAAAAAGCATAGTGCTGCAAAAGCTTATGTACATGCATAATTTTCTTAAATAATCTTCTTTCTTGCCTGATTATAATTATTCACATGCATGGGAATTCATAAGATGATGACTGTCAATATGTACAATAAAATTAACTTTTAACCACATGCATATGTCAAGGAAGGACTGTTGCTAATCTTTTTGTAACAGCTTAAATGATCATTATACTTGCTGTTGTTGACAGCTTTTTCCTGCTTAACTGTTGAAAACATTTTAGTATTATATGGTGGCTTTTCTCCAGGTTTAGAGTATATTGTTTTCTTGTTGCAAGAGGGAAAATTTACATTAACCTTCATATATAGTACTTGACATTTATAGTGCAAGTGGGATTGATTACTTTAACATATGAGAAAACCTTAGCCTTAAAATACACAGAATATGAGACAATATCATCATGTCCCAATACATTATTTACTTTGTACTATTAAATGCTCCGCTGTTGGTCAGTTTCAATATTCTTGATATCTGAAATTTTTACTATGAGAACATAAATGAAGTCTTAATGCACAGGTGTTTCTGAATGTCCATCAATGTTGTCTGTATTGCTGTGTTATTATTTCACTGGTGTCAGTCCCATTGTGCAATTTTGCCTGAAACTCAGGCAAAGACATTGACAGTAAAGGTATTATGAAAAATGGATAAATTTTTAAGGTTTGGAATTTTGGTCTGAATAAGTATATAACAGTTTTGACAAATTCTGAGCTGCTTTTCCCACTAAAATTAGGTCTGAAATTAGCCACATTATTTTTCTGTAAAGAAAAGAAAACTAGTTTGGGATTTTGTGTAACATTTTGCCTCTTAGAATTGCACAAACTTTGATGTTATTTCCAAATGCATGAAAGAACAAAGTTGTATAGTATACATCAAAAATGCTTTTTAAATTATAAAATCAACATGAGAATCCATTTTTTTTAATGTGACGGCCTTTGCTTGCATTACCTTAAAAGTTCTCATTTCCTTTAATTATAAAAAAATATGGCAGTTCAACTCACAACTTTTGGGTCAAAACTATGCCTAAAATTCTCTTACAGTTTGAGGGCAAAACCTGACACAGACTTCACCTGCAATTCTCACAAGGGACATTCCTCAGGTAGTGAAGTGAGCACCAACCTCAATANTAAAATTCAGGTAACTTTTCACTTCCTCTTAACAACAACCTCTAGCAATAACCAATTTTGTTTGGTTTTTTTAATTGAAATGAATCAGATGATAAGAAAATGATAAGAAAGTAGTTAACTGACATTAAGTCATGTTAGAAATACAAATGAATGTTTTGGCTTTAAAGAGAGAAAAGTCAGGGAGTTGAATATCTTGAAATGAGATGACAGAGGAAGTCATAGCGACACTATGAAATACAGCACCGCCAAAGGCAGGGTAAGAAAGACGCTTGCTCCAGTATGCCCTCTAAGTGGGTGCAGCATAGAAGGAGACATCTTCAGGTCCTATCAGATACTGCTCTTGCCCTTCCTGCTAGCCAGGAGGAGGAGTTGCACACCCACAGTGTATGGATGCCTGGTGGGCAGCAAGTGCTGGAAGAATCTGAGTAGAAAAGGGGTGCTAAAATATCTCACTGCTGCCAATATACCATTCATCCTTGCTTAAGAATGCTGTGAAAATGACTGGTGAGCTGCCTGAATAATATTTCTGTACAACTGATTGTGCTTTATTTGACAAAAACTTTATTAAATCCTAATGCTTTGCTCTTGTACTTGCTCTTCTTCCACTAACCTTAGAAACATCTCACGAAGATTAGTAAACATTATTACCTTTTATACACAAAGACAATACATACCAAGTTTAAAGATGTACAAATTCTGTTTAGGGAGAGAGAGAGAAAGGTGAGGAAGCTGCTTTGCTCACTTACCAGAAAGCCATTGCTCCCCATCTCCAGACGACCACTAGCGTGGGAAGCAAAGGGTCACTTACCCTTTGCCTGAGAGTATTAGTTAACATTCAACCTATCTTGGAGCAAAGAAACAAAACACACTATATAATTAAATGAATTCTAAGTCACTGAAAAAATATGTTACAAAGATGATAATGGTGACTGCAAAAAAACCCTCATCTGAATTATTTTTCTGGTTAATAATTGGTGGTAGGTTACTTACAACTGTAAGTTTAATGTGAGTGATTAATTAAATATATATCTCACATTTGACATTTTCATATTTTATATGTAACTGTTAAAGTTTAATAAGCAATTAAAATATACGATTTAGATCTTGACTTCTAACTGTTTATTCTTTAAGAATTGATAAGGATAACAATGTTTAATGGTTTTTCATTTAATTTAATTTTATTTGCACAGTTATTGGAGAACGACTTTGCCATGCTTAATTTCATTGCATGGAGAGATCCTGATTACAATGGTGTCATAAATACCTCATTTATATTCAGTGTTTCCAATTTTGCCTTTCTGCCAAAATCAGCTTTAACTGTAAAACAAAACCAGACTCCTCGTACATGACACCTACCCCAAGATTACCATTGTTAGACAGTCTAAACACTGTTTTACAGCTAACACCTTTAAAGCCTTTACAAAATATTGTTTCCTTGTCATGCGAGCTTTTGTCCATAAGGTCTCAAGATTTTCTGGGCAATTCTAAAATTAATCACCTAACAATTAACAACAGACCTCAGCTAGTGCAGCTATCTAGGAGCAGCTATTATGCAAAACTAAAAAAAACTCACAAGTTTTGTATTTTCTAGTCTCTCTTTTTTTTTTTTTTTTAAAAAAAAGCGTGTTCCTTCTTGGTCTCTATGAAGTGTATCTTCTTGTTCTATTTTTGTATGATCTTCAAAGAGCTGTCATCTCTACTACGTATCACTGTCGGTTTTATATAAACACATCCATTTTGATAACTTCAACATGTCATGATCTTTTAGAGATAGATGCAGGAAAAGTAGCATGAACAGTATTGTATGATATTAATCTCATATCACTGACATACATTTAACCTTTTTATTCCAGGGCATTATTCAAATAAGTCTGTGCCAGTTTCAGGAAACCTTTGCCTTTTAAGACATTTTGTTTCAATTGTTCGCAACAGTATTGTAATACTACCAGTATAATGTTTCATTTCTGGTTTTAGTGCATCCTATCTAAAAGGTGGCAGCTTGGGTAAGTGGGTAGAATTCTGACTGATCAGGTGTGTATTGGATTTCCTGAATTTGCAATTACGTATTTCTAAAATTCCTGGAGATAAAGAGGAAATAAGAATTTGGGCAATTGCTCAAAAATAGCAAATGAGCCCTTCTGGAATGTAGCGCTGGGTGAATACTAAAATTAAGTGTTTGTGAATTGTTCAAAAATCAATATTTCAAATAGGATAAAATGAGTTTATTGTAGATTCTAATTTGAGATTATTAGTACTGATCCAGTGTCTGGATTTCTCTTTACTGAACACACATACTTAAGATATGTTGTTTCAATCCATTAGACACTAGAGATTCTACACTTATACATAAGTAGGTTCCCTGTTTTCTGTTGTTTTAAAGAGGATTTTATATTCCTTTAATTTACTTGAAATCTTGCATCTCTTCTGACTTAAGTCTAGGAATGGATCCTAACAACCAGTTCAAAAGAACAAAAATGAAAAGGAAAGAAAAATATCCTACTTAATATATCTCTTTTTCAGTGCTCAAATTCTTATCCCAATGACTTAATGAATCTGCCCAGCTCTTTTAATCCTACTTTGAGTCACTCATCTGGCCTGGCTAGCCTGCATGGCCACGCAAAAGAGATATGTGGACAACAGCTGTTTTATTACCAACAGAGGTGAAAAATGAAGTAAACATTGAAAATATGAATGTTGGAAAACCAAAATGAGATTTTCCCTCACCTTCTATTTTCTTCTATTGAAGTCTCATTTTTACAACTTATTGGTAATGCCTCATTCTAATTATAATGTGTTCTTTGTTTTCAGTTACAGAAGCCTATTCTTTTGTTATGTTTCCTATCTGTGTAATTTGACCAGTTAGCTCCTGATAGTATGAAATAAAAAGTTATGATTTTCTTGCTATTTTCCTGTCAAATTTTGTCTGCTCTTCTAGAAATCTTATACTCCTGACCTTTTAAAGAAGCTATTGCTCTACTACTGTTGCACTGAGCGCATTAGTACTTCTTCTATATAGTGGTCTTACTGGAAGGAATACAAAGGTGCTAGAAGCTGAAATGATAGTGATACTATAAGAAAGCAAAAATTTCCTGCTAACCTCATTAAGAACAAAAATCTTGTGTTTTTGCCTCTGTTGGTTCTGGTTTTTTTACTTAATGCATCTATGTCTCTTCATGATCAGTTCTATTTTAATTTTTTTGAAGGTGAAATGTCATGTCTTGCTGATTTGAGCAACATTCTTACTGCAATTGCAATCACAGTTTTCTTCCATCACAATTATGTATTTTATTGAAGCAGACCTCAAAAACTTTGGGAATGGTTTTTGGATAATAGTAGTGAAATTATGCAAATGGCTGAGACAATCACAAGATTTCATTCAAACATCCTTGCTGAAAAATGGCCAGTCCCCTTCTTAGCCGGAGAGTATGCAATGGCTGCTTCTATAGCATCTTTGCTATATCATGCTAGGGACTGAGCCTTTTGCATGAGCTAATTGGTTCAGACTTACTGGTATTCATGTTGGCTCTAGCAAATAGACACTGGAACAAACTATCCTCTCAATGGTATCCGGGTTTTCTTGCAAAGGTGAGGTCCAGATTGGAGCCTGGATGCACCCTTGCGTATATGTGGAGCAGACAATCAGGGACAGAGCCCTATAATAAATCACAGCAACCTGAGGCATCTAGTGACCTGTTTCAGAATTCTGTTCTTGCTATTAAGCAACCTGCTCATCTTCCTAAAACAACTGTTGCAGAGATAATGATCTGAGGATGCATAAAAGAAGGGAAGGAACAGTTTCATTGAGTGTAATCTGGTCTTATTGACCTGAACTTTGTGGCAGTATATCCACTGGCTTCAGTGCATCTAGACTTCTATTTACTGTATTTACTAGAGCTCCAAAATGTGCTACGAGGTTTCAACAATTCTCACAATATAGTGGGGATCAGCTGAAGGTTTCTAATTATGCAAATTGTCTGAATGAAAGCAAAACATGCCAAGTGGGAAGAATATGAACTGTATAGGCAAACTAGGCTAATTTAATCTAATTTAATTCACAGCATTATCAGGAATGCCACATAGCAAGTAGGATCTAATACAGGCAGCCTCTCTTCACGTAGAGAATTAGAGCACGGGAGAACAAATGCAAGTTACAAACACATTCTACTTGTCACCTTGGACTATCCTGAGAGAGGTGGTATTTTGGAGGCTTGAGCATTTTAAAGAAAACTGTATTCAGACATGACCAGTACAGTAAATGGATGAAACATTAATACTGTTGCAAGGCTCTAAGTGTTTTAAGTATCTGTGCCTCACAAAATCATTTCCTCTGGAAACTAGTGTCACTGGGGGGTAATCAAATCACTCTTGCAGGTGGTAAATCTGTGGAAGTATGACCTCTACTGAGGTCCAGGGGACAATACAGCATAGTCACTTCTGGTTAACAAGCCTGGAAAAGCAGAGAGGCTACAATGTACACTGAGAAACAGCCCTGATCAGGAGACACCAACACACACATTTTGGAAAAAAGATGTGAAAAGCTGGCGGACTGGAACTATTGAGCATCTATATAGCTGTAAACTATAGCTTATAATTTATGTGTTGCCCTCTGTTTTTTCTTCATAGATTTTAACTCTAACATTTTTTACTTCAGAAAAGCTGGCTGATCATGTGTTAACCGTGACACTGTCCCTGAGCAAAAGAAAAGCTGTTCTAGTCAGTGAATTTAAACTCAGATACACCATGCAGTACATTTCAAAGGGACTGTGGAAGTTGAATGCAGGTCGTTCCACAGACACTCCTGGACAGAGTATTTGTTAAAAGTGAATTTACTGAGATTTTTCCCGTAGGTTGATGCTCATGTTGATGCTCATCTCTCAAACAGGATTGTTGGTTGCAGAAGGAAGGTGGAAGGAAGGAGATTTAAACCATTTTCTACTAGAAAAGTTTTATTAGAAAATTTTCAGCTGATTCTAGTAAACCCCAGGTAAACTGATCTGGGTGAGACAATCCATGTATGATTTGATACGTTGTTCCAAGAACTTGGTGTCAGTCCCCTGCTGGGGACAGCCAAGTGAGTGAACAGCAAAGTCATTAAAAAGGGAAAGAACTTTGAATAATTAAAAAAAAAAGCCCAGGTGAGTTCAACAGAGCTGTATCTTTCATTGGTGTAGACTCTCACACCACAGCACACAGAGACTTATTAGGATGAGCAGTTGAAGAATAAAGCCTTAGTGAAGAACAAAACCTTAGTGGCAGCATCTGCCAAACTGTGCGAGCTGAGAATAACAATGTCTGAAACCATTAAAAAATAACTGTATGTCAGGACTCTCCGGCAGAAGAAACGCTATGACAAGACCACCAACCCTCATTGCGAGCACGAGAGCATGGTTGCAAGCAGATCACCTCTGACAGCCCACCAAGTGGCACCTGTAGCATCCTACCTCAGGTAATACAGCTGAATGTCACTCTGTCTTCACTTCTAGTAACTGTACTGTGTATAGAGATTTATTAGCCTCTTACTGTCTACCGGTCAAGGTTTAACAGAAAGTGCATCCTTGCTGTGTGCGCGGACTGGGCCAGGAGGAGAACCTTGGCCCCAGACCTGGTGGCAGAGGCTGAGACAAGTGTGCACGGCTCAGAGCTGGCGTCTTCATCTGCTAGCACTGCTGGCAGCCATGGTGCACAGGTTCTGGCTCGCATCCTTCTGGGCTCCACAGAGCACCGCTGAGATACACTCATTATTCCTCTGGGGGGTGCATTTCATTGAGCATACGTGAAACGGTGGCAAGGCTCCGTCGCAGCGCATCAGCGTGGTGTTTTCTCATCACGGTGCTGAGGCTTCGCGTTCTGTACGGCTGGGTGTCATTTTTATGCTACATGGGTATATCAGAGGGTAAGGTGTGCTGGGCCTGGACGAAGGGCACCACCAGCCACAACAGTCCCTGCCTGGCACCCCCATGGCCTCCTCCCACCCTGCCCACAGCCCAGGACCCCATTTCAGCCCCCCGGGGCCATCAGCCCTGCCCCAGCAACACCACAGCGGAGCTGGTCTCCAGCTTCCCACAGCCCGGCCCTGCCCAGCCGTGGGCCCCGATGAGCCAGGCCCCAATGAGCCAGACCCACCCTTGGGCCCATGTCCTGGCCTGGCCCCGACCCATCCCCAGGGAGGTGCCCAATGCCTGGGCCTGGGGCTGCCCTGGTGCCTCCCCCCTGCACTTCTCTGCTTTGTCCAGCTGTATCACTTAAGTACTAGAAGTACCTGTTCCTAAAAACCTTGCTTTCCTCATGTCTTTAGTGAAACCTGTCATCTGCAACAATTTTGCTGGTAACTCATTCTGATGTTTTGTCCTCTTCCAAAGCAGTTCAAATACCCCGCTGTTGGCCGCCACTTTTAACGGCATCCTCTGATCTTGCTCTTTATGAGGACTGGACCGCAACAGCTGGATCCAAAAGCTTGAATTAAGGACCTGATTTAATTAGCTTATAGCTAAATAATACAGTCATAAACCTCCATTAGTAGTCTAGAGACAGAAACAAAAAACCAGGACAGCTGTTAACTGTTAAACATAACTGTTAAACAGTATGTTTAGTATGACAAGGAATGAAAAGTATCTATATAAAATTGCCAAAAGTCAGAGTGAAGTCTATCTCCCACCCTCACACTCACAATCATGTTCATAAAATGAGGCCTTGAGTCAATCCAAACACAACTGGCAAATCCAGCTCAGTCCTTGAATTGGAACTTGAATGCTCCAGAAAAAATTATTGGTGGAGCTCAAGAACCGATGAGAGAGTCATTGATGTTCAGAGATGCCGTGCTGAAACTTCCTGCCAAGAATCAGAATCATCTCCTCAGCTTTCAAGATGTTCCAGTAATCTGCCCTGATCATCCTGCCATCAGCTAATAAACATCTACTTGTGTGCTAACAAGCACATTGGACACAAAAATACTAACTTAATAATTTTAGAAGAAACGATGGATATTGACATTTACCAAGTAGGCAAATTATTGCTATTTTTCAGCTTTAAGATATATGTCCTTTATTTAATTTACATAGAATTACAGGAAAATATAGATTGGAAGGGAGCTTTGGATGTCATATAGTTCAACCTCCTAGTCAAAGCAGGGATAGATCAAAATTAGATCCATCTGCTCTGGGCTTGTCTAGTTGAGTTTTGAAAATCTCTAAGGTTGGAGATTTCACAATATCTTTAGGGAACTTATTTCAATGTTTAACCCTCTCATTGTAAGATTTCTTTTTTGAAGTCCTGCAGTAGGTCTTCAATAGCTTCAGAAAGTCATAAGAAAGAAAATTGAAAAAAAAACAAGAAAAAAAAAGTATTAATTAAAACAAATATTTCAATTACACATTTTCTTACTGTTCATTTTTGAATTATAGGAAAACCAAACAAACTCCAAGAATAATAAACAAACAAACCCCTCAAATTAAATGTTCTGATTCAGTTCTAGCAGGCATTTTATTTGCGAAAAAAAGGTTTGTTCATTTTTTCCCATAAGAAAAAAAGTTATATTTGAATTAACTAATATTAAAAATCAGTTATTCATGCAATCATCTAGACTATTTTGATGCTACTTATATTACCCACAGAACAATAGTGTTGTGTTCTGTGTCCAGGTCTGTATTCTGGGTTGATTAATCCTATTAATAACATACAAGTATTTTATGAGTGGTTTTTTGTGAATACTTCAACTTTGTAGTTCAGTCTTACTGAAATGCTTAGGGATCAGCAGAAGAAGGATCATTTTGTCATATTTATTTTGCAATTGTAAGAAACAGAATTAGTAAATCAAAGAATTGGAACAGTTGCAAATTATCAGAAAACAGCAGGCAATGGTGTTCAATAAGGGAGGGATTGAAGATATCTTGAAAGACAGTATTAGAATTCAAAATTATCTTGACAAACTGGAAAAATAGTCTTAAAACACCATGATATTTAACAAAATAAAATGGAAAATTCACTTGAACAATCTATTTCAGTAATAGAGAATGGAGAGCTGGCAAGCTAGCAGTTTTATGAAGGAAATATTTAGAGATTATAATGGCCAATACAATGAATGTAAACCCAGCAATATCATCCTCTAGAGCTACAGGTGAACAGCCTGTAGCATATAAAGAGAGTCATAGCCTGCATGACATATAAAATAATCTTTCCTCCCTCTTCAAAACTGTTTCCTCAGTTGGAGTGTTGTGCAAGTTTGGAGCTCTGCTCTTCATGAAAGATATGGAAGAGTTACTGAGTGGAAGAAAGAGAAGTCTGAGGCAAGACATGAAAACACTCTTCAGATCTATGAAAGGCTGCTGAAGAGAGGAAATGAACGAACTGTTCTCCCCTTTGGAGTTAGAACAGGCTTAAATGGTAATATAGTTTAGATTAGGCTTAGCAAAAAAATTTCCTAAAATCTTACCTTCCTAGAAAGTGATACTAATACAGCAAGTTCTCCCAGATGGCGTGTTAGAACCTGTTAAATCTTTTCATCATTATAGAAGACATTTCAGTATTTTAATTTCTGAAATTAAGTCAATTTGTTTCCAGGGTCTGTTGATTTGGGTTGATACACCATTTCTCTTGGAAACTAACTCCTAAGGAGGCTGTGAGTACTCTGGTTACTCTGTTTTTATTAGCAATGTGCTATGTGAGACTGTAAGTAAACATACTGTCTACTCTACACAAAGCAATATAGTTTTTCAAGCTTCAGAATAAAAAAGGATTAGAATATCCCTTTAACACTCCCAGTGTGAAATTTTATTAATTTTCAGCTTCAAGATCCAGTTTTATCATACTTCCGTCTTTTCTAAATCAGAAATATATTGTAATATATTTATATTTGATTACATACATGCATATGTATGGATTTAAGGTTCAGAGAAGTGCCTAATCCACAAGTAACTTCTGAAAACCATAACTCTTTCTAATGCTAACTACAACAAGGACTAGCTTAAACTTGTGTGCCTAAGAGTGATATTAACACATCTATCTATTGTACACATATTTTGGAAGATCTAGCAAATACTGGTGCAGTGAAAAATGAGGTGTAAATGACAGTGGGAACTGCAAGAAAGGATCAGCTACCTTCTAGAGATTTCTGAAGGTCTGTGATAAGAATCATAGAATGATAGAATCATAGAATCATTAAGGTTGGAAAAAAGACCTCTAAGATCATCAAGTCCAACCATCAACCCAACACCACCATGCCTCCTAAACCAGGCCCTGGAGTGCCACGTCTGCATGTTTTTTTAACACCTCCAGGGATGGTGACTCCACCACCTCTCTGGGTAGCCTGTTCCAATGCTTGACCACTCTTTCAGTAAAGAATTTTTTTCCTAATATCCAATCTAAACCTCCCCTGATGCAACTTGAGGCCATTTCCTCTCATCCTATCACTGGTTACTTGGGAGAAGAGACCAACACCCACTTCACTTTTAGGTAGTTGTAGAGGGCGATAAGGTCTCCCCTCAGCCTCCTTTTCTCCAGGCTAAACAACCCCAGTTCCCTCAGCCGCTCCTCATAAGACTTGTTCTCCAGACCCTTCACCAGCTTCGTTGCTCTTCTTTGGACGCGCTCCAGCACCTCAATGTCCTTCTTGTACTGAGGGGCCCAAAACTGAACACAGTATTCGAGGTGCCTTGCAATCTACCCTTGAAGGCTGCCTCTCTGTGTTCGCTGGAGCTGTTGCGTGCCGTATCTAATCAAGCAGTGAGTCAGTGGCATGAGGTTAGTGGAATGCACCACTTGGATATTATTACTAAAATAATTCTTTGTTGGGGCATGAGTCATCATAGTCACAGATTGTGGCATCTTACAAATTTCTCATTGCTTATTCTTCAAGCCCATCAGTTGAATTTGTGATATGATTGTGATTTTTTGTTAGAGGGCTATACTATGCTATAAGGACTCCAAAGCAAAAAAAAAAAAAAAAAAAAAAAAAAAAAGAAAACATAGTGTAACCTCACTATATAAATTAGCAAAAAAGTTTCTGAAATGCATCTTCCTCCTAAAACAAAAGCATAATCTTCACTGCCAATATGATATCAGCAGTGTTGGAAACACATGCTTCCAAACAATAGAAAAGGGAAAAAGAAAACAATTGTCTCCATCCCTACCCAATCTCATAGGAAGACTAAAAATCAACGCTCTGTCACTGAGAGTATGCAGGGTTGCCAAGAAGTAAGTCTGCCAAAAAACGACTCAGTCAAGGGTATAAGAACACTTCCCTCTCACCAGTGACATTTACAGCAAATCAATGAATTCAGAGGAAAACAGTTATATGAAAATCCTTTTCTATAGCATCCCAAAAAAACACCTAGTCCATGGAAGGCTGGAAGTAGAGTTGTAACTGACAGACCTCCTAACTGCTAAGTGATCAATTTAAAATCATCTTCTCATTCAAGAGGAAGCATTAATAAACCATTCCAATAACAAAACCTGCTATGTGGCCCATATTAATTGGCATCTCAAATTAATTGGATGAAACCCACGCAGAGCACGCAAAACTGACTTACTCCCTACAGAAACTTCTTGTTATGAAAGAAATTGCTGTTACGCCAGAAATTTCTGATTTTGACCTTACATACACTGGATAAATCCAGAATAAGTTGCAATAGTTGCCATGAAAATAAAAAAATAGAATAGGCTAGGTAAATAAAATAGGATACATATCTTGTACTCCCTATATAAAATACAATAGATACAGGTCTTCCTCCCAGTTCTCAACTGTAATGTGTTAGTGGAAATGCCATGAGTGTGAAATATGATCAGTTAAAAGAAATGAAATAAAAGTAACCAAAGCCTGATAGACATAAACTTATTTTCCCCAGGAAAAGAGAAAACTTACTTATTTAGAGAAGAAAGTGAAAATGACAATACCGAAAGTGTTATCAAATGCACAAAGCGAATGAACTGAAAATAGATGAGAGATTGGTTTTTCCATAATCTTTTTTCAGTTATAGTAATTTCACAGATTTTTTTTTTTGTAACAGCAGGAGATAATGTCACTGGTACTCAACTGTTCACCCACGAACAAAAGCATGTTGCTTTTGGTAAATATATTACATGTTGCACCTGGAAGAATCCGCTGCATGAACAAGATTGTCATCCCCTTCCTTTTCCACCCTTGTTTCCATCAGAAGGAAACTGGTTGCTACCTGGATAGCACTCTGCAGTCCCTCAGCTAAAGCTCTTCCTACTTCCCCACACTCTAGGTAGGATTATGTACTCTCCGATGCACTCTGTGACAATATGGGACTTGGGCTCACTAATAAATGATATTTGTGGGACTCCTACACTGGTTAAATGTTTGTGTTTACTGGAATATTATATTGCAGCTCAAGAAGAAAATCATTCTAGCTCCGGTTTGGATGAAGGATTGATTAGCATTTAACGTCAGTGGTCTCAGCTCACTCGTGAACAGTGAATCATTGCTCTTAGTATAGGAATAGACTTATTTTAATGGGATCATAACAATCTCCAGTTTAATAATTACTCATTCACTTCAAAATGTAATGGTTACATATAATTTGTTTTAGGTAAAAAAGCAAAATCTTTAAGGAAATACAATGAAATAAAATCAATCTCAAGTCTAATTTCCCTCTGAGCTACATCAGTGCAATCAGTTGAAATTATTTCATCAGGGAGCTACTTTCAATAAAGACTATCAATAAAGAATGTTTATAGACATTTTATATACCCATAAAATATTGCGAAGAATGCAGATATGAATATATGCAGAATTTTGTTGAATCTTATACCTACCTGGAGACTACACAGTAACTTCCGGGACAAAAGTGTTAGCTGGCAAATTATAAAACATCATGAAAAAAAAAGATTTTGGCTAAGCTACTCCATATACATATTCACAACTTGCTTCTTTTCTTTAAGTGCCCAGTGAGGAGCACAACCTGATGCAGAGATGCTGCATACTTAGAACAGCTAGGCATAAACAGTTCTAGGGGTAAAACAGACCCACCAGCCAGCTGTCTGCCAGCATTGCTCTGGCTGCCTCCTGGGCAGCCAGCCCAGCGACTGGGTCCTTTGGGTCTGCAGACTCCTGTGGGTCCACACGGCCTCCTGCTTTCACAGCTGTGCCACAGGCCTGTGCCTGGAAGACATACAAATACCTGCTTTACCTCTAAGGAATCCACAAATGAAATCTGACCCTGATGAAATTAAAGAGATATTTTGCCTCTAACATCACTAAGCTCATGATTTTTTTTTTTTAACTGAGACTTAAGCCCATACTTAAGCACAAGCCCTTACTGAGCTTTTCAGATCACCATTACTGTGAAATACTTTCTTTATAGAGGTCTGAGCACAGTATCAACTATATAGCGTGCCATTTCTGTACCTTTTTATACAACCATAATGATGTTATATGGGATTTTCTGCTGCTATCTGTAACTTGGGTCAAAACATATATATATTTTTTACTTTCATTGATACAGGGCTCAGTAGTGTCTATTTTGTTTATGTTAATAACCACAGCACCCTTAGCCATTAGTGAAGAAACAAAGAATATTTGTAACCAAAATTTTCTCTCTATTTTAAAGTTCCTTTTATCCCTTACCTAGTCTGTTCTCCATATTATGTTCCATTCAATCAACTTTACCAACTTACTGTTGTGAGCAAGTGCTAAGTTTTACATTTGGCAAATGCTAGGGCTTTGGAAGAAGAGCACAGCTGGAGTGGATATAATGAAATAGCGTTCTTCCGTACCAAAGCGATCTTGATGCTGATGAGAAAAAAAACCAACCACACAACAATATGGTGTATATTTATACCAGTTTAATGAGGCTCTATTCAAAAATCCAGCTGTGAAAATGTGATTAATCTATACACATAGTCTTCCAGTTCTAGAAAGTAAGTTCTCCATAGTAAAGACTGATTTCCACACATTACAGACTGTATCTTGTCACTTAATCATTTCCTGTAGACCATTCACAAGCACGTAAGCACACTTTGGAGTTTGAATATGTTGCATGGAAAGCACAACAGCTACTAATAAACAGCACTTCATTGATAGGGGGCTAAGCATCCACATAATTCTAGTTCCTGAAGTTCTTTGTTCATTTATTTATTTATTTATTTATTTATTATTCCTCTTCATTTTTCTGTCATTATTCCTTTTTTTTTTTAAACAGCAAACCTTTAAAGCTAATATTGTATTACTTCTGTAGGTGGTGCCAGAGATGTTTTGATGGTTTTGCTTGCTTAGATTTAACTGTGGCTTTATGTCTGTGTAAAGTTTGGCTTGACATCGTACATTATGGTTACGAATCTTTCCTTGGATTCTCTGTGTTTTTCTATCAGAAGATTAAAAACAACTGTTATCCAGTCTGGAAAGCAGTGAATTGTCATTCATGTCCTCTGCACTGTGATCGAAATAGTGTAATTACAGAAAGAACCTTCTAAATCTTTCAGCAACGGCATGCAATCTTTTAAATAAGCTTCTAACATCAAAATTTTGCTTTTGTGTCAAAGTTAGAGACTTCATTATGAATAGACTAATTTCACTTGTTCCATAGATTATTTAGAGGAAAAATACACTTTTCTTTGAATTCACATAGTAAGAGACTGAAGGGTTTGGGGATGATGCCTTGAGGACAAGAACAGATACAGCTAGTTGATTCTATTACTATTTATTTGTATTCTAACAGAGTTGCTTGGGGCTCCAGACATTGAGTTAGAAGATGGACAAAGAACAAGCTAGTGCCATCACATTATTGATAGGCAGCAGGAGCCAGAGGAAACTGAAAGGAGATGGGAGAAGGGAGCCACAGGATTCTGCAAAGTGAGGGAAACCAGGGTCCCATGTATTAAAAATGCCACATCTAATGGAGCTGTCCCATCTCTTAAGAGGAATCTACACTGAAGTTAGGTGCCTGAGCTCCATACACAACAAGCTTGAAGCATTACAAGCTTAAGCATAAAGGACTCATTTGTGCTTTTCAGAATCCAGTGATATTATTTTCTAAACAGTTGCACAGCTTCCAGAGGAGGTGTGGATTGTACCTCCTTTTTTCACTCAGATCCCTGTGGAATAAGCTGTTACTTCATGACTAAGGTCTTCTCTGGAAGGAGAGATGTTGATATCGACTTATATATCCAACTCCCACTTCTGGCACCTTTGTTATTTTGTGGGATCTGTGCCCAAGTTTCCTATTAATAAAAAGGAATTATAGCAATTTCTCACTCCACAGAGTCATTGTGAGGCTAATATATTAAATATTAAGACATGAAAAAAATTAACCTTTTTAAAGGAAGTTCATATAAGTCGCCTAGATAAACAAGAACCAAGTTAGGAAATGTATAACAGACCTGGGAAAGTGAAGTATGCAAAGAAGGAGAGAGAAGAAAAGAAGACAGGAGTCCTTTTCATCAAAGGAGGAAAAAAAGGGGGGAGTGGGGAAAAATTCAGTAGATGAAGGAAGCATGTATACTTCACTTTCTGTCCATGGGAAAACAGGCTCGTCATTTGAGTTTTCTGGTTTTCCTTTTGAGGTAGGAAAAGTAAAATGTTTAGATTATGGTTTCCTCTGCACATTTGAATCGAAACATCCTCATTCCCCCAAAACTTGTCAACAGTGACAAAGCTAGATATTAAGAAGCTTTTCCACTAGGCAATGCCTTTTCTCTCTGAATACAGGAATGAAGATTCAGGTAGTGTTTACTATGGACGCTTGTTGCGTATTTATTTTAATATTTCATCATTCAACTGGATATCTGTTTGACCGGGTTTTCTTTGGGGACAGTCAAGGAACACATCAGTCTCTGCAATTTTATACAATCATTGCCTGTAATAGGGTGATGAGATTGGAATAAATAATAAATAACCACAGCAATGCGAAACATAGACTAGCAAACTGACGGTTTCACAGTGGAGCTTTGTCACCCAGAACATGTAAGTACAGTAACAGTTTGTTCTAAGACACATCAGTGGAATATGATATAAATGAAATGAAAGAATTACAGCAACAGGAGTCAAACAAGAATAAGGAAATAGTAATCTGTACATTTTGCCACTGTGCCAGTGACATCAAAGTCTCTGAATCCAATTGTTTCAAAATAGAGAGAGAGAAGCTAGTTATGGTATATTTTGTCCCTTCCATGCCACAGTTTAGGAGAAAATGGAAGCAATTATATTCATGAAACAGAGCTCTAAGACTGTAGGCCAGATTCATTACTTTGAACCTGAAATAATTCTGGAATCTGTTACTTTAGATTCAAAGGTAAAACTTCCATTGCAGGACTTCAGCAGACAACAGCTCTGCCTGTACTTCAATCCTCCAGCAAAAAGCTATCACCTCAGCCTCCCATTACTCCCCTGTCTGACCCAGTGGAACAGACATGGACAAGACTGGATTATTTTCATCTGTCATTGGTGCCAAGTGTAAAGGTTAGGGTTACAGGCAGCCTGTGTGACCCCAAAGATGGTAGAATCACTGAACCATTTAGGTTGGAGGGGAACTCACATGATCATCCGGGCTGATGTCCTTAGGGCAAGGTCAACATTAAACTGGAGTTGCTCAGGACTTTGTCCGGCTAGGTATTGAAAATCTCCAAGGATGAAGACTACATAACCTCTCTAAGCAGACTGTTCCAATGCTTTATTAGGTCCTCAATGGCACTAGGTAAAGACTTAGAATAATTTTAAGAAGAGGATTTTATGACCTTCATCTAGTTAAACCACAGTTCTAAAAGTCGCCTTTTCTTCCCACTTCCTATTCACAGTGCACAGGTTTTAAGATATAACAACTTGAGATTGTGTGAAGACTGTTGATAGGGACATATTTGTTGCATGAATTCTATATGTTAAAGCTCAGTGGTGATAGCTGTGACTGGAAGCAGACAATCCTTAGGAGTATTTGACTGTACTATCAGAAGGAGTTCTGCTTTCTGCTAGTCCAGAGATTAGGGGCACAGCTGCCACTGTGTATCCGGGTAAGTGTTACTGGCTTGGTTTACTATGCCATGGCACATGCATAGCTGTTCTGTCATATCACGACACCCTAGAAGGTCACAGACTGATCCATGAATCCCTATTGCCTTCTCCTATTACTGCACATCAAGAAGTTGCTCCCTGTTCAAGGGTGCAGATGATGGCTACTTCTTGTTCCACCCAGCTTCAGAGTGGCTAGAACAGTTCTAGAAAATGTGCCTGGATCTTTCTTGACTTTGGAGGGACTATTAGCCTTTATAATACAAGGAAGATTACCTCTATTGCTATTAAATCATATATATTATTTTTCACTTCAAATATTTATTTCTATTCTGTTAGTGATAAATAGTTCTGTACGGGTGTCTTTTAAGCGTATGTGTAAAAACTCCACAAAAGAACGGTGCCTGACCAATTCTTCCTGCATGTGATCCCAATGGTGTCACGAGGATTGCACATCCTTAAGTTGTAACATCTGTCTCATAAGTCACACCTATAATGCTGTAAAGCTAATTATTTTTGCATAAATCTATATGCAGTGGTAAAACATCTAGCAGCATTCGCAACGGCATTACTATGGCTGACCTATTAAAATATACTGGGTAAGAATGAAACGTCACAGTCTTAGTTTATCCTCGGAAGAATATAAGAGATAATCAGCCTAGTAGGTTAGCTTTATTTATGACGGTAAACAGAGTTTGCAAATAGTATATAAACCACAACAGTATGCTGCTACTTTATGTCTTTGCTTTCCCATTTGGACTGCTGTAATGAGATAAGCCATTGTAGTGAGAATGGTTTGCAGAAAACAGGGAAATGTCTATTTATGAAATCTATTGTATAATGTACACTTTATATTCTGGGTGGCTGTAAGACTTGTGAAGCAATACTGTTCACACAGTTCCCTAAATAATTCTCTGTTGTGATGAGCTGACAGACTTAGAAGAGTGCATTACTTGAAAGCGTAAACATCAAGAAGCCTCCAGGGGTTCTTTCACTTCATTCATTTTGCATTACCCCATTTAGCAATTGTAGTTACATCTCTGCAGCCCTAATAACTGTTCAAGTGAAGTAATGTTATCATTCTAAAAGACATAAACCTACTGGGCCAAACATAATCATATTCAAGTTCCAGTGATGGACGTGCAGACTAAAACGTACATAATAGCAAGGGGATATGCGCTTGCCAAATAATCAAAGCAGAGAAAAACTGACTCACTTCCTGAAACAAGCAGCTAAGACTTGGGTTTTTAAAAAACTGCATTCTGTATGAAATTATAAATAATTGCAATTCACATTAAGATACCCAAAAAAGGAAGTTCTTCTGGTACTACTTGGGAAAGTTTTCTTTTAAGACAGTATCTCTGTAACTTTCTAGCTGCTTTATTGTCCCATCACAGTCTGAAAGTGTTGTTTTTTCATTTGCTGCTAGGAACACAAGAGCTACGCTGCATTCATGTTTGGCACCCACACTGATGCAGAAGCTCTAGAGAGGTTTGTTAAGGACTGCGAGCATGTGTNCTGTCTTTTTGTTCCTCTGGCTAAATAAGCTCTACCTGTAGATTAAAAATAAATATTAATATTTCACAAGAATATAGTAGTGGAATCTTTCCTGTTCTTCAGTGGTGTTTAATCATGCTCAGCTTTCAGGTGAGTAAGGAAAGAATAATCAGAGGAGTACGAAAAAGGAAATCATAGAATCATAGAATCGTTTAGGTTGGAAAAGACCTTTAAGATCAGTAATCTTGGTGGAAAAACCCTGCTAGGAAAACTCCCTACAGTGGAGAAAGCATATAAATGCCATCTGAGGCAAGGCAGAAAAAAGAATCAGTCAGTCTACGGTGCTGGTTAAATAAGCCTCTGTAAATGTTAGGTTCATCTATCTAGACCAGGAGTCTTAAACTCTTTATTTGCAGGAAGTATCACAGTAAGTATTTAAGCATAGTTTGAACAACTTAGCTTGCTCCAGTCACTCCTCATCTTATTTTTTTAAATCTGCGAGTCAGATCCTGAAGCTCTACCAGGCTGCGTTAACCAAAGGATCTGATCCCACCTGCTCTACTAAGTAGCACAGATAGTCACTCTCGTGAGCTGTATGGTTATTGCAGTTCTTGGCTGAAGTACTGTGGGATGAATTTTGTACTCTTTTAATTGTACCTTGCCTTCCTCCTTTGAGAAAGAACAGATCACGACTGAAATTAATGGAGTGAAACTGCATAAGTCATGACAGTAATTTTAATGGATTGAAACTAGTAGGTTCATTTAAATTAAATTTCTTATGGCAGGGTTTGTGGGAGCAGATATCTGTTGACGTACCAATAGTACTTTATAGTTGAAAAAAGCATTTTTCTCCTTCTGAGGCTTTGCCAGTAACCTTAAGGAAAATTGTGTATAAAGAAGTAAGTTCTATTAAGAATAAAAACAAATAAAAAAGTAGACTTTGGAAACTTTTATTCAGAATAAAAGTTAAAATGCTTCTCTGGATCATCCAGCATAGCTATCATATCTTACGGTTAATCAGTGAGCACAAAACTGAAGTATTGTAACACAGGAGAAGAATGTTCTGCAATGTTAGATAAAAGCTAGGACACATGTATGTACAGTCTGCAGCTAAATGATCAAACCCCAGAAATGTCAGCTTTGTTTCAAAAAAGTAATGTATGTATTCATGCAGATAAACTCAAGCTTTTTGACAAAGCCTCTAGGCACACTGCTTCAGTATGACTAAATAAAAGTAAGCCAAATGCATATTTAGAAGCTATGGAGGTGGTATCTTGAAAAAAAATATTTAAATGAAAGAGAAATATCCTAAATTTTTGAGTCCAATCTATTAAAATGTTTTTACTCACTGATATAATCTTTGTCATTCCTGTTTGTATGGAACTAGTTAACTGCAAATTTTCTTTCCTTTTAACTGATATATGTACTCTGAGAGCATGTAACATTTAATTAGTAACTACACATTTATCTACTTTCATATGCTATAGCTCAAACGGAAATGACTAGATATGGATCTAA
>WAAD01006564.1:2010-21690 GCA_013389945.1 Fregata magnificens
AGTTTTCTCACTTTTACCCCTCCGATTCTCTCCCCCATCCCATCGGGGGGGAGTGCGCAAGCGGCTGTGTGGTGCTTAGTTGCTGGCTGGGGTTAAACCACAACAGTTTGCAACTGCCCATTCGCCTATCCTGAAAAGGAAGTTGAAGTTGCTACCAGTAAGTGGCAGTTCAGTTCAGTTTTAACCAGTATGGCCAATGCTCTCTTGCTTTCTGGGATTGTCCCTAAGTCAGCAAAGTTTAGTTGTTGTTCTTATCCAAAATAGCTCTCACTTCCTCCTCATCTGTTCATCTGCATTGTACAAGCCACATTCCAGTCAACATAAGGTTAACCAATTATTCTTTTACATTCCTGTCTATTCAAACACTCCTTCAAAGAGACTCAGTTTTAACCTAGCTTTCAAAAAACAGCCAGGTAGTCTCTGTCACTTCCTTACAATTTTAGTGCCTTGCCCAGTTTCAGCTGAATTTGATGTATTGTAGAATCACAGAATGGTTTGGGTTTGAAGGGACCTTTAAAGATCATCTAGTCCAACCACTCTGATGTGGGCAGGGACATCTTTCTGTACATCAGGTTGCTCAAAGCAACCACAGGTGACACACAAGTGAGTAATTTTAAAATCTTGTGATTGTTGGGTTTTTTAGTAAAGATTTTAATGGATTGCAAAGCTTTGCAATCTTCATGTCATTTCAGGAAAGTCATCTAAATTTTTTGAGAACATTAACAGTCTTATGAAAATAGACTTATTTACTACCTTTCATCTCCTTCATGTGCATCCAGGTGAAAGTTCTCTTTCATCTTCTCCATCTCCTTGTGTCTGTACACTTCACATCTTAAAAAGAGTCTTCACATCCTCTGGGAAAAAAAAAAATCCTCTTGCAGCAGAACGTGATAGAGTGTATCTGCTATGTTCATTCGGCATTAAGCATAAAAACCTCAACCAGGTAGCTGGATCCCACCAAACACTAATGAAATATAAACATTAAATAAACAGATTATTAATTGATGGATTGTATCAGGAAACCCTGTTGATGGTGTTGAGAATATCTATTAACAACTAGGAACTTAGTCCAATTTTTTTGGTGTGCCGTATGTGCTGCAATTTAGGCACAATTCTAGTTTTGGTTCTTAAGCAGTCAGCTGAACTTTCACACATATGTAATGTTACTTCTGGGATTAACACCTTTACAATAAAATTGAAAAATGGCTATTTTAGAGGGGGAATTATTGTGAGTGAAGATCCCTTTGCACATGCATGTAGAGCTGATACCTGAGACATATTGGAATAAAACCTGCCAGGCTGATTTGAAGCCTTGTTTATATCAGTAAAATTGGAAGCTGTGAGGATCACTAACAATAACCAAATGAATGACCAGAATGACGAAACCTGCTGCTGTTCAGGAGTTATGGTCCTAAATGCTATGTGGTAGTTGTGGGTTAATCCCAGTAGGCAGCTCAGCCCCACACAGCCGCCTCCTCACTCTTTCCCAGTGGGATGGGGGCAGGAATTGGACGGGTAAAAGTGAGAAAACTTGTGTATTGAGATAAAGACAGTTTAATAGGCAAAGCAAAAGCTGGGCGTCCAAGCAGAGCTGTCGTGGAAGGAGTGAGAGTGCACTTCACTCATAAGAGAGAAGCAAAATATATTTTATTGATATAAAGTAGTGAGTTAACAAGGTTCTGTAGTAAATGTAAATGCGACAGTGATTTAACAAGATTCAATGGCAAAATACACTTAGTTATTTACTGTATAAAGGACAGGGTCAGACAAAACTATCAGGGAGACCCTCCCATTGAGTCATAAGGTTCAGAAAGGATCCCCTTGCTTTCTAAACTCCTTCTCAGAGAGGAGTCTAGGGGCAGCTAGATCCAATCCTAGTCCCAGACTTGGTCTACGGTTTATGTCTAAAGGATTATATATATGCGCAATCAATCCTTTATATCACTTAGCTAAGATTTCAAAGTTTAGCATGCTATCAGTCACTTACCGAGGATCTGTTACGGCAAGGAATCTCTCAACCTCGAGGAGCAACTTTGAGAGGCATCCCTACTCAAGGGGGATTCCTGGCGTGCAGCCCGCTGTCATGCAGGAGAGCTCCATGGGCTCTCGGACTGTTCGCTATTTATGGGTGGGTAAAATGATTGACTCATAGCCATATTTGCATATCAACCCCAGATCCCAGCCTCTTCACTGTGGTTAGGTGGGCACGCTGCACAATAACCCTTGACTATGGTGTGGTTATGTGTCTCCCAAACCCACTTTGAAATGATGCAGCCATCACAACCAGACACATCTATTACTACTGCCACTGATGGTTATCGCTGGAACAGGGTTATGGGAGATAAGGGTCAGGTTCAGGGCAGGGCCAGGGGGAACACACCGTCACAAAGGCAAAATAGGAATTCATTCACTACTTCCCATAGGCAGGCAGGTGTTCAGCCATTTCCAAGAAAGCAGGACTTGATCACGCATAACCACTACTTGGGAAGACAAATGCCATCATTCTAAACGTCCCCCACTTCCTACTTCTTTCCCCTAGGTTTTATTGTTGAGCACAATGTTGTATGTATGGGATATCCCTTTGGTCATTTGGTGTCAGCTGTCCCAGCTGTGTCCCCTCCCAGCTTCTTGTGCACCCTCAGCCTACTCATTGGTGGGGCAGCAGGAGAAACAGGGAAGATCTTGATGCTGTGCAAGCACTGCTCAGCAATAGCTAAAACATCCCTGTGTTATCAACACTATTTTCACCACAAACCAGAAACACAGTTCCATACTATGAAGAAAATTGACTCTATCCCAGCCAAAACCAGTACAGTGGTACAGAAATCAATATAATGATTTTGTCACAGGCAGACTCAAGATTTCACAGCAGTGAATCAAAATTAATGAGGATAAAACAACAAACTCCTGCTTGGACTTTCTGACCCGATGTAGCATGACTGCCTGAGAGAAGGGAGGTGAAGGGAAGAGAGGTCCTTCTTCAGCTCCATGCTGGGATGGTTCCAGACCTCCTTTGTCTACCAGCAGGAGGATGAGGGAAAACCAAGGCCAGGGAGTGGGATAAGTTTTCTCATTACTGAGACGGAGAAGACAGTATAATGTCAGCACACCAGGTGGTGCCTGGGGGAGCTGCTCTGCTACCACTGTGATTTTTGTGTCTCTGCTGCTGTCTTAGGCAACTGCCTGCTTGGTCTGGACCTACAGCTGCCCCCTGCCTTGGCAGATATGCTCCATACAAGTCATATGCCAGGTTTAGAAATATAATTTGGGAGCTGTCTCATTGTTAATAATATTTTTGAGTTATAATACAAGTTTGAAAAACTGAATTATTTTGAATGATTATCAAACTAAAAAAGTTAGTCTGTTTATGGAATATAGAATATGCCACTAACACAGTGGATGCCACAAAAAAGAAACGGTGAGTGCTTGTAGTGGGTGACTCTCTGTTAAGGGGCACTGACGCACTCATCTGATGGCCTGACAGGGAATTAAGAGATTTTTGCTGTCTTCCAAGGAGCTAAGTTCCAAGACGTTGCCGAGAGGGTGCCACAACTTGTCAAGACCACAGACTACTATCCATTGCTACTCTTTCATGTAGGCACAAATGACACCGCAAGCCAGAACCTGGGCAGAATCAAGGAAGACCACAAAGCCCTGGGGATGCAAGCAAAAAGTATTGGTGCCCAAGTTATGTTTTTTCCATTTTACTAGTTAGAGGAAAGGGTGCAGCCAGAAATAGATGTATAATGTAAATCAACTTCTGGCTTTGCGGCTGGTGCCATCGTGAGGGTTTTGGCTTTTATGATAATGGGACATTCTTCAATTACTATAACCTGTTAGGGAGGGATGGGACCCACCTGTCTAGAAGAGGCAAGAGAATCTTTGGCAGCAGGCTGGCCAACTTGGTGAGGTGGGCTTTAAACTGAAGGACTTAGGGGGCAGGGTCCAAAGTGGCAATGCTCACGCCATTGCAACCAAGTGGGGAATAAGCCAGGCCAACCAGAGCAGTGGCAAATGTTCCTTAGCTGCCTCCCAAGATGACAACCAGAAGACCAACCACCTCAAGTGTATGTGTACCAATGCATGCAACCTGAGGAACAAACAGGAGGAACTGGAGCTCCACGCCCAGTCAGAAAGCTATGATATCATAAGAATAACTGAAACATGGTGGGAAAACTCACGTGACTGGAGGATCGTGATGGATGGCTATAGGCTGTTTCGTAAAGTCAGGCAGGGAAGAAGAGGAGGAGGAGTTGTGCTCTATTTTAAGGAGAACCCTGAATGTACAAAATTCAACTATGGTGATTGCGGAAGCCTTATAGAGTGCTTCTGGGTCAAGATCAGATCTCCAAGGGGAATCTTAGAGCAGGCATTTGCTACCGACCTCCAAACCAAGACAATAAGGCCAATGAAGCAATATTTGGGTCACTTGAGCAAGCTTCGAGTCAACAGAACCTGGTTCTTATGGGTGACTTCAACTACGCAGACATTTGTTGGAAGAACAATACAGCAGCTCACACATCATCCATCAAGTTCCTGGAATGCGTAGAGGACTGCTTCCTCACACAAATGTTAGATGTGTCGACTAGGAATGAGACACTGTTGGACTTGCTACTCACAAACCAAGAAAATCTGCTTTATAATTGTATTGGGTTTGCATGATGAGGTTTTGGTAGCAGGGGGGCTACAGAAGTGGCTTCTGTGAGAAGCTGCTAGAAGCTTCCGCTATGTCTGATAGAGCTAGTGCCAGCTGGCTCCAAAACGGACCCATCGCTGGCCAAGGCCCAGCCCATCAGCAACGGTGGTAGTGCCTCTGGGATAACATATTTAAGCAGGGGGAACAAAAAAACCTGTGCAATTGCAGCTGGAGAGAGGAGTGAGAATATGTGAGAGGAACAACTCTGCAGACACCAAGGTCAGTGAAGAAGGAAGGGGAGGAGGTGCTCCAGGCATGGGAGCAGAGATTCCCCTGCAGCCTGTGGTGAAGACCGTGGTGAGGCAGGCTGTCCCCCTGCAGCCCAAGGAGGATAATGGTGGAGCAGATACCCACCTGCAGCCTGTGGAGGACCCCATGCTGGAGCAGGTGGATGCTCAAAGGAGGCTGTGACCCTGTGGGAAGCCCATGCTGGACCAGGCTCCTGGCAGGACCTTGTGGACCCATGGAGAGAGGAGCTCGCGCTGGAGCAGGTTTGCTGGCAGGACTTGTGATCCCACGGGGGACCCATGCTGGAGCAGTCTGTTCCTAAAGGACTGCACTCCATGGAAGGGACCCACGTTGGAGCAGTTCATGAAGAACCCTAGCCTGTGGGAAGGACCCATGTTGGAGGAGTTCATGGAGGACTGTCTCCTGTGGGAGGGACCCCACGCTGGAGCAGGGGAAGAGTGTGAGGAGTCCTCCCCCTGATGAGGAAGGAGCAGCAGAAACAATGTGTGATGAACTGACCGCAACCCCCCATTCCCCATCCCCATGCACCACTCGGGGGGAGGAGCTACAGAAAATCGGGAGTGAAGTTAAGCCCGGGAAGAAGGGAGGGGTGGGGGGAAGGTGTTTTAAGACTTGGGTTTATTTCTCATTACCTTATGCTGATCTGATTGTTAATAAATTAAGCTAATTTCCCCAAGTTGAGTCTGTTTTGCCGGTCACAGTAACTGCTGAGTGATCTCTCCCTGTCCTTATCTCGACCCACGAGCCTTTGGTTATATTTTCTTTCCCCTGTCCAGTTGAGGAAGGGGAGTAATAGAGCGGCTTTGGTGGGCACCTGGCATCCAGCCAGGGTCAACCCACCACAGTAATGTCTCGTTTAGTGATAGCCTTGGCTGCAGTCATCACAATATTGTGGAGTTTGAGATCCTGCTGAGCACACTCAAGGTTAGTACTAAGACAATGGTTTTAGATTTTAGAAGAGTAAATTTCAGCTCTCTCAGAGCTCAGTTAGGAGGGATTCTGTGGGAAGCTTCTGTGGAGGATAAAGGAGCTAGTGGTGCTGGGAGTTTTTCAAGAATGGTCTCCTGGAAGCACAAAAACAGTTCATCCCCTTTAAAGGTAAGGGAAGTAGGCAGAGCAAGAGACCCCTTTGCCTTAACTGCAAGCTTCTGAGTCTGCTCAAAACCAAAAGAGAAGCGTACCAGAGATGGAAAAGCAGATGAATACCCGTTGAGAACTACAAGGGCTTTGCCAGGGCACGCAGGGATGCAGTTAGAAAAGCAAGAGCTCAGCTCTAATTGAAATCGGCCAGAGATGTCAAAAACTACAAGAAAGGGTTCTTCAGGTATGTAAACAACAAGCAGAAACAGAAGGAAAATATTGGCCCACTGTTAAACAGGAGAAGTGAATTAGTCACCAACAATGCTGAAAAGGCAGAGGTTCTCAACATTTTCTTCACATCTGTCTTTACCAGCACTGTTGGGCCCCAGGCCTTGGGAACAAAAATCCAGGTTGATGCAAACACAGACCCACTGCCAGTGAAGGAAGAGTTGGTATGTGAAATATTACAGGAGCTTGACCCCTACAAATCGATGGGCCCTGACAATATCCATCTGAGGGTGTTAAAAGAGCTGGCTGACATCATTGCAAGGCTGTTCTCCATAATCTTTGAGAAGTCGTGGAGACTGGGGGACATCCCAGAAGACTCGAAGAAGGCTAATGTCACCCCATCTACAAGAAGGTCTTAAAGGAGGATCCAGGAAATTACAGGCCCATCAGTCTTACTTCAGTCCCTGGGAAAGTTATGGAATGAATCCTCTTGGGGGCTATCACAAGTCAAATGAAGCACGTGATTGGGAAAAGCCAGTACGGATTCACCAAGGGCAAATTGTGCTTGTCAAACCTGATCGCCTTCTACGACAAAGTAACCTGCTTGGCTGATGCGGAGCGAGCAGTGGACATTGTCTACCTGGATTTCTCCAAGGCTTTCGATAGGGTTTCCCACAGCCTCCTCCTAGAGAAACTGATGTGTTACGGTCTAGACAAGTGGTCTGTACGGCGGGTGGGGAACTGGCTGACAAGCTGCACCCAGAGGGTGGTGATCAATAGGTCCTTTTCAAACAAGCAATCTGTCACAGGGATCGATATTGGGCCCAATGCTGTTTAATATCTTCATAAGTGATCTAGATGATGGGATCAAGCGTACCCTGATGAAGTTTGCCGATGATACCAAACCGAGTGGGGAAGTGGACACTTCGGAAGGGAGAACCATCCTGCAGGAAGACCTGGATAGGCTGGAAAAGTGGGCTAACAAGAACCTTATGAAGTTCAACAAAAACAAATGTAAGGTCTTGCACCTGGGAAAATATAATCCAGGAGCACAGCACAGGCTGGGATCTACTTGGCTGGGGAGCAGCTCTGTGGAAAGGGACCTGGGGGTCCCTTTGACTCAATATGAGTGAACAGTGTGCTGCTGCGGCAAAGAAAGCCAATGGGATGCTGGGTTGCATCAACACAGGCACCACCAGCAGAGATAAAGAAGTCATTATCCCAGTCTACTCAGCATTTGTCAGGCCACACCTGGAATACTGTGCTCAGTGTTGGTCCCCGCTATACAAAAAAGATTTGGACAGGCTGGAGAGGGTGTCACAAAGATGATCAAAGCCTGCCATATGAGGAAAGGCTGAGAGAAGTGGGTTTGTTCAGCCCTGAGAAAAGAAGGCTTAGGGGAGACCTTATCGCCATGTTCCAGTATTTAAAGGATGGCTACAAAAAGATGGAGACTCCCTCTTTACAAGGAACCACATGGAAAAGACATGGGGTAATGGGTACAAGTTACTCCTGGGGAGATTCTGATTGGAGACAAGAGGAAAATTTTTCACAATGAGAATAATCAGCCATTGGAATAACCTCCTTAGGGAAGTGGTGGATTTCCCAACCTTGGACACTTTTAAGATTCGGCTGGACAGGGTGCTGGGCCATCTTGTCTAGACCATGTTTTTGCCAGGAAGGGTTGGACCAGATGATCCTTGAGGTCCCTTCCAACCTGGTATTCTATGATTCCGTGATTCTATAATTCATTTTAATTCAGCCATTGATGAAACAGTAATAAAATTGTGATAAACTATAGGTAAGTCCATAAAGAAGTGTCTGTGTTAGAAGGCATTCGTTTGCTGATTCTCATATTGAATTTAAGCCAGGAAATCAGCTACACTGAAGCTCTCTTTGTGAGTTTTTAATGGAAAAACAATATAAAATCTACATTGAAAAGAAGAAAAATAACAGCTATATTGAATAATGTTCTAGTGCCTAAATGCCAAGTGTCAT
The DNA here is from genome assembly GCA_013389945.1 of Fregata magnificens. Classification (NCBI taxonomy): domain Eukaryota; kingdom Metazoa; phylum Chordata; class Aves; order Suliformes; family Fregatidae; genus Fregata; species Fregata magnificens. The sequence goes on from WAAD01006564.1 coordinate 10,262, forward strand.
ATAGAACAAGTGTAAGTGAGCACATACCAACCACCTACAAATATTGCAAAGGTTATAACCCCTTGTGGGTGTATGAGTGCACAAGTATGAGAAAGAAGAAGGAAATATTATTTACTCACATACATCAAATAGCAATACTGTTACAGAATGACACTTTAAGAAGAAAAATTGTGCTAATGACCAATTAAAGAAGGAAATTCCTGACAATGCTGGCTAACAGATTGTGGATATATGCTCCAGGGGAAGTGATGGGACCAGTCTTGACTAATAGTAGACTTGCCTTGGTAACCAATTTTTAAAGGACCAAAGGCTCAGACAAAATCCTCAGGGCATATCAGTTAGGACCATGATAATTGACTAAGTCTTGCAATAACTGAGTTTCTGATCATGGGGTTTAATGTGCTTGGAGAAACGGGAAGTGCTCCACTTCTGCCTCCACTTCCCCTTCTGAAACTCGTCGAAATGAGCACTTGACAAAAAGCTTTCGTTCCTTTAAGTGGGAGCTGTTACTGTTCCACAAGTTCAGTACATCTACATCACCTTTCTCTTGTTTGTGTCTCATGACCATCAAATGTAGAAAAAATAGCAGAAAACAAACTACAGATGGTACCTTGTTCTAGCTCAGAAACTGACATAAGCAAACTGGAACTTCAGGGGAACAAAACTATGGAAGAAGCAGACCTATCTGAGCAGAGTCTACAGCATTTTTCATGTTTATAATCGGTCATAATATCAGTATGCATAATACTGCACTTAAATTTTCTCATATTTAAGAAGTACATATAATTCTATTGTCAAAATATTCTTTTTTAAATCTGTCCAGAGTCAACCAAACATATCCTTTGTCCAGGGACTGCTTCCCCTCAGTCCACCACAGTTCTAATACTATTTTGAGAGTCAGCAGGACAATATAAACACAAATCAATGGTTAGACAGGAAGTATAAATGAAGTAAGGGGCAGTGGTGGCAGTTAGGTAAGAATTCACACTAGTACCATATGGGAAATTACAGGACCTTTGGTCTTATGCACCACACCGCTAATGATAAGGAATGCAAGGATCAAAACTAACTTACTAAGTCATCTTTGTTTTAATATAATACTTTTGGAGCATATCCATTTTGATTAGAAAAGAGGCAACTTTTCACTATTCTAAACTGATCTGATCCCTCAATCTCTACTGGATTTTGTTATAAGGCTGTGAATTTTGCTGAGTTTATTTCAAGGGAGAGATTAAGTGGTAAAGTGGCAATGAAAACCTACACATTTGGTCTCTATTTGGTTACCAGAGCACCAAAGAGAGAAGATTGAAGCTAACAATTATGATGGAGAGTCCAGAAATGGATAGAGAAACAAAGGTACTGGAAGTGACCAAAGGTCACTGATACCAGTTACTGAGTGGCATCAGAACAGACTTGCACTCTTGATTTTGATCGTGTGAAGACCAGAAAAGACAGAGTTTAATATTCTTTCTTTTTTTTCTTTATTTTTCTTTTTTCTTTTTTCTTTTTTTTTTTTTTTTTTTTTTTTTTTTGGTTACTGTATTTTATTACTGTGAGATCTCTTGACTATGTGCTTTGATTTTCCTGGAAAAGATGTGCATAAGTAACATATGAATACGTTCAAGTGATAAAATGTATATTATCCTTCCATGTAGCAGACAATACTATGAATCAGCTTATGTTTTCTTCAGCTCTAGAAGTGTGTTCACCTAAATGTATTCTACCATACAAAAGCAATGGAGAATTATAAGCCAACCCATATCAAAACAGAGGATTTAAACAGAATATGGACTCCTTATAAGTGACTGAATGAACAGTAATTCAGATGGCCTTGCTGTCCAGATTAATAAAGAAGCTTACTTTGTTAGTGCTTAGATGTTAAAAATCAGAAAAATATAGTGTAATTTCCTGTTTTGAGCTTCCCTGATGAGTCAGCTTACCTTCTTTCTTCACTCTATATTACCAATGGATTTAATATGATTGCAGTTGTAACTTTGATTTGATAAGGGCATTGTTCAATTTTGTTCAGCATAATTTAAGTAACAGAGGCTAAATTAGGATATACATAGATTTTAAATCTGATTATTTACTAACTTGCAATCAAAGTCATAGAAGCATATAGGTCTGACTTTTCTATTAAAATTTCAGTGAGAGTATCCAATCTCACAAGGTTAAAATGTTATCCCAGATGATAAATCTGTAAGCTAATAAAATGGCTTCTAAATCTTTGTGTATTTTCTTCAAAGAACATATTATCATCAGCATTCTTTGTCATAAGAAGGTGAATTGCACTTAAAAACTTTCCAGGGGAGATTTAGGTTGTATTCACATCAGCAAAGGTCTCTCTGCTACACATCCCTTTATCTTACAAATAAGAAATATTCTGTTTCTTTAAACTGTGTTTGCATTCATTTGCTCACGCTGCATGAAATGAAACACAAAGGTCTCTCTCATGTTTCACCATGTTTCATGGTATAAGTTGAGGTATTTTACTCCATAATAATAAATATAAATACTGCTGTAGTGGATTGTAGACCTCTTATCCCCAGGAATTCTTCATGTATATTAACCCTCCGAGCTTGACTGCTGCTTCTTTTTGTACATCTGGTCTAAGGCAACAGGTCATTAAGTTAGTTTCATGATCTGTAAATACGCACTGGAATTTGGCAGCTAGAGTAGGTTTTAATAAAAACTACCTTTTTGGAACCTAGCATAACTGAAATGTGCACCTACCACAAGATTACTAATAGTCAGAATAAGTAGCTTAGAAAGCAGGCAGTAAATAAGCTCTGTAATTGGAAACGCCATGTGTTCTGCAGGAAGAAAATATGATTTTAACTATTTCTTTAGTCTTATTGAATAGATTTCACTCCACAGGCCAGATAATATCTTTGCAGAGCAAGTGCAGTAGTAGATCAGTGGCAGTAGAAGATGCTGCCAAATTGTACCTAGAAAAGTTTCAGGACAGAGCCAAGTTCTGCTGTATACAATGGCTCTGATTCTCAAGAATAGTCAGTATGATTATACTCACAAGCTAAGGTTAAACACTGACACAGTTTTTTGCAGAGCCGGGCCAAATATGATGCATAAAATAAAGAAAATATTTGCATAATAACATAATTTACTAAAAATAGCTACAATAGTGTCAGTTTTGCTTTCACTATTTTTTAGTTGATGTTGAGTTGCTGTTTATTTCAAGCAAATAGACAAGTTTTGAGGTTGGTTTTTTTTTAAATGAAGATACTAGAGCATCTTGTATTATTTGGCTTTGTTCAATATTTCATCCCCAGTGACTTCCAGCTCTACTGGAGATATATCAACTTATGTGTCAGAATTTGACACTAACTTCAGAGATTTATTTTATTACTCCTGGGCTTACAATCTTTATTTTGTTTCACATTGGCTCTCCCCCAAGCACAGCTTGAAATGGATTAAAATCAAATAGCATTACTTGTGACAAATCCCCTGCTAAACATGCAAAAGAGCAATACACTGGAGATGTCTGAGTTTATTTCTAGTAACAAAATTATGGTTAAAGTGGCTTCTGAAAACAACTTTCACTGATTTAAAACTTTTGGACAGAATTATGTTAATGGACTTAACTTACCACCAATCCCTCTTGATGAATGCTAATGATATTACATTGGAATAAACCAGGGGCTGGGGGATGTTGCATGAACTTTCAGAGTTCATTTTGCTAAGACACTGATAAAGTTCAACTCATAAAATTTTAGGCACCTAACAAAGATCTTTAAATTAGAAAGCTGTTGTCTCTAGGATTCTTTTAAAGACAGTAGAAAGCAAGACTTCTGCTCTGAATTATCTTCTGGAGAACTCAGAGCCTTTTTGCTACAGCTCCACTGTGGGACAGGCAGAGTCCAGTCCTCTCACTATCAAAACCAGGGAGATGGCTGGAGTGCAAGACTTCCACCTTTTATGTTCCCTCTCCACGGATTCCAGACATGGCCCTGTCACACTCTTCAACCAGAGCTAGATAATCCTCCTGCTGGTTTCACATAACCTGTTTCCTGTTCAGGGATGGTAACCGCGCAGGCACCCTGACTTAACCACCAGTTTCCCACCTTTTATTATACATCTTTTTGCACTTGGCAGATTCATGAAATGGATGCAGGCCTTTGCAGCCAAAAAAGCTTCCCCATGAGTTGAAATTGCTCTAGAGTGTGATGGCACTGGCTAGCAAAGCCTGTGAATGTTTGGAAGACCGCTGTTGTTAGTGGTTGTCCCACATCACCACAGTATGCACTGCTGCCTTAATGACCTTTTTTCCGAAAGACCGAAAGAAAGTAATGATTTGTATGTTAATTTTGCAGGACTTGTGCTGCTATAGATGCAAGATATTAGGCTAATAATGAATTCACCCAGAGCTATTAAATCACTTATCAGGCTGTAAAAACAGAGTCCCTAGTAAATTGTCATTGCTAAGTTTCTTATGGCCATTTATAGTATATACTAGCCAGTATATAGTGTGTAGGAGAAAGTTTTCCTCTATATATTTTGAACAATTATTGTTTACATAGAAAATCTTTTCTTTCCTCTCCAAATCTCCATTTATTCTGTTGGCAAGGAAGGTTTTCTTTAGAGTAGAATTATTATTATATAAGAAATCTATACTGTCGTGTTTCTGAAAGCTCCAATAAATTACCTAGCACTTTCATAGAGAAGTGATACATGACTGATGGTAGACTAGCTGTATTATCATTTTTTCCTTTCTCATAAAGGTGAAAGGGCCAAACATTGCCATAAGTAAGGCAAGTATGATTTATTTTTAAATTACCACATAGTTTTCTAATTTAAATCCAAAGAAAGTGCAACATTCTTCAAAAGCACTGAAGCCCCAGTGTCCTTTCCAGAAGTTACTATTACAGTGGGGGCTATATCAACAAAAAGATGCAGGTATCTAATGCAGCTGCTTAAATGCTTACTGCCAAACTTGACATACTAAATTGAGATGCAGAAATTTGCATGTCTTCTTATTTCTGCCACAGGGTTTGCCTCAGTTAAACTAATCCTTGCCAAACATAAATAACTGCAGCTATAACTCTCACCTAACCTATTATGGCATTCATTGGTGAGACGTATAGTTCATTTCATCTGTGGTACTTGAAGTAGTTAGCATTCCTGAGAATCATCTGTCCAATACATGTGAAGGAGAAGGACACTCTTACCCAGAGCTTAGTGGTCAACATATGTACTGGGATGTGGAAATTCCAGCTTCATTTTTTTTTTTCTCTTGCTTGGGGAGGCTTGATTCCACATTAACCTACAAGCAGATAAGTGACTTTTCTGCCAGGCTAGAAAAATCTAAAGGAACACAATCTCTCTTGGTTGAAGACTTTCCATTTTGTACAAAACAAATGTCACTGACACAGGAACTGAAACCCAGGTATGAAAATGCTACCACTCTGCTGGAGCTCTAAGGTGACAAGAGCCTCCTTGTAGTGCTTTCTCCACAGATAACTAAAAGGGATTTTAAATGCAAAATTTTAATGCTATCATAGAATATAAATTAGAGTTTTTAACATTTTAAACAGAGAAAATGCAAGATGACTAGGCCAACAGGAAAGCAATTTAAAAAAGAACCAGGCTTGATTCTAGACAGCTCACTGGCTTCCCAGGTTGCAGCAAACTCTGTACAGTCCTTGCTGGTCTCTGAGGGAGTTCCTCCTCCCTCAACTCTTCCCAGTCTGCTACCTGCTCTTCCCAGTAGCAGTAGGATCTCGGCCTTCACTTCTCCAGGTTGGACAAGCCCAGTTCCTGTCACCTCTCCATCATGTGCTCCAGCCCCCCCCACCTTGGTACCATCTGCTGCACTCGCTCCAGCATATCAGTATCTGCGCCTGTCCTGAGGAGCCCCGAACTGGACACAGCACTTCTGGTGCAATCTCATAAGTGTCAAACAGAAGCGGAGGAACAATTCCCAGACCTGCCGGCTACACTCATGCCTGATAGGCAGGGGTTTTTTTTACATTAGTACATCATTGGCTAGTGTTCACCTTGTCATCCCTCAAGACCCCCAGGTTTTTTTCTGCAAAGCTGCGTACTACCCGGCCAGTCTTCAGCCTGCACTGTTGCATGGGCTTATTCTCTCCCCGCAGGATTTTGCACTTGTTTCTGCTGAACTTCACGAGGTTTCTGCCAGCTCATTTCTCCATTCTCTTGACAGCCCTCAGAATGGCCCTACCCATCAGTATATCACAGTTGTCCATTGGTTTGGTATTATCTGCAAAGAAGACAGCATTTCCTTTATTTATTTATTTATTTATTTATCTAAGCAGAAGTTGTATTCATCCTGGATAAAAATAGAAAATGTCAAAGGAGATCAAGAGACAGTCTGAGAACTTCTGTTTATTACATATTCCTTCTGTCCCTCATGCTCTGGGGAACGTTTTGCAAGTTGTTATATTCACATCAATATCAGACCTGCATTTTGCGAGACTGCTTCTCGCTCTTAGGTTATCTATAAGAAAGCTACTGATGCACAAGAGGGCAGTATGTCACAGGAAAATCTAGCACTGGAGTTACAAAGTACATGGCTGCTGTATCTGGCATAAAAATGATTTGGGGCTGATATATCAGCTCAGTTATTTTAAATCCAGTCATTGAGCCAATTTAATGAGCCCAGGGAACTGAGCAAATTAAACAGGTTTTCCTACATTTTTCCAGCCTTTACATCTTTATTGACTATACAGGCTTTGTATATACTGTTTCATACTAATGCATATAGGGAATTCTGCCAAGAGTGACAATATTACAACAGTGCTGCAAGCTGCAGCCAAAGCATGATAACGGCAACAATTGACTCGGCAGCAAGTGCTGGCTCTGATACTTCAAGGTCACTTTTCAGTAGCAGCAGACGAACTTCCAAAAGCTGGTGTTTTGCCACCCTAAAGAACCTGGAATTGAGTTTTTCCTCCTGTGTAATTTCAGGAGACATAAGAAAGATTCGTGATGAATATTCAGATAGAGTATTTTAACTTACCTGACCATGAAATAAATTTGCATTGTGCCTGGGATTCAATATGACAAATTAATTTAGGCCTTACTGCATTTTTAAGCCTCCTAAGACACCAAACCATGCAATTATCACCACGTAGTCTAGGCAGTGTTCTGTTTCACATATTGTGAACACCTCTGTAGTATGGTAATGACACTCTTAATAAGTCTACTTTTATGGTATAAAAGAGCTAGGACTCACAATGAATGTGTTTGTGCTGCAGGTCTGGAGAGCAATATTTGAACGCTGTCACACTTAATTATTTTAAAGCCCCTTGTAAACTCTTTTGCCACAGCATAAACCAGCAAAGTACATCAGCGTTCCTCGTCATGTCTGGAAGTCTCTTCTACTGAGGCCAGTGACTGGGATATTACAGGTCAACATACAGGTGCATTAAAACAGCGGTGAGAGAAAGCCTATATAGTATCTTCCCATAACGTCTGGCTCACACCAATATTGTTATTCAGTGTACACTAAGCTTACACCTGACTTAAAAATAAAGGAATACATGTGCAAAGTGAAAAAGCAGCCCATGCTTTATATTAAAACACCTTTAAAGGAACCAATATTACAGAAGTGTAGAGCATTGACATGTTGGGAAAAAAAAGACAAAAAATATCCTATGAAATGTCACTAATTTACTTTTAAAGTACCTTCTTCCCCAGGCTTCTCCCTTCATTGCATGTGGAATCCTGAGAAAAATAATGCTCTTACTGTTGTGCAAGCCATTCATTATTTTGTACTCTTCAGTTCAAATTTTCCCTTAGCAAGAGAATATTGCCCTCAGCCTTTCAGCAGAGAGAAGGGCAAGGAAGAGGGGGAAGGAAAAGCAAAGTCCAAACGTGTTCTATTGTGTCTCAGGCGTATGAGTCTATAATCCCTCTTTCAAAAACAGACTGGAGGCAGTACAGCCACAAGACATCTTCAGCAACCTCAGTAAGGGTATCTTGTGGAACACCAATTTGAAAATATGTTTGAAAAAGTATTTGAAAATATGTTCTTCAGCAAGACCAGTCATTGGCATTACAACCTTCCTTTCCATGCAATTCTTTCCAGAGAATAAAGCCTCCACACTGGTAAAGTAATTTTGCCAGATGCAGTCACTCAAATGAATATTGTTCATTTGATATCATAGCATCTTACAGAACAGAAAGAATAAACCATCCAGCAAATAGATATGCTTAAAATGAGAATTAGCTTGCATTCTTAGGTACCATGAAGCTGAAAAGCTATTCTCTTAAATTTCCTACTTTATTCACAGGGGCTGGGAAATTTCTAACCTGGGGTGAAAAACCATTTAAGCTGTAGGAATGGAATCAGTCTCTGAATGCTTAGAAATATGACTGAACCATCAGTTGAAACACAAGCCAAATAATGCTGAGGCATTTTAAATTAAACTTAATATTTTCATTTCTATGTGCTTCTAATTAATTAATTGCATGCTGTTGATTTGCAAACATTTTCAGGCTTGATTCTGTGAATTAATTTTTTTCTAGGATATTCCTTTGCCCAAGAGGTAATTAGAACTCTTACTCTAATCACATTATATACCATACAATACATAGACTGTCAACTTCTTCATATCATACTTCCAGTGTAGAATCCTCTGGGTGTCTCCACTTGGGGTACTCTGGGTAATTTGAATTGCAGTTTTTCTGTGCTTCTTTTTTTTGTCTTCAGAGAAACGGGTCTGAATTCTGCCTTAGGTTCATTTCTGGTGTCTGAGACCATAAACATTTCTGACAAATCTGAAAGACAAAACTTCTAAGTTTTCAAGATCTATGCTCAAGCTGAGAGAAAACCCAATCAAAACCCACACCCAAGCTTTCCTTCCCTTTCATTAATTTGTGTTCAAATCTGGATGCAAACTTAGCAGCATTTATCTTAGCTCCACCTAACACAATCTGTAATAGAGACAAAACTATGATATCCTATCATGTGCTCATTGTGCAAAAATATTCATTAGAAAAATTTAATCTTTTACACATTAGTAGCAAATGCTTGATATAACTGTAATGTAAATGTCAGTCAGCTAGACGGCATGAAAATATTATCACACTGTGAATAAAAGCTTAAGCACATATTTTTAAAGTATTGATTCTTATAGTTGCCAGGGGAATTTTCTTCTTTTTGCACACATACATTATAAAGCACCTAATGTTAGATAACTAAAACATCTCACTTTTGGTGAACTTTTAAAATCTTTTTAAAAACACTTTGAAAGATCTATTATTTTAATTGGGTAAGTAATATGGGAAAATACATTTTTTCAATGTCATTTTTTATTGCAGGACTAAAAATCTTCTGACATTAATTATTTCAGAAACACTGACATACTCCTACTGCCCAGCTCCTAGGTTCCACTTACAGTCCTCCTCCTCACAATGATCTGTATTGATAGCCCCAAAGCATTAGGCCAACAGCAGTCTCAAAATCTTGAAAAGTGTGGGGGTGGTAGGATCTCTGAGGAGTGTCAGAGGCCAGATATTTGCTGGGCTCATCCCAGCAGCCCACTTGTGAGAAGTTTGACTTGGTGTCAGATGAAGTGAACACAGCTCTGTAGACCAGTTCTGTTTTGTGGAGGTTCCTGATGGAGTTGCACTGAAACTTTCAGTTACCTTTAGCTACCTGTGCCTTTTGGATAAGGAAACAGTTTCCAAGCTGATTGTAGCTCAGACAGTGCACTCATACCAATTGTAACAGGCTGTCTCCCTGTGTAGCCAAAGCAGCTTCTGAGTCCTGGATCTGACTTTACAGTCATGATTCTTCATTGCCTGACCTGGTTCTTGGAAGAAAACTGTGAGACACTCAGATTCAGCCCTCATTTCTTTGGAGTTTGTCAGTTATGTCACTATGGCTGCTATGGTCTGAGTTTTCTGAGTCATCCTTTGATTTTGTGTTGGGCTCAGTCCAAAGATTTGATAGAGTATCTTGAAAGTATTTTAATGCATATACATTGCATGGATATACACACAAAAATCTCTTTATTTCCTTTTCCAAAATCTCATCTTTTTACATATAACTTGATCTTTTCCTGCTTAAGAGTATTACTTTGAGGCAATGTTCTTTAATTTATGACTTAACTCAATTTATCCCATGTTCCAGACATTTTAAGCTTAACCAATTCCCCCCAGTCCACATTAGTTTTTTTTCAGAAGTAGTCAATATTCTATTCACTGCAAGAAGTTAACCAGGAAAACAGTAAAATTATTCCAAATTTGTATTTACAACCTGTCTTTTGCAAAAAGCAGAATGGCACTGGTTAATATTGGTATGTCCAAAATTGGTATTTCAGTGCATCTGCACGGATTGCCTTACCCTGTGAACAAGGGAAAAACAACAGCTAAAGAGATGCAGAATATTCCCTGTTTCATTCCCCAAACTGAGTGGTTCATGGTGAACTTCGCTAGAGTTAGGGCTGGGGCAGGACTAGTAGGAAAGTTCTGTAAAGTCTACTTACATCCAACTTTCATCTGTTTGCAAAGCAATACATTGTTGTTGGCTGTTTGCATTATATTGTTGCTGGGGTCTGTGTGTTCAGAATTGACAGTCAGAAAACGCTTCAATCACATGGCACAGGCAGTTCACTAACATAGAGTTTAACAAACACCTTGCTTAGCCTGTGCAACCACCTCGACAAGCGTTTCCACAATAGCTAGCAGTCCATGAAAACTGCGAGGTCCATGAATTTTTCAGTAAGGTTTCCACAGAGCAATGGAAATCTCTCTGCTCTGGGCATCATTCTTCAAAGCTGTTTGGATATGGGAGTCTGTAAGAGGCTATTTTTTTTCTTCCTCAAAAAGTGGGGTTTAACATAGGCCAACATGTAGTGAAGTGTGGAAATTGAGTGGGTGAAAGGTTAAATTCTGCTACTAATAAAAGTCAAGGCCATGGTCACTTGTGATTCTTCTTATCTTAATGTTGGAAGGTTCTGCACTCTACTTTTTGATTCAGTCCATACCTCATCTACAGGACTGGGCCTTTACCATAGTACTACCATATATCTTGAAATAGAAAATAAAATATGTTAATGGAAAAGCTGGTAAGAAAAAGAAAGCTTAAATCACTTTCTCCAGTGGAAAAGACTGAAAAGCATGAAAAAAAAAGTCTGAAAATAAATTTACACCAATTGTTTGGGTTTTACATCAAAATTTTTTCCAACAGAAAAACCACGTATTTTTCAAACTTTTCCAGTCTTATTTTTTTAACTAGAATAGCTGTTGTTATAAAATCCCCAAAATATCTCTAAGATTTGTTAAAAAACCAATTCAATTAACATTCAGATACAGGGTGTTTTAGATTTTGCAGCTTCTTCTGATGCAGTGTTCTCTCATTGATGCAAAATTTGCACCTTTAGAAGAGCAACACCCCCTTTGGAACTGGTGGAGTTGGTGGGGATATGTCTTTGGATATT
>WAAD01006565.1:12993-45303 GCA_013389945.1 Fregata magnificens
GAGTGCTTGTGGGTAAGGATGAGGGGGAAGGCCAAGGAGGCGGACATCCTGCTGGGAGTCTGTTATAGACCACCCAACCAGGACGAAGAGGCGGATGAAGCGTTCTACAAGCGGCTGGCAGAAGTCACTGGCCCTTGTTCTCGTGGGGTACTTCAACCTGCCAGATGTCTGCTGGAAAGACAACACGGCAGAGAGGAAGCAGTCTAGGAGGTTCCTGGAGAGTGTGGAAGATAACTTCCTGAGGCAGCTGGTGAGCGAGCCTACCAGGGGAGGTGCCTCACTTGACCCGCTGTTTACAAATAGAGAGGGACTGGTGGGACATGTGGTTGTTGGAGGCCGTCTTGGGCTTAGCAACCATGACATGGTAGAGTTCTCGATTCTAGGTGAAGTCAAGAGAGGGGGCAGCAAAACTGCCACCATGGACTTTCGGAGGGCAGACTTTGGCCTGTTCAGGACACTGGTAGAGAGTCCCTTGGGAGGCAATCCTGAAGGGCAAAGGGGTCCAGGAAGGCTGGGCACTCTTCAAGAAGGAAGTCTTAAAGGCACAGGCGCAGGCTGTCCCCATATGTCAACCCTGGAGGCGTTCAAAAAAGGTATAGACGTGGCACTCCAGGGCCTAGTTTAGGAGTCATGGTGGTGTTAGATGATGGTTGGACTTGATGATCTTAGAGGTCTTTTCCAACCTTAATGTTTCTATGATTCTATGATTCTATGAAATGGGGATCAGAGGATTTTTGCCCTTATTCATACACTGCAGTTCAAATTAATTAATTAAGAATTAATTTCGGGTTGTCCTATGACCTGATCACAGTGCTCCCTTCTGATTTGTTGGTTTAGGAGTACAGAAATGTAGAACAGCATAACAGATGTCCTAGCTTTGTATAAAAGAACCTGCCTACCATATATTTCTAAGAGTGTCAAGAAAATCTGTAGGGAAAAGTGTGGACCATATGTTTGATGTTGCATATCAGGCAAGAACTGACCTTCTAGATAGAAATGTTCAAGCCAAAAACCTTAGCAGTGTCCTTTTCATTTGCTTTACTTACTTCATATTCCATATACAATAAGCACACTAGAGGATTGAGAGCTGATCACTGTCACATCTGAGAGGCGGTAATAGCTCTCATTACATCTGCCACTGCAACTAAAAATGCAGATTCAGCTGACAAACTATCTAAATTTGGCTGAAGGATGGAAAGCAACTTGGCAGATCAGAAATTAAAAATACCGTAATCCTTCATTTTGTTACTCCAACTTTACACAAGTACTGGACTGAATTCAGCAAATGTACACTTGCAGAAAAACATAAAACAGCAAGTCAGGCCTATATATTTTATTATGGGAAAAGAACTGAATCTCTTAAAATGTACCTATGATCAAAGACAAGTGGGTCTTTTGCAGAAATGTCAACTATTTTTTGAAACACTGCCTTCTCCATTGTAATGTCACATAATCTGTAAAAGCAGTCTGTAGAAGTGTGGTTAAAAAGGCATTCCAAGTTGCCATAATCTTGAGGATCCTACTGGGAAGAGTCAGGCCAATGGACAGTGATTGCAAAGACCCTTATTCCAGCTTGGTAAAGAGGTAATTGTATGCTTTCCAAATATTTCCAAAGAAACAAAACGGACTCAGGTGAACTAAACCCACCTCCTTCTTTTAGAGCAATATTACATCAATTTAAATGGAGACTCTACTGGTTTATCTCACTGAGAAATGTGCAGTCTATAGGCTTTCAACTATGGAGCTATAATCTGGCCACCTCATATTCAGTAATTTGTTGTCATGAATGAATGCTGCTTGAGGGGTTAGGGGATGACAGAGGAAATTCTTTGGGTGAAATATTTCTTAATGCACATGTAGAACATTAGGTTGGCTTTTATTTCTGTCAGCCACTCTTTACACCTAGCAAAGGGAACACATTAACTGCAGAGCATTCCAATTTACAGATTTTATTATCTCAAACCACTGGAAGCACTAACTACATGTAATCCTGATGGCTGAGGTTTCAACTGTATGCAAAACCCTCCCATCCTCCAATCTGATTTCAGACAACTCCAGAGAAGAGGATATCCCTATCAGTGACAGATGGGGTTGTGGAAACAAAACAAATCGAAAGGCCAATGGGTAGGCCTTAGACATGGTTGCTTTGATTGTATTGCATCACTATGTTTGAAAGACATTCTTGTTAAAAAGCCAGCTATAGCATAAGAGTGTTTGCAATGTTAGCAGTGCACGGAAATCTAAGCCAGCTAACTCTACCTAAATGTAGTAAGGTGAGTTGTCATTCAGCCTACAGAAATAGCTGATGGTATTGGCATGCAAAAGTCTGAGAGGCAAAGAAATCAGCAGCTTTTCTGTAAGTCTCGTAGTCTCGTTTAAAGTAGGAGGAAATGGAAGAAGTTGTGGGTGCACCTCCTGTGTCATGGGAGATGGCATTCATTTTCCAATTTATTTTCCAATTCTGTGCATATTCTTTTAAATATAATATAATACCACTTTTTATTTTTAACTACATAAAAAATGTTAGTACATATTTTGGAGTTTTCTAGAGGGGCTGGAAGAGTGTGGAGTTGATAGAGCCATGGCTAGAAGACATAGGAACAGCATAAGGAATAGACAGTGGTAGCTGCTAGTAGAACAAGGAACTTCTGGTAGAAGAGGCTATGCGCATGGGTACAGCTAACAAAAGCAATTCCCAGCTGAAGGTTTTCAAAACCTTAAAATGTAAGTGAAGGTTACTGCAGGAAGGGCAAGTCAACTAGGTGGTCTATTGCTTGACTTCACAGAGGAAAGCCTATAAAACTATTACAATCACAAAGAATTAGTTATTATTACCCTGCTTATTTATTTATACTTTTGTTAGTGTTTCATATATCCCTTTAATAAAAATATTATTTATTAAACTTTAATTCATGTCTGCACATGGAAGACTTAGTTATTTGAGTGCCAAAGCTTAATACAATTATCCCAGGTTTGCTGATAGATGCTTGAGCCGGAGTTTTAAAAGCAAGCCCTTAAATTTTATTCTAGCTCTTGTTGCTGTCTGTCAAGTCTTGGCAGGACAGTTACACAATCCCTTTTTTAGAAAAAGGATTATATCAAATTACAAAATGAATCCAATTATCAGATTGATAATATCCTTTCTAAATTAATCCCTTAAGCTCCGTAGGACAAATTTGGATTGCAGTAGTTCTGCTTAGCTATCAATCCTCAGAATAACAAAGTATTGTCAATTCAGTGACATTTGATACAGGAAAGTTCCAGCCATGTAGCTGATGCAGGATGAATAAATTCACTCCCAGGTTAAAGTGAATGTTGAGACCATGGCTTAAAGGTAGCCTGCCTGAATTATATTTTGATTAGGGCCAGAGGATAACCTGATTCCCAACACTGAGCTTTCCTACATAGGAGTTAGTATACATAATATTTAAATGATGAATATAAGTTAAAGAAGTAATCAAATGGTACAGATTAATAAATATCTGTTGCTGAACATACAGAGACATTATTGTATGTAAATGTTGGACATTGTTCAAGAATTCCTGTTGAACTCTCTTAGATGTTTGAAAAAGCTCTGGTCTACATAAAGTCCATGCCAAACACAGTTAGAACTCATGTAGTCTGTCAAACAAACAAACAAAAAAGGCAATAAATAACAAAGACGTAAACAAATTTGTGTGCTTACAATGATGGGGGAGGGTGCGGGGGAAAACCACACACACCCAGAAAGCTTGTTTTTTTGCAGAACAGTGGTCACAGAAGGGGGAGTTTCAATAACTTTCTGGAAGTTGATAACTTAGAACTTTTGTTAATGATTTTAAAGACTCCAGGATTCAATGTTGAAGAATCTCCTGATGGGTTAGAGGTTACTTGCTTGTCAGTGTCTAACCACAGATGCTGCTGAAGCCATCAAAGGCCTTTGACAATGCACGAAAATCACAAGTCTCTGTATCAGGTATGGTGATATTAAGAGGCTAAAGNCTTCCATTTTTTAAGACAACAGTTTGGTTCATTTCTCTCCTTGATAATTCTTCAAGAGCTGTTTAAGGAACTAGGGGGCACTCTTCTCACCTTAATAACTTCCCAGAACAATACCTCATTATTAAAAAAGGTCTTCCTATTTCAGTCATTTGGGGTGAGAAACTATATATATATATATATATACACAAAAATAGACTCAATGGGTAAATCAGATGTCAGAGATGTTGGAAATTGGAAAGGTTAAGGCATTATTTTTGTTTCCTTGAAAGCCCTAATTCAAAATTCAAAATTCAAGACTCAAAATTCAAAACAATTTTTGAAATACAAGTTAGCAAAAAAAAATTGCAACGAGAGGAATACACCAGTTATGCATTAATTCTGCTACAAATAAAGACAGATAGTCTTTATATATATATATGCAATGTGCTTTTAATTCTCTTTTATTTTTGGAACTCAGCTTTTCAACTTTTAACAGTATGCTTGACATACAAAATCCAACAAAAATATTATATACTAAGTAAGTCAGTGTGAAAAGCTCTTTTCCCCTAAAATTATATTTTGAGAGCTTAAGATTTATGCACTTACATGCCTCAAAGGGATAAGACTCATGTCTGCTACATCTCTTGTAAAAATTTATCTGCAGTCCTCACATGATGGTTCTGGTGAAGTTCCTTCTCACGTCTCAAAACTTTACTTAAAAATAAGTCTTCAGATTTCTCTTTAAGTATTTTTTATCAAACATCATTATGACTGTGATCCATGAAACATAATAAAGTTTTAATATTCCCAAAAGGGGAAATGCAAAATATGAATCTAAATTGCAAGCATGATGAATATCTATGAATATATAAACATTTAAAACCACAATGATGTTATATAGAAAAAGATATTTCCCTAGTGTATATGTTCAAATAAGGAAGACCAGACAAAAGAGTTATCTCACAGAGAAGAAGGGAATTATGAATGGGGTTTGAATTAAATACAGTTTCCCTAATCTGCAGCAACCTAATAAAGCCTCTTGATGAAGCCTATTGCTAAGACAATCTCTTCTGTGCAAAGTCTGTAGGAAGTAAGTTTAGGCTGGAAATAAGTGAAAGGATCTTCCTTCCTTTAGAAAGAAGCTTTGTCCTTTTCATCCTGTTATCCTTCTTCCATGCACATTTTAGTGGGCAGGTTTTGTCTTATCATTCTCTCCAGACCTCCATGACTTTAGAGGTCAAGCTGAAACACTTGTTAAATTAATTAGTACCACATAAAGAAGTTGCAGTCAGACTGAGAAGTAGCATAACACTCAGTATTTAACCTAGTATCTGGGAAGAAAAGGAAGGAGCAGCCTTTCCTCTCTACCCCGTCTCTGCTTCTAGCACTTTGTTCTCATCCTTCTGTGCAGCAGAAATGTAGCTTTAGCTATAAGGATTTTGTGCATATCTACCCCTCTTTATGGATTCCTTTCACCCTACTTTTACCATCACATCTCTGTCTGAAGCTACCTGACATACTTATTTTGTAATACATCTAAGTACAGAACAGTCTGGGTTTCTATCACTACACCAAGTCCAAGATGATTTCTTATAAAACTGGGAAATGTGCTTTCAGAATTTTTGTCATGTTCCTCAAAGGCATGCTTAGTCCTACTTTACTGAAATGAAAAAAAAATGTAAAACCTTTATTTTAAACTGCTAAAATTTGGCCACTAGATAGATTTATTTAAGATACATATTGACAGAAATTATTTGCTTCACTGAATTTTATAAACCATGACTATGGTACTTGTACCTTAAAATACTTTTACCAACTTGAAAAATTTTGCTTGTTCAACAAATATTTTCTATTGCTAGTTAATGCAGTCTTTGAGAAGTTTTTAATTGTTTCCCCCTTTGCTACTACATGCCACTGTATTATGCAGATGCCTCTTGTAGTGATTAAATCATATATAGTTTCAAAGTAAAGTGCAATCAGAAATAGTTAAATGTAAGAATAAAAAAGGTGGTTGACATGTCAAAATTGCTACAAGCTCTAGCCATTAAAAATGCAAGTCAGCAAACACTTAGAGGCAATCTAATAATTTTATATTATTAAATTGTTTCTCATAATTATGCATAATTTGTATGCAAGCTGAATGTGGGAGTAATATGCATGTAGCAGAGGCATAGTCACTGGCACAGAGTGGGAATTAGTGAAGAGTGCTGTAGAGTTCCCTTCCTACTGCTAGTTCTTCCCTGAAGGATGCCACATACTTCATTGCACATGATGGGAAATGCTGTGACACTGCATGATCCCCACAAATGCCAGGCCTGTCTACCTCTGCCCCTGGCCAATTTATCACCAAAATTCTTCATGAGGCTACCAAGAAATACTCTTCCAGATTTGGTAACGAAGATTTTTTAATTTTCTTTTTGTCAAAGATCAAAAACATAACAGAAACTTCCCTAATCCCTGTACTAGAATTATGAATAATTTCAATGGATTTATAAAGAGAAAAATGGAAGACAATTTGAAAAAAAAAAGTTATAAATAAAGATCCTTATACAGGATATATTTGGCACATCAAAAATAATAAATAATAAGTACTGCCAATTGTCATTGAAATTATGTAAAACTGGTTTTTGCTTCTCAGATGCCTGTAAATGTAACTGTAAAATTCTCAGTCTAATTGGTTGGTCAGTTTGAGCTGGAGATTTTCTTTCACATGAATGGAAGTCCATACAATTTGCAGTGGAAGAAATCAGAACTTTTTTTTTTTTTTTGCCTCTTAGACCAAATATAATTAATACATTATTCAATCAAGTAATGTATTTGAAAGATATATAAAATGTAAATATTTTAAAAGCTTTAAAACAGTTATGAAAACTGTCTAAAATTATTGAACTGAATTGTGTGAAGTTAATGAGCCTTGAGATGCTTTTAAATATGAAAATCAAATATTGCATAGTTATCCAAGATTAACTTGTATCAGCCATCATAGGCGAGAACTAGATATATAGTCATGCATATAATGTCAAACCTATCTGAGAATGATTACAATAGGAGCTTCTGGAGTACTGTGTCCAGTTCTGGGCTCCCCAGTTCAAGAAGGACAGGCAACTGCTAGAGCAAGTCCAGCGGAGAGCCACAAAGATGATCAGGGCACTGGAGCATCTCTCTTATGAGGAGAGGCTGAGAGACCTGGGTCTGTTCAGCCTGGAGAACAGAAGACTGAGGGGGGATCTTGTTACTGCTTACAAATATCTGAAGGGTGGGTGTCAAGAGGATGGGGCCAGACTCTTCTCAGTGGTGCCCAACAACAGGACAAGGGGCAACGGGCACAAATTGGAACGCAGGAAGTTCCAGCTGAACATCAGAAAAAACTTCTTTACTGTGAGGGTGACAGAGCACTGGAACAGGCTGCCCAGAGGGGTTGTGGCGTCTCCTTCTCTGGCAATACTCAAAACCCGCCTGGACGCGGTCCTGTGCACCCTGGTCTAGGTGAACCTGCTCAAGCAGGGGGCTGGACAAGATGATCAGCAGAGGTCCCTTCCCACCCCTACCATTCTGTGATTCTGTGATTAAAGTCCTCCTGACATCTTTTTTATCTCCATAAGTTACAGTCATGATATTTTTCTCATTGATTTGTATATAGGTGAGAAGACTAGTAATTATTAGTTGTTAAGTACAGTGAGTCACATTCAGGCCTCAGTTTCATTACATCTCCAGCCACCCATTCAGGGCAGATGATAGTCATTTATGCCTGGAGTTAAGTCTACAGTGATACTTCACACTTTGGATAACCATGTGTGGTGGTTTGACCCCGACTGGACACCGGGTGCCGCCCAGCCGCTCTATCACTCCCCTCCTCAGCAGGGCAGGGGCAGAAAATGAGGTGGAAAGAAACCTCCTGGGTCAGGACAAAGGCAGTTTAATAACACAAAGACCACGTGCGGAAACAAAAGGGAAAGGACAACACGGACCCCACTCCCCACCTCTCACCACAGCGACGCCCAGCCCCCGCCCGGGAAGCAGGGCCCAGCACGTGCCGCGGCTGCTCCCGAGGACACAGACCAATGTCCCAAACCAGGAATGCCCCCCGCTTCCTCCTTCCTCCCAGCTTTTATCCCTGAGCAGGCGTCACACGGTACGGAATAGCCCCGGTCAGCCCAGGCCGGCTGTCCTGGCCGCCCCCTCCCAAGATCCCGCCCAGCCCCAGCCCACAGCGGGGTTGTTGTGGGGGGAAATGTTGGAGAGAGAGAGAGAGGGAGAGAGGCAGCCCCGGGGCTGGGCAGGCACCGCCCGGCCACAGCCAAACACTGGTGCCGCCTCCAGCCCCCAGCACAAAGCACAGCGGGCTGGCGTGGGGAAACCAGCTCCCCCTCAGCCAGGCCCAGTACACCATGCTAATAAAAACATACAAAAAGGTAGATTAATAGGGGGTTTTATGAGTTTTCATATTGTGTAGTGGAGCCAGACTGATTTTACTAGACTTAATAATTGCTCTTTTAACCATAAAGGCCTTTTTCTTCGATAAACTGTGGGGTTCACAGTCATTTTTAACTAAAAGAGTGTGTCTCCTATCATTTTTAGCAATCCTGTCATTGCCTTATCAGTCAAGCACAAACAGTCCTGCATAAATTACATTTTAAATTATTAGAAGTTTTCATTAGAGCAGTTCTATACACAATTCCATGTAATTTAAGGGCAACTAATTCTATTAAACTACAAATTCTTCACAGAAAGATGAGGATTTTCTTTAATATCCTTTACAGGCAGTTTCTAAAGAACTTCTGTGGGATTTTTGCTGTATTTTTTTCGAAAGAACAGGACTCTCTTATTGTAGAAGACACCAAATAAGCAGTCGCTTATTACATTAGGTATTGCTTCTACCTGGTGACAACAATTACGTTTGCTCAGGAGAGGTGGAGAGAATTGCTGTACTATTGACTATTATGAAGAGTCATGTAACAGCTACCATACTCAGGACAAAATAACCTGTTATTGTCCTTAATTCAATTTTGGTTTTTAATACCAGCTATTCAATAGGACCAACAGACTGGGCCTTAAGGATATTATTTTCACCTGTGATATTTTTGTTTCAGGTGATTTGTAGCAATCATTTAAACTCACATCTCTTACATCTGAAGGCATGTAAAAAGCAAGCACTTTGTTGTTTTCAGATGGGAATAGTTGCACTTTCTGTTGATAATATTTAGGTACTTTTCTCAGAAATCATACATCCATGTTCACAATCTTTCACAAGCAGGGCGGGGTTCTGAATATTGGCTTTCCTTGGTCCAGTTGAATAACTAGAAACATTACCTATAATCATTTTCAACTGCTGCTAATATATGGGCCATAACTAGCTTTGGCTTCCTTAAGGCATTCATATAGTAGAGACTCCTCTGATAAAAAGAAGAATAAACTCCTTAGCTTGAGAATCCTGCTTTGGGCTCTGGGATTTACACTAAAGTGAAATCTCAGACAGTAGTCTCAAAAGCCAGGTGACTTGCACATGCTCACTGGCATGCACCTAAGGGACGGGGATTTGGATAAATGGGGTGGGATTTGTTTCACCTAAATTTAAATAAATTCAATACACATATCTACATGTGAGCTAGGCATCTAGATCTCCACCATAATTAGTGGAGATCACCAATACAGTCAGTGTAGTCTAATCTCATGATAAGACACCTCTCTAGACTCCATTAAGTTAGATTCCCAGCCTCATAAGTAGATATATTTTTGATATTGTAGGCAGGACTCAGTTCTCTAAAAATTGATTTCTCATACATTTTCTTTCTGTACCTTATTACATCCTGTCCAGTCTCCAGCTGCCACCAAGAAAGTCACAGGTCTTCCCTAAGTTCTGTGTTTTGTCTTTCAAACATCTGCAGATGCCTCAGAAACTATTAGGGCATCAATAATGATACTAGACAGATATGCTTAGGCAGGTGAATCCCTCATGAGGCTATCTGGATATGAACTCTATCATTCTGGCTGAAAATCTCATTCCCATTCTCATACTGTTTTAAATCAGATATTAGAGCATGAGGAGTTCAGCCATACCTTTTCAGAGCAGAGGCTGACAACACTTGTGTTCTGATGACAGATAGCAGTGAAGGCTTGTAGAAAACTACAGGAAAAAACTATACGATGGAAAGATGAAGTACTGGTAGAGCCGATCTCAGTCTTCTTTACAAGATGTTTTTAAGGGAGAGATTAGTCAAATGTCTCTGACAGTCACTGTAGGGATGCAGAATTAATGCCTGGGCTTGGGTTAGATCATTTCTTGAAATGCATTCCTGTCTTTCAGCTGTGCATTGCTCAAAAGGTAGCTGGAAATTAAGATTACGGATTTGGCTTTGTTTAGGTTTTTTTCTTTTTCTTTTCTTCAGGCCAAAATGGAAAACGCTTCATCAGATAGCATATTTGACACTCCTGAAAAACATAACAAATATTACAATGCTCTGAACATTTATAAAAATGTGAATAAAGTTTATCAAATTTTAAAATATATGTATAAAATTTTACCATGATTCATTTATAAAATTATTATAAGATCTACTACAAAATCCTTACAATTTTTGAGAATCAATGGAGGGTGAAAAAATCAGCAACAACAGATCTGGTGATAATGTTTATTTATATTCATCAGTCCTGGAAAAGGACAAGATATTCACTGAATACTGATAGGTGAATTTTTGTTTCTTTGTTTCAAACAGATATTTAGGGCATATTTAGGGCATTATTTATTTGTGCATGCAAAAGAATTTAAGAAGACTGAAGATAAGCCCTTCTTAAACGTATTTTTAATTCAGGTTGGTATCATAAACGACGTAAAACTTACTTGGCCTCTTAGAGACTATATCAGCTAAATAAATTGCTTTCTTGTCCTTGCCTCAGGGTGCCGAGCCCAGTTTTGAACGCAATTACAGTAAACAAACACCAGCTACAAAACACAATGTTCTATTTTTAAATATGCATAAAATCATCTTCCTTTTTTTTTGTTTCTGGTCTGGCCAGCAGAATAAAATTACTCTTTTCATCTAGAAAACCATTTATGGCTAAAAATGGAAAATGGTTATAAAGGATTACTGACTTTATAATTTGAACATGGTTTCACCATGCAAAAAGAAAAGCATGAGTTTTCATTGTAAGTGCTCACATAAATCAGGAATCAATTAAGTAATGTTGAGCATCATTTTAGTCACAGACCAATCTGAACTCCTGATCCAATAATTGCATCTGGGTTTCAAAATCCCAGTTGTAAGCTCTTCAATGACCATAGTACAGCCATCAAGCCACCCTCATCACAGTTGCTTAAAGAATTAGAAAGTAAACTATTAGGAGTGTGTGAGTCAAGATTCCTGTAAGGTTCTCACTACCACTACTGATTTTCTATAGCTGGAGAGGAGCCAGCATGGTTTCCTTCTGTCGTGGAGTTCCTGTCCTTTTTATGAAGACAAATAGCAAAGTACTTCAGGATCTCCTTGAAAAACATATGTTTCTATATAGTCCCCTAATTTTCACTCAGAACCTGACTGAACACAATCCTGCCTTCACCACTGTAAGTTGGGCAGAGGGGTGTCATGTTCTTTAATCACTTCTAGCTCAAGGTGCTTGACAGAGATCCGCTTTATCTTTACAGTCAGGCAGTATTAACTACTTTAACAGAACGTATGTTTCTGCAGTACCCCTTCTTCAGTGCCTTCTCTCTGGTATGAAGCCCTATCAGTTAAAAGTGTAATTCCCAGTACCATAGATAGCACCAAATACCAGATAGCTGTATATATTGTTAAATGAATTCAAGTTCCAACAGATCCTTTGCCTTCATTTTGGCATTGGTTTTGTAAGGGGTATCTATCTAGCCTGAAAATGAGTAAAGCAAACTTTAAAATAATTACAGAAATGCCATTGAGTGTGTCTCCTCTTATGAATCTATATGCTGGTTTCATACCTGTCAATAAACAGAAAGAAACTAATTTATAGAATTAGAAAACAAAGAGTGTTACCTTCAGGAATTATATTTTTCATAAAATCTAGGTGAGGCAGTAGCCCTGTCTGATATTATATATATGTAGATTTGCATGGTTTCACATTTAGCTCTAGCTAGTAGATCTAATATTCCTATCTGTGAATCAGAGAGATGGAGTCTTTAAAAATCAGACTTGGGAAGACAAGAAACTTCTTTTCTGTTCTGTCTTCCAGTAGTGCATCCAAGAACCACTTTGGACAAAAAGCACTGTCTGATTTTCAGTGAGAAACAGTAGTATTCACTGCCTGGATGTGAGAAGTTAACACATTCAACTTCTGATTAACACTGTAACTCTCTCTCCTTGTTACACCTTCTGTAAATTCCTCCAGCTTCCATCTCCCCTGGGATTTTGGTTGCCTGTGTCCCAAGGATCCAAGGCCCAGTACTAAACCAGCACAATTTTACCTTGACTCAGACTTCTGAGGAAATTGCTAAATTGTATGGAGGAAGAGCTGCTAGAAAGGTAAGAAAGGTAAAATTGCAGACAGAAGTCGGATGGTTGAGATAGCAATCATTTCTATCTCAAGGATTCAAGAGGAAAAACATCAACATGGAAAGATACATAATCCTAAAAAAAAAAAAGAAAAAACAAAACAACAAAACAACAGAGTGCTGGTCAGTCATTGATCAGTGTCATCAGTTTTATCAGTGCCAAAAGATTTAGTGGAAGATGGCAAATCAGCAATGTTAAGCATCTGTCTAGGGAGCAGTGGAATTGCTCTGGACTGATGCCTGCCTTGCCAGCAAAGTTTCCTGGCTGTCTTATCAGTGGTGATGAGCACAGAAATGCCTTCTACCCTGTCTGGTTTTCTGTGTGTTAATGAATAAATAATTGATTTAGATTTTCAAGCTGTCTGCACCCTTTTGCAGTGCACAGACAAAGATGGCCTCAGGGATAAGGAGCAGAAGAGAGCTGGCAGGTCTTTAAGGACTTTTTTCTTAGAGTGCAAGAGCCCTTGATTCCCATGTGTAAGAAGTCAGGCAAGGAAGGCAGGAGAGCAGCATGGCTCAGTAAGGACTTACTGATCAAACTAAAGTGTGAGAAGGCAATGTGTAGGCAGTGGAACCAGGGATGTGTACCCTGGGAAGAATGTAGGAATGCTGCCCAGATGTGTAGGGATGGTATCAGGAAAGCTAAGGCACAGTTGGAGCTGAATTTGGTAAGGGATGCAAAGAATAAGAAGGGCTTCTACAAGTACATCGGCCAGAAAAGTAAGATTAAAGAAAATGTACCCCGCTGATAAATAAGACAGGAGAACTAATGACGATGAACATGGAGAAGACTGAGATACTCAACAATTTTTTGGCCTTGGTTTTCACTGGTAGTCACTCTTCCCATATCTCTCAAGTCCTTGAACCTCAAGGCAGGGGCTAGGGGAACAAATTCCCTACTATATTAAGTGAAGATCAGGTTTGAGACCACCTGAGGAACTTGAACATACACAAGTCCATGGGACCCGAAAATATGCACACACCCCAATGTCCTGAGGGAATTGTCTGATGTAGTTGCTGAGCCATTCTCCATCATATCTGAAAAATTGTGGCAGTCAGGTGAAGTTCTCAGAGGCTGGAAAAAGGGAAACATCATGTTTATTTTTAAAAAGGGTAAAAATGAGGACCCTGGGAACTACCGACCAGTCAGCCTCACCTCTGTGCCTGGGAAGATCATAGCGCAGATCCTCCTGGAAGACATCAAAACATATGGAAGGCAGGGAGAAGATTAGAGACAGCCATCATGGCTTCACAAAGGGCAAATCATGCCTGACTCATCTAGTGGCCTTCTGCAATGGTGTGACTGCATCAGTGGACAAGGGAAGAGCTACAGATGTCATCTACCTGGACTTCTGAATGGCCCTTTACGTTCTTGCTGCTAAATTGGAAACATATGGTTTTGATGGATAGACCATTAGATGGATAAGGAATTGGCTGAATGGCCATGTCCAAAGAGTTATAGTCAATGGCTTAATGTCCAAGTAGAAACCAGTAATGAGTGGTGTCCCTCAGGAGTCCGTACTGGGACCACTACTATTTAATACCTTCATCAATGACATAGACAGTGGGATCAAGTGCACTCTCAGCAAGTTTGCAGATGACACCAAGCTGAGTGGTGCAGTTGATATGCTTGAGGGATGTCATCCAGAGGAGCCTTGACAGACTTGAGAAATAGGCCCATGAGAACCTCGTGAAGTTCAACAAGACCAAGTGCAAAGTCCTGCACCTGGGTCAGAGCAATCCCCAGTATCAATACAGGCTGGGGGGTGAATGGATTGAGAGCAGCCCTGTGGAGAAGGAGCTGGGTGCACTGGTGGTTGAAAAATTGGATATCATCCAGCAATGTGTGCAGCACATCTAGATTTAGATTTGATATAAGGAAGAAATTTTTTACAGTGAGGGTTTTAAGACACTGGAACAGGTTGGTCAGGGAAGTTGTGGAGGCCCCATCACTGGAAGTGTTCAAGGTCAGGTTGGATGGGGCTTTGAGCAACCTGAGCTAGTGAAAGATGTCCCTGCCCATGGTAGCGGAGTTCTTTAAAGGCCCTTTCCAACCTGAAGCATTCTATCATTCTACGCCTAAAAAGAAAGACCTAAGAAGGGGTGGTGACAACACAAAGCGTTTTTCTCTTATTCTTTAAGCTAAATTCCTATGAGGCACTATCTTATCATAGTAAGGAAACACAGGAGAAATATTATCAGAAAGAGAAAGAAATTTTCTTAAAGACCTCTTTTACAGGCTCTGCTTTCTTACAGAGCTTCTGTTTGGACTCTTGTTCACTGTCATTCTCCTTTCCAGCTACCCATTTAAAAGAGAGCATCTCAAACTTCTGACCTCTCATCCCTTCTGAGAAGAAGTTTATAATAAAACTACTTTTTTTCAGCCTGCTTTTCTTGTTCTTTTGGAAAGGAGACAATGTCTCTAAATTCTCCTTCTGAGGAAAGATAATGTATTTATTTCTACTCTAGTTAAGTGACCAAAAGGCTTTGCAATTCCTTGACAAAAATGAGACTGTAGGATGATTTCTGGCTAGAGGAAGGAAATTTAGGTCTTGGAAACAGAAAAGAAAAGGAAACCACCAATCAAAGAAAAGGGGTTTTTTTTAAGAAATTTTTAATTTGTTATAGGATCAAAATTGGCTATTAACTAAATCTGAAAAATGCTTCTCTCTAAGTAGAAATCACAAGCTGACAACGATGAAGTGTAACAACTTGAAGCAAAATGTCTATGGCAAAGCATTTCCAAGAATGTAGGAACTTCCTTTATGGTTCCTTTTTTTTCAGCGTAGCTGGCATCCTCCCTGTAGGAAAAAAGTTTTGTGAATGTCCTGCTTTCAGCTGGTATAGAGTTAATTTTCTTCCTAGTAGCTGTTATAGTGCTGTGTTTTGGATTTAGTATGAGAATAGTGTTAGATGACACACTGATGTTTTAGTTGTTGCTAAGTAGGGCTTACACTGGTCAAGGACTTTTCAGCTTCTCATGCCCTGCCAGCGAGAAGCTGGGAGGGGGCACAGCCAGGACAACTGACCCAAACTGGCCAAAGGGCTATTCCATACCATATGATGTCATGCTCAGTATATAAACTGAGGGGGATTGGCCGGGGGGCGGTGACCGCTGCTCGGGAACTGGCTGGGCATCAGTCGGCAGGTGGTGAGCAATTGCATTTTGCATCACTTATTTTGTATATTCTTTTGTCATTATTGTTGTTATTATTATTTTCCCTTCCTTTTCTGTCCTATTAAACTGTCTTTATCGCAACCCACAAATTTTACTTTTTTTTTTCCCGATTCTCTCCCCCGTTCCACTGTGGAGGGAGTGAACGAACGGCTCTGTGGTGTTTAAGTGCCTGCCAGGTTAAACACAACAGTGAAAAAGAGAAAAGTCCAGCCCTGATTGCTGGATAGCTTACTGAAATACTGATTGCTGTATGCTGTAGCCATGTGAGAGCTCAGAGAACTAGTCTGTTGATAGGTAGTGTCACTGTTACACCAGACAATATTGTAAATGTTAGTTTCATGTTCAGTACTATCCAGACAGGGATGCAAAATGTGTCGCTAAAATAATACCCTTGGTCATTTCTTCATTAAACTGCTTAACCCTTAGTGCAATGAGGATAACTATATTTCAGCTCAGTGAAGAGAAGAGAAAACAGAGCAGAAATATGATAACAGCTAGAAACCAAACCCTTGGCAATAATAAGAAAGGAAGAAAAAAAAAAAGCCTGTAGTATTCTTCATGTGACATTGCTTGCAGTGTGGTAAACACTCAGTGCAAAGGTGGGAAAAAGATTGTAGTGAGCCAAACAGTTATCTCCAGTCCTAGCAGAAATAACTGGTCTTCCTGCAGGTAATAGCAGGAGCAACTCACTAAAAGCACACCGTTAGGGGAAGAGTATTTGCCAGAAAGAACAGTGAGGAAACATGGCCTTTAAACAGCATACCCTTCAATAGGACAAACTCAGCTGCCTTTCATGGAGCTAGGGAAGAGGTTCTCTGGGCACTGCAAATATTCCTTTCCCTCTCATGGCTTCCTCGTTATAAAGTTCTTAGGAGCAGAACCATCAGTATCTTATGAGTAAGGCCTTTTATCCTTTCCCTTATTCCATTTTATTCTCCATGTATTTCTTCAGGGATTCTGTAGAAGAACTAGTAAACCGCATATGAAAAATTTATGCTTCTTCTGATAAGGCGTTAGTGAGAAGAGTAGTGCCAGAGAAGGCCATAAGAACACCAAGGTACTTAGATTGAGGGATACTAATCAATTCCTTTAGACTTATATCTTCTGGAAAGATCCAATATAATTAGGAAACAAATGTTCTGGTTTGTCATAGGGAAATTTATATATCGTTCACATGTAAAAACACACAGAGGAAAGACTTGTAAAAGGAAAAGACTACATTGCAAAAGGCAACATAGTTTTATATGGCTGACATTTTTTGACAGAAATTATTCTTGTAGGGTTAGACCTTCAGTTTGAAACAAGAAAAAAACCTGCCCGTTTGTAGTTGTTGTATCTTAATAAACTTCCCACAAGCCCACTCTTCCAGCAGTTGTTTATATAAGTAACTCTATAGCTATCTTCACCAGTGGTAGTTTGCTAGAATAATAAAGTGTCATCACAAACTCTTTTTGTTAAAAGGCACTCAGTATAATAAAACTAAAATAATGATTTCACTGCCTTAGAAGTTTACTTTTTCGTTCTGGAATTAAGTACGCTTTTAAGCAAACAGAGGACATGCTTCATCTGTTTTTAGGCAATACAAGGCAACACAAAATTCAAACAATATTTCAGTCTAATGGAACATCTGATGCTGCATTACAATGGAATTCCTACAGAAATGTATACTTGCAATACCTGTTTTTGCATCAAATGCGTTTTTCAGGACCCATGTCTCTAGCAAATACCAATAGAAATATCTACAGTAGCAGTAATAATCTGATGTCCAAAGTCATTACTCTTTAGCCCATTGAGAGAAAGGAATGTAAAGTTCAATCATTACCTGTTGCATTTGATAGCAGGCAAGTGACCAAGTAACAGACCTTTGTTCCAGCTGTCCAAGTAACACTTGAAAAGCTGCAAAATATCTGCACTCTCTACAGCTTTTTATCCACTCAAGAGAACAAAGCTCTATTTAGGGTGTGTCATACACTGGGAGGTGAAACAGTGCACAGGGAAGGGGGCTTATTGTTGGTATGGCAGGGGGAGATTAGAAGACAAGCTAGGAACCCCAGGAATGTGATCATGGATCAACTGGACCAGATGTCATAAAGGTAGACTGAAGGAATAGGCAGGAAGGAGACAATGTTAAAAAAGACGAGAGAATAATTATAGACAGTGAAGAGGGACTGTTGTAAACAGAGGGGCCTGACGATACTAAGATGTTTGTTTCTAGAGAACAAAGAACAGGAATCTGTAGGAAACTAGGTACAGTGGATTTTTCTGACAATGAAATAATTTGCTTTCTGTTTAACACTATACTGCCTTACCAGTTCTGAGGTGTTATAGCAACTATTTCCTGATGTTTCTATGAAAATGCACTGGCTGCTACTGGTAACTAGTGGTTTTATCCAAGCAAATTCTTTTTATTGCTTTTTATTATTTAAATTATAATAGAGTGCATACATCTGGACATTTATTGTATCAATTTCTTCTATCCTGTATCCATGATGAATCATGTCTAATCATGAAGAGTATTTTATTTTGGAAAACATGTTACTGTACACAGGAAGTAAGGTATAAAAATCACAATAATCAAAGAGAAAGATAAAATATCCACTAAATCACCTAATGCATTGCACTGCTAATGTACCACTGATCCCTGCATGATCTGATAGCATGTTGTTCAGAGCTGTAATAATAGCCCTGAGCAAATCAGTTTCTGTAACTGCCTTAGAAAGTTAGCCAAGAGGTTAAGAGATTTCTCTCTGTCAGGAAATTTTATACTCCTCACCCTAATTTTTGCTGCCCTTTGTTTCAGTCCGTTATTCCTAATTAACCTTCATTTATCACCCTAAATCATTCCACTTTCTCCTTGCAGTTTGGTCTCCTTAATATATGTAGTTGCTATGAAATTTTATTCTTAAAGTTAACTCCTCAGAAGTCATTCTTTCTACTCTTCTGATAGTGATTGTTTTCTTGTATTCTGAACTCTGCCTAAATTGTCAGTATCATTCTGGAAAGTCATCCTAATGACCAAAAAGAATATTTCAGCTGGAGAAGATAATTTTAGTTCTATATTAGAAATAGTCCAACGAAGAGCCACCAGGATGACTAAGGGGCTGGAGCATCTCTTGTATCAAGAAAGGCTGAGAGAGCTGAGATTGTTTGAGGGGGTTGAACCAAGTGACCTCCAAAGATCCCTTCCAACCTCAACCATTCTGTGATTCTGTGATTCTATACCTTTATAGAAGACCAAAAGCATGCTGTCCTTTTCCTAATACAAATACGGACATTACTTGTACAGACCTTGAAGATTTTTTCATGTTTCTTTTTATTCTTTTTTCATTCTTATTCTCATAGGGAATATCAGTGTTTTAGAATAGATAATTGTGTCCTAATATCTTTTTTTCTGGACAAATCTTATGTTGCTTTTATTTCTAATCTTCTGCATTTCTTTTTATTGTATTGCTGTTTCATTGACATTTACAATGTTTCTTAAACTGTCATCAACAAACTTTTATGTGCATGTTCTATTTCACATTTAAAAACTGAGCTCCATTTCTCAGCAGTATATCAAAGGGAGGTCTTATAATGTTCTTCCAAGAACTACCAGCTGAGACTGGAGAAAGGGCAGGAGACAATGAATTCCATGTCATCTTTTGCACATTCCTGATCTTTGGTTGTTCTAGGATCTGAATGCCAATGTGCACACAAAGAAGCATTTAAACATTTTCTTTGGCAGCTACAAGAAAGATTATCTTAATAGGAAATCCACAGCATGAGAGAAGAACATGCTTCTTAACAGAGAGATTTGCTACTTTCTTATTCTGTAAAATGTATATAGCTAGTTGACAGATCTGCCAGTTCTTTGTCTTCTCTCTCTCTAACCATTTTCTTGACGTTTAGAATAGAGACAATTTCACATACTGTGTTTACTGTGTATGTATTTGAAAAACTCATAACTAATTGACATACAATGTCTTGCAAAGAGGCATTCATTCTTCTTTGTGATTTGGAACCAGCTTCTATTTATTTTTACTTCTGTATTAATCTTCCCCACTAGCATATTGTTTAATTTTATAAGAGTCTGCAGCTTGATATTACTTTTTATGTTCCTACTGATCTAAATTGGCCTCTGTTGTCCTTTTATCTCTTCAGACTTCTCTGGGATACATTCCAGTTAAGGCCTTTCCAGCTATTTCTGGAATCAAAGCTGAAGCTTCCTGGAAAATTATGTAATGCATTGTATTTAAAATCAGTGACAATTGAAATATTAATGTTTGGAGACTCCTACCTTGTTAAAAGCATCTGGATAAAAATTATTTATTTTCTTTCTAGTATTTTACTTGTTCTTCTTTCCCATACACATTTGTCTGCTCTGTCTCTAGCTTCTAGAAATAAACATGTGTACCACCAGAAATAGGGATGCTTTTTAGTACTTCAGTGTTTGTCCCATACAGATACTGACTCCATAATAGGAAAAGATATGGGTCCATGCAGGTTCCTTCTGGACCCGACTTTCCACAGAGGGAATCTTGGACACATTTTCCAGAGGGTAATCATAATATGTTCCAACAGATCGTTCATCTTCTTTTCAAGCTGGTCTGTAAGTTGCCTGATATACACCGTGATATATTTACTTGACACTATGCCCATGTCTTCTCCCTGGACAATATTTTACCCTTTCCTCTCTAGCTGACCATAAAAGATAACAAATTAGCTTTCAGCCACAGTTTTTTTCAGATCCAGCCTATCTTTACTGCCAGTTATTATTCTGTGTCACTCTCCTCTTTCCAATGATTTCTCTATCATCTCTAATCTTTTTTAGTATGTATTTTTGGAGGGCTTCCCTTGACATTGCCTTCTTCAGAAGCATCAAAAGCAGCTCACGTAAACATAGATACACTCAGGCTTTTTAAGGCGTTAATAAAGCTTATTAGAAGAGATTTATATTTATTTAAAAACTCTCTCAAAATAAAAACGTAGTATTTATGATGTCAAACAGATCGGAGAACTGACTGCTGAATATCTGCTGAATAGTCACCAGTGAGAAATCATCATCAATGGGTGGTTTCCCTGGGTTCCAGAGCAATAGATGCATTTTCAGTGTTGTCCAGGAAGAAAATACAGTAACAAAGAACTTTCTGATGCCAAAAGCCTCATAGAAAGGTAAAGAGCAAAGAGAACAGAAAAGTCAGACTGCATGAATTTGAACAAATTTAGCCATTCAAACAAAATTAATTCTGGAAGATCAGGTACAAAGCAATATATTTAGGAACAACGAGTGCAAGCTAATGGAGGAAGTATTCTGGGAATCCCTAATTAGCCGTGCAATTGAACATGAATTGCTAGGGCAATGCCATAGCCTTGTGACTAAATGTCATACTTATTTTAAAGCAGTGAGAAAGAGTACCGATTTTGTCATTATACACATCACTGATAAGACAGTATGGAAAAAATGTTCTGGAGTTGCCATTTTCAAAAATGATGCTAAGAAACAGGAGGAGGTGGAGGAAGAATGGGAGGGAAACTTTTTGTTGATAAATGTAAGTCACTGTGTCTAGCATATTAAAAGGAAATTGATAAGAAGTTTCCTTGCATTGTCCAAATGCATCCATGACCAGAAAACTAATACTAAAGAGTGTTTGCTCAAAATGCAAAAGACAACAGTCAATACAGCAAACCAAAAGAGAAGCACAAGTAGTCACTTTGATAATAACAAACATGAGAAGCCCTTAGTTTTTTGTATCTGCAAAATCATCAACAAGCTTTGTGTATATATATATATATTGTAAAGGAGAGTTTAATTGTTCCATGCTTCTTTTGGGAGAGCAGTGAGGTGGCTCTTTGGATGTTCACAGTCAGCTGCTCTCATACTGAATGTGATGAGAAAGCATAGAGGTTTAGCCTGAAGAATTAAAAAAGGGGTAAAGCAAACAACATACAAAGTAATCTACTGATATTTCTTCACATCTGAGAGTATGGAATTAGACCATGTAGTTCTGAGTCACACCTTGATAGCAGTGTTTACTGCAAGTGAGGATTTGATTGTGCTTTGCCTATGTTGAGCTTAGACTGCCAGGTGGAGGGAATGATAAATACACAGGTATTTCAGTTCCACTTTATTCTACTCATTCCATGATGAGTTTTCCATTTTCCCTCTATATTCACTTCCTATTATTTCTGACTGCAATGCTATATGCTCTACATGTTTCTATATTTGAAGGCTCATATTGCTTTGATATTATTTTGACTTTTATCTTTCTTTCTCATTTACAGATTTCACTACAATTTTTACTCTTTGTTTTCAATATCTTTTTGAAAATCTAGTCTGCCTATCAGCCTGGATGACTGACTTACATACTGGCTCCCGTTCTTGTCACCTCCCATCTCTCTTGTTGTATCTTTCTCCATCTGTTTTACATGATACCTCTTATTCCATACAAAACAAAATAAAACAGATATTGTGTTACGTGCCCAGAAAGCATGTTAAGATATTTTTTTCTCTAAGTAATTTTGCACAGAACTTCAGGTTTTCTTCCAAACAGAAGCAACTACCATATTTCTAAAACAGGCAGCACAAGATCATGTGAAAAGATTTTTTTTTTTTAAAGAATACTAGCCCTAAAGATAGATTTATTTGTCTGCAGCCATGCTTATGGATGGAGAATGGAACATGAAGAATGGACTTATTTCTGTTCTTTATTGCCATAATATAACAAGCAGTCGGAGAGCCTGCAAGTCAGACGTTACTGAACCTAGCTGTCTGGTGTATGTGAAAAAAATGGAAATTAGCAGCCAGAGGTAGTAACTAGCAGCTTAGTCCAAAAATGGCATTGTAAGGAGAATAAAAATGATGAACAAAAAACATGTTTATAACACTCACCTACCAGTCACCTACATACAAAGTTGAACTATCATCCTTGTTAATATCCCAGTTCAGAAGTGGAGGCAAAAAGTTCTTCCTTTTGTGTTGGGCATGTGCTCAATCCCATGTGAAATCAGCAGCACTTAGAATTAGGTTATTGTGTTTTGCTTAATAAAGATGAATTGAAGAATATGCTTAAAAGATATGATTGAACTGAAGTCCAAAACTTGATTCACAAGATTCTCCTAGTGTCTGAAGAGCCTCACTGACTATTAAAATTGGTAGGCATTACTCTGATAATGGTAGACTGTGTGCATGCCTCAATTGTCTCTATGTGTAAGTTAAACAGAAAAAAATCATCTGAATGCTCTGAAGTGAAGAACTGTCAAAGCAGAAGAGATTGGGTAAAGGGAAGATAAGAAATTTTTATTGAAATAGAAAAAAAGTAAGACTGTAAAAGCAAGGCCACCACTACATAAATCAGTGGAGACTGACTTTGAGATCTAGGTCACAACCACATCTAAGAAAAATGGAATGGAACGCTATCTTTCCATAAGACTAATTTTTTTTTTTTTTTACTACACAATTTCATATTAATCTCTGAAAGTGTGAAGTTTGGCTTACCCTCTGCCAAGACTATGAAACAAAGAGGAAAGCTTTTATAACTTTCCACCTGAAACTGTGTGAGGTCTTCAATAAGTTTGAACAACATACAAAAGATGGTTTCCCAAGTTAAGCGCACTTGGAAAGTCATTGACGTATTGTTCATGAATCCTAATGTGACTTGCCACGTGTCCCAGTATGTTTGAGTTTAAATCTGATACCCTGATTAAGTAGAATTCCCAGTTTTGCATGTCTCAAATGAGTATACTATGCTACATTATTAGTATTGCTTCCAAAAATAACTAATAATTCTGTTAGATTCTTCAAACTATCTTCTTGTTGTAAATTAGAACTGGGCAAAAAAAGGGGGAAGGAAAACTTCCTTTAAAAAAAACCAAACAAGAAAACACATGATTTTTTGCTTCCCCTCCTATACGTTTGATTTCTGAAAATATTCTAATGACAAAATTTCACTCTTGAAAATGTTTAGAAACCATGAATTCTTATGGGAAGGTTTTTATCAGTATACCATTTTAAATTAACATAGAATCATAGAATCATAGAATGGTTTGGGTTGGAAGGGACCTTAAAGATTATCTAGTTCCAACCGCCCTGCCATGGGCAGGGACACCTTCCACTAGACCAAGTTGCTCAAAGCCCCATCCAACCTGGCCTTGAACACTTCCAGGGATGGGGCATCCACAACTTCTCTGGGCAACCTGTTCCAGTGCCTTACCACCCTCATAGTGAGGAATGTCTTCCCTATGTCTAATCTAAATCTACCCTCTTTCAGTTTAAAGCCACTACCCCTACTCCTACCACTACATGCCCTTGTAAAATGTCCCTCTCC
Source organism: Fregata magnificens (assembly GCA_013389945.1). Taxonomy (NCBI): domain Eukaryota; kingdom Metazoa; phylum Chordata; class Aves; order Suliformes; family Fregatidae; genus Fregata; species Fregata magnificens. The sequence goes on from WAAD01006565.1 coordinate 36,953, forward strand.
AGCTTTCTTGTAGGCCCCCTTCAGGTACTGGAACATAAACAGTATATGTGTCAGAAATGGTTTATGCTTAACCAGCCATTGCACAAAACTATTTATCTGCTCAATCATAGCTGTGACAAAGAAATTAAGCTTTGAAATATCACAATCAATGCAAAAAAGGTAAGACACAAAGTGGAGAGTAAGTCCCCAAAGTCGTGCTCTGGCCTTAGATACATTACATAAGGAGAAAGAACCTGAAAACTAATTGCATCTGTTATTTCTTGTGAATTCTTAGTGAAACTCTATCAGCTCTAAGCCTTTCTCCAGATGCAGCTCCATCTTTTTAGCTGGTTTTTGTTGTTTGGTTTTTTTCTAGCTAGTTAGCTAACAAAGTTGTCAGCTACTAAGTTTTATGTTGAATGTGTCAGCTAATTAGAAATGCCTGAGAATACAACTTAAATTAAGACAATGTGCACTGTGGGGCAAAGATGCCTGTTTTTACTGCCCTTCCAACTATATGTTTCATATATTTGCAAAACTAGCTTACAACTGCAGCAGTATAGGACTCATGGTAATAAAAACTTTAGGGCTTGCAAAATGTCATAAAAAGCTCATGGACTATTTCTAGAAAAATCATGAATTATTTATGAAGCAACTTTCAGAATTAGGTTTTCTGTCCTGCTTCCATTTATATTATATCTCAGGGTCATCAATTTCAGTTTATTTTAACTTATGAATGATAATCTTTCACTTTTGCACAAGAAAGTAATAAACTTTGGGCACAGTGTCAAATAAAAGGAAGCCAACCATTTATGGCAAATATGTAAGATATGCTCATTAATTAAACATAGACATTTAAAAAGAGGAAAAATTTTAGTATCCACAGCTTCAAGGCACCTTAAAATTTATGAGAGCTTTACTAAATGATTTATTCTGGTTTCATCTGATAATTAAAGTTGAATAAACAATTTGCAGATAATAATTTTTTCCCTAGAAAAATCATCTTCTTCTCTTTGAAAATTGAGTAAGAATACATGGGTTCCTGTGGTTGGTTGACCTTGGCTGGATGCCAGGTGCCGCCCAAGCCACTCTATCACTCCCCCTCCTCGGCTGGACAGGGGAGACAAAATATAACAAAAGGCTCGTGGGTCAAAATAGGACAGGGAGGTCATTCAGCAATTACCGTCATGGGCAAAACAGATTCAACTTGGGGAAATTAATTTAATTTATTGCCAATCAAATCAGAGTAGGCTAATGAGAAATAAGAAGAAATCTTAAAACACCTTTCCCCCACCTCTCCCTTCTTCCCAAGCTCAACTTCACTACTGACTTCTCTACCTCCTCCCCCCAGGTGGCACAGGGGAATGGGGAATGGGGGTTGTGGTCACACATCGTCTCTGCTGCCCATTCCTCATCATGCTCTTCCCCTCCTCCAGTGTGTGGTCCCTCCCATGGGAAACAGTCCTTCATGAACTGCTCCAACATGAGTCCTTCCCACGGGCTGCACTTCTTCAAGAACTGCTCTGGCATGGGTCCTTTCCATGGAGTGCAGTCCTTCAGGAATGGACCACTCCAGCATGAGTCCCCCACAGGGTCACAGGTCCTGCCAGAAACCCTGCTTCAGCTTGGGCTTCTCTCCACAGGGTCACAGGTCCTGTGCAGGCTCTCCACCAGCTGCAGCCTCCTTCAGGCACATCCACCTGCTTCAGCGTGGGGTCCTCCACGGGCTGCAGGTAGATATCTGCTCCACCATGGACCTCCATGGGCTGCAGAGGGACAGCCTGCCTCACCATGGTCTTCACCACGGGCTGCAGGGGAACCTCTGTTCTGGCGCCTGGAGCACCTCCTCCCCCTCCTTCTTCCCTGACCTTGGTGTCTGCAGGGCTGTTTCTCTTACATGTTCTCACTCCTCTCTCCCAGCTGCTGTGCAACATTTTTACCCTTTCTTGAATATGTTATCCCAGAGGCGCTACCACTGTTGCTGATGGGCTCAGCTTTGGCCAGTTGCAGGTCCATCTTTGAGCCAGCTGGCATTGGCTCTGTCAGACACAGGGGCAGCTTCTGGCATCTTCTCACAGAAATCACCCCTGCAGCCCCCCTCCTACCAAAAATTTGCCACATAAACCCAATACTGATGCCCAGCCCCATGCTCTGCAGGGAGACAGCAAGTCACGTGTAGGACTGTCTTGTCTCTTCTGGGTTGGGCTTTTTTTTTAATCATTTTATTTTATGATAATAAAATTATATATTTTTAATATCTTTTTATTTCAATGATAATTAGAATTATAATTAAAATACACATTCATCGCACAATCTACAATCTGCACAAACTTCACTTACATCAACAAAAGAATTTCCCTCACCAAAATCAAAATAACATCATCACAGCACCGACAAAGGTGGACAATTTACACACAATCCACCCCTCCTTCCTTCGTCACAATTACAACAACAAAAATTCCTCACAATTACTCCTCTCTCTAGCAATTTTCAGTCCATGTTTTGCTTCTTAGCTCTCTAATTACTACCCTTATCTTGAATTCCTCATGCCCTGCATTGGGTGCCAAAAAGGATTGTGGTCTGTTGACCTTGGCTGGCCGCCCGGTGCCCGCCAAGCCGCTCTATCAATCCCTCTCCTCAGCAGGACAGAGGGGATAAAATAAGATGAAAAAACCTTGTGGGTTGAGACAAAGGCAGTTTAATAAAGAAAGGCAAAGGCACACGCAGAAGCAAAGGAAAACAAAAAGATTAATTCTCTACTTCCTATCAACAGGCGATGTCCAGCCACTTCCTGGGAAGCAGGGCTTCAGTACGTGTAGCAATTGCTCCAGAAGACAAACACCTTAATAACAATTGCCCCCTCCCCTCCTCCTTTCTCTTAGCTTTTATTGCTCAGCACAATGTCATATGGTATGGAGTATCTTATTGGTCAGCTTGGGTCAGCTGTTGTGGCTATGTCCCCTCCCAAACTCTTGCTCATCCCCAGCCTACTGGCTTTCGGAGGGCAGGTTTGGAGAGACAGCCTTGATGCTGTGCGAACACTGCTCAGCAATAGCCAAAAGATTTGTGTGTTATCAACACCGTTCTAGTTACAAATACAAAGCACAGCACTATGATGGCTGCTGTGGGGAAAGTTAACTCCATCCCTGCCAGATGCAATACAGTTCCCTAATAAGAAAAATAAAGTGTGCAAGCAACTTCCATCACATCAGCACACGAATAGAAACAGCAGAGTTTCTGTGGACTAAAATGTTAGTACCTCACATACTGTTGGACAGACCAACCACGGTCCATCCTTACAGCCTAGACATACAGCTCAAAAACTGTTGCTCTTCTCTAGAAGAACTGTAGCACCAACAAGTGCAGGAATATCTCCATCAGACACAGGCCAAAGACTAAAAACAGATCTAGAAGGCATGTTCGTCTCTGAAATGTTAGCATCTCCGTGCATGAGTGAGTTTTCAAGCTGTGTTTTTGAACCATCTGAGGGAAGTTAGTCAAGGACTGGGGGATGAGGGAGGCCTGAATTGTAGGAGAGTCAGTGCTTCTCAGTGTTTATGAGCTGAAAGAACAAACTTACCAGCTTTACAGTGGGAGGGGAAGGAAGGATTCTGTTTGCATTTTAGTGGAGACATGTATCTCAGATTGTCTGTCTAGACTCCCCTTACAGAAAATGGGGAGCAATTGCAACTTCTACAGTACAACTCGTATCATTCTAAGGGGGATGAGTACATTTGGTCAGATGAACTATGTAACCGATGCACATATTTCTCTCAGATGTTTAAAGCCAAGTGAGATGAATCCTGCCTGGGGTCTTCGCCTTCAGAATACACACGAACTCATAAGTTTCTCTTTCAGGATTGGATCAAAATTCTTTTCTAATAATCTCCAACAATTGTGCAAACTGTAGCACAGGGTAATGAACCGTCAATTGCTGACTTCTGTTGAATCACTGCACTTATAAACAACATATTGTTTTGCACTTCTGGAAAAATCAATGCTTAAGATCTATTCAAATAATAATACATTTTGGTAACAAAACAATGAAATAAATAATTGAAAAATGTAAAGTTTACTGGACATATATAAAACATTCCTGGTATGAGTTGGCTAAGGACAAACCCAGCTCTTCAGAATTCCATATAGTTTATCTAATATCATTGGCCAAAATATTTTTTTGGACTCAAAACATTCTGACCTATCCATCTCAGTGAGAAAATATCAGGTTATACAGCACTGAATAGAATGCAGGAGGAAGCTGAATTGTGTAGCTCAAACACTGAATTCTCTGACTTCTAGTTAATGTTGCAGTAATTTACCTAAATCAAGCTAGGCATTGTAAAGCCATTATCACAAATGGAAGGGGGGGTGGGAAAAAAAAAAGCAGCCAGGAGTTAAAAACCTGTTACAAGCTTAACATAGTCACCTTCCCCGCTGAACACAGGACTGAGTTTCTCAAAGTAATAATGTATTCTTTAACAAGAAAAGCAAGCTAGACCTGGTAGGAATCATAGAATCATAGAATATCTCAAGTTGGAAGGGACCCATAAGGATCATTGAGTCCAACTCCCTTCTCCTTGCAGGACTACCTAAAACTAAACCATATGACTAAGAGCGTCATCCAGATGCTCCTTAAACTCTGAAAGGCTTGGTGCCGTGACCACTTCCCTGGGGAGCCTGTTCCAGTGACCAGCCACCCTCTCAGTGAAGAACCTTTTCCTAATGTCCAATCTGAACTTCCCCTGACAGCTTCATTCCATTTCCTTGAGTCCTATTGCTGGTCACCAGAGAGAGGAGATAGGCACCTCCCCCTCTGCTGCCCTCCTTGAGGATGTTGTAGACTGCGATGAGGTCACCCCTCAGCCTTCTCTTCTCCAAGCTGAACAAACCAAGTGACCTCAGCTGCTCCTCCTAAGTCTTGCCCTCGAGACCTTTCACCATCTTGGTCACCCTCCTCTGGACACACTTTAATAGTTTGATGGCCTTCTCATATTGAGACACCCAAAACTGCACACTCGAGGTGGGGCCACATCAGTGCAGTGTAGAATGGGACAATCACCTCCCTTGACCAGCTAGCTATGCTGTGCTTGATGCACCCCGGGACACAGTTGGCCCTTTTGGCTGCCAGGGCACACTGTTGACTCATATTCAACTTGCCATCATCCCAAAGTCCCAGATCTCTTTCCGCAGGGCTTCTCTCAAGCCTCTCGTGCCCCAATTTGTACCTATAACCAGGATTACCCCATCCCAGGTGCACAATCCAGCACTTGCTCTGGTTAGATTTCATACGGTTGGTGATTGCCCAGCTCTCTAGTCTATTCAGATCTCTCTGTAAGGCCTCTCTGCCCTCAAGGGAATCCACAGGTCCTCCTAGTTTGGTATCTTCAGCAAACTTACTTAATGTACATTTGATTCCTTCATCCAGATCACTTCTAAAGGAAAGGGAAATAAAAGGGGAATAAAAGGAAGGGAAATAAAACTTTTTGCTTGATAAATACTAGTTTTAAATGCCATGAAAAGTGACATTTTTGGTCCCTTGGTTAGAGAAAACAAAAGAATGTGGTTAATTTATAAAATTAATTACTGGTGATGTTAATTGTATTTAAAATAACATTGACTGTTCATTTCTTCAGTTATTTCAGTATACCTTTGCATGTAAATACTATTTCAAATCAAAAGTAAGTCTTTACTGTGACTTTTTTTTACTACTATGAAGGATGGGACAATCAATGCCACAAGTTCTGTATCAAACTAAGGTTACCTTGGTATATTTACATTTACTCCTCAAATGAGAGAACCAAATACCATATAATAGTGCTAAATGATGATGCCTGTTAGAACCATGCATTCTGACTACAGCTTGTCAAAGAACGTTTCAAGTAGTGTTAAACTGCAATGCCTTTCAGTCTGATGCATAAAAAGGGTTCTTGAATCATAAAAATGGAGTAGTACATGTACATACTATGGTATTCCACAGATCTGCATTAAAGTATCAATCCATCTCCATTATAAAAAAGAGGTAGAAATATGCCCTAAATTTCATATGGAGATACAAACACTATAATCATGAACAAAGTTATATTTTCTTTTTATATCTCCCCTCAGAATTACAAACTATGTTTTTATCCTTCCACATTGATGAATTACTAGAACATACTACATCAAGTACAACCAGAAAATTCTTACAATTTGATCTATTTGGTTTTTTAAAAAATTTTGAGTTCCCTTTCACCCCTGAATATTTCAAAGGACGGAGCCCAGAAAATCAGTTGAGAAATCTACACCATTTTGAAGGTTATATAATGTAGGATCTGTCAACTTTACTTTGCTCTAACACTCTATTTAATATCCACTGCAACTATGGAATCTGAAATCTGCAAACTGCGCAAATTTACTCTGCAATTTTGTAACACCCTGTAATTACTTTAGACTATGTCATCAATGACTGCAGATCAGCCCTCCAAAATATTTCTTTTTTAAATCCTGGCAGGCACATGGAACTTTGCTTGCGGTATAGCAGCTTGGGCTTTAGACAGGGTTTTCCGAAATCTGCATATTCAATCACTAGTTCTTCACTCTCTGATATACTGCCAAAATTTCTCTAAGACATCGCTAAAGAATTCTAATGACACTGTCAACCTGTTGCATATAACTGACAGTTTTAACCTTTACGTTTTGAGAAACATTCAATAGTTCTTCCCATACCACTTCCCAATAATATCTATTTTCATGTTTCTGGATGATGTGTTTCAGACAGCCTCCCGCATGCCAGGTTATTCAAAGCTGCAGTATAACCCACAGTTAAATAGAGAATTATATGACATAGATTTCACCATCTGGCATAGGAACTTGATCTTTTTTAGATGTTCTAAAATTATTTGTCAACCAAGAATATTTCATTAGATAGCTGTTATGCAGTCATGATACACTTCATTGTATGAATGTATATAAAAATAGCACTAAAGTTCAGGCTATACACACTTTAGGCACATCTGTACAACTGGGTACAAAGACATTTGCAATGATTCTAAAATACCTAATGTATGTGGCAACTTAGTCCTGTCAATACTATAACTACATCTGAATAGCAACATGCTAAAGTCTGTAAGTCCCATCTAGAAAGAAAGCTTACAAGAGTACAGCACAATTTCATATTCATAATAACTGTAAGTGTATTGATTTCAGGTAGGAGTTGATCCAGACATTACCGTACAATGCCATTAATACATACCAGCTCTTCACTAATGCAAAAATTTTTCTACCATACTTCACTGTGTAGGTGTGTCTTCTGACATCATTCTGAGTTGACAAGAGGAATTAAAAAGATAATATGATCTGAAATGCTTGTTAAGGTGAGGTCCTTTGGTCACATAAACAAAATAACCCCTTGGATTTCAACAGAGCTGTATCAATTGAGTTCTGTCATTCACTGACTGAAAGAGCATATCTATTTGAGGGTTTATTTTAATTTGCTTTACCACAAACCAGGGATGTTTTGCTTAGGAATCCAAAATTAGAAACAGGTCATCAGTGCTTTTTACTAGCATTACATGCTTTACTACAGTACATTTTGGGGAATCACAGACTCTGAAAGTAGAATATGATAAATTGCTGAAAAGTTTTTGTGTGTGTTTTTAGTGATTTAAAATAGATTGATATACAAGAAAAGCAACGGCCTCTGGTAGCAAAGAATCCAGGGTCAGTTTTCAAAATAATGCAAATGCCTAAAGTCACAGAGAGATACCTGTTAGGATTGTTCAAGATAAACGTTGTACCTGCCAAGGACTCTACAGAAAACCTCAGTGAGTGCTCTTATAGGTACCTTAATTTCTTTAAATCTGGCTGACAGTTCTTAAAAACTCCTCTGACCATGCCTATGCACATCATTGTGGAATGATTGCTGGAGGTGACCTAGAAATTAAATTTATATTCATATTTTGAAGAAAGGTACAGCACTGAAGAAGCTTCCAGGGTGCAGTGCGGCTGACATGCAAGGAATCTTTTCCGTGGAAGTCCCCTAGGCCTGCAACCTTAGATGTTAGCTACACCAGGGGAACTTGGTGTGCCGACTCTAAGAGCAGCTGCACGGAGGGTGGAGCGGAGTGGAGACACCGCGGCCAGGCTCTGTGATACTAGAGGAACTTGAAAGTACCATGGAACAATGATAAGCTGCATAGTTACTACCTTGGGCCAACGGCCTGTCACGCTTTTGACAAAATGCTGTCCTTTTGGTGAACTTTGTTCATTATAATATCATTATAATACCAAAACACACCTCCATCCCAAAAGCTACTCGCCTCTCATTTAGGCGGTAGCTGGGCAACAAGATTCAAGCTATTCAGTTACTAGTAGTAGATGCATTTTGAAACTCG
>WAAD01006565.1:45472-63195 GCA_013389945.1 Fregata magnificens
ATAGTCTTGGTATTTGCACGTGCTCTGCAGTGATTTTATCCCCGGCAATCCAAAGAACCTGTGTATCTGTTGCTTTAATAAACTGCACTATTCATTAATCTAGCCGTGATAGTTCTCATTGAACGTGACCAAACTCTTTAAGGGTGGCCATGGTAGTTCACGGAACGTGACTAGACTGAAGGTGTAGTACGTTATAAGTGCATCCGTAATCGTGATAGTTCAGTGCACCGAATGACGCATATATAATCCTTTAGACATAAACTGTCGACCAAGTCTGGGACTAGGATTGGATCTAGCCGCCCCTAGACTCCTCTCTGAGAAGGAGTTTAGAAAGCAAGGGGATCCTTTCTGAACCTCATGACTCGACGGGAGGGTCTCCCTGACAGTTTTGTATAGTTCCGTGCACTTGGGCGCGACCGGACTTATAACAACAACTTGGGCTACTTTAGCCTTTAACGCAACAATCATTCACAGACAAACTGTGACAAACTTTTTAAAAAGTAGATTTTTAAAAAGTATACTTAGATATATTCTCTTAATTTATGAGAACTTCCACAATAAAGTCAATAGATCCATGAAGTACCCTGCTGCTCCAGTGTCCTGACAGTGCCAGACTGGTACTTCTTCTCAGTAACTATACAACAGTGACCCCTAGTTCCAAGTAATCAGAGAGGAGCCTGAGACAAAATAATAAAAAAATGAACTATATAATGGGGGAAGGAGGGTAAGCTTCAGGCAAAAAGACTTGAGTGGGAAGTTGCTTTTGTTCCAGGAACCCGGCATTCTGATGAGCCATTGGTGCTTGAACAGCTCATGACTGATTGTGCACAGAAGAAGCCAAGTCATTTGAACTATGAGTTGGCCATCTAGGAAGACAATCTGAACACAGATACGCTTGGCTGGTTGACTGCAGTGCAAGGGCTCCTTCAGCTCACCAAGTACATACACTAAACAAATGGTACTGAATGCAAACAAACACATGATGAATTCTTATTACCACCTCTAACCTAGGCAATTTCTTCAGCTGGCAGATGGATTAATCCAATCAGTATATTTTACCTGAGCGTAAGATTGTGGAGACAAGAGCACAGTAAGTGAATACATAAAATCAATCCTCACTGCAATTGTTAAATTATCAGGACAATTACCTACACTGTCATCTCCATGTCAAACTACGTGATAAGTAAGTAGCCAGGAAAAGGGAAGGCAGGAATCCTTCAATTTTATCCTTCTTCTACCAGCATGCGTATCTTATTTCTACTAAATCATTTATAAAATACTTTCTGGTTGTCTACAGAAAGCTCAAGATATTTTTATGTATCATTAAAGAATCTGACGACCTATATCCACATGTGATGGGGAAGTCCCCTAGGCTCGGTTAAAACTCTTATCATTACCTACTTTAACTCTACAAAGTACTTGAACTGAATCTGTTATGCTATTGCTTTTTTACCATCAGGCATTTGACGTGCTCAAGTGTATGAACGCAATCAGCTAAATGCTGCTTATTTTTTGACAGTCGTTCTCTGGCAGGACATGAATAGTATTTGCTGAACCAAAGAAACTACAGTTACAAGTCATAGACTGTGCTTTAAAAACACAGTAAACATGGTTTCAGCTACACCATTTTAGTGTGGACCAATTTTTTTTCTATAATCCTGAACTTTTTTAAAAGAAAATTCTCAATGTCCATGCTGAGGTAATTAACATGAGTAAGAGTTTCAGCATTTGGTCCTCAATCCAGGTTATATTTCAAACTGTAAATTTTTGTTAATGGACTTTTCAAAATCCATTTGATGCAGGAAAAAAAGAAAGTGTTGTGCAGCAGCCTGAACTCCTTCTTCTGGCAAAATGCCTTATGAACCTAATGAAAATGTCTAGGGAAAAAATGCACTGATGGACCTTTTTAGCTACATACAGCAGAAAACAACAATAATTCCTTTGAAGAATCTTATTGATATGGAAAAAATAAATCACAAAGCTAGTATTCATAGCATGTCTACTTTCTAGTGATAGAATTAATCTCATTTGGCCAAGAGGGCGGGGTGCAGGGCAGGGATAGGTAATGCAATAGCCTACCTTTATTTTTGTAAACCAGCCACATTTTTTTCAGAGCTTTTTTTCCTTGGCTGAAACATGGCTTTGCCTAGTAACTAGTGTTATTAGGCTATATTTCTTTTCTCACTTTCAGATATTTTATCCAGCTCAACACAAGCTTTAAGACCCCAGAGGGACCTAAAACATCTAAGAGCTTTTGCAAAAATGGATGCCTCAAACCAAACAGCACCTCAACAGGTAAGTTATTTGAAGTTAGTTTCTCTCAAAGAGAAGTTCATCTTTCAAGGTGAGCCAACATTTTAGAAACATGTTATGAGTTCATCGTCAAACTCAAATTCATAAATTTTCTAACATCTCTGTAAAACCGGTATAAATTCGCTCTTGTTTTTCTTCTGAGAGACTTGCAAATATTTTTCTTCATATTTATTTAATCTTTTTCCATTTTGCAAAAATATGTTCTTTTTTCTGCTTACCTAATATACCTGAAATGGATACAATTGTTTTCATTGCATAAGTTTCAGAAGCACTTCACTATAACTATACATCCTTGCTTTCCCTTAGCATCATTGAAAATGTCAGAATTTATCTGTGATAATATTAGTCAACTAACACTTCAGGAGCATAAAAGGGAAAACAAGTTAATTTTTGTTGATGAGTTTTCTTCCTCCTGAGGAAGAAATTAAGTTGAAACATTTAGGGAGGAAATTTTTTCTGTCTTTTTCATGGTGATGTAAGGGTACAAAGTAATATTACTAAAAATAAATGATCTATTCTGCCCTAAATACAAGCACAGGAGAATCTGAACTAGAAGGCAGTGTAGAAGAACAATTCTTTTCTGCACAAGAGGTCAAAGAGACAAAGGGACTGCATGCTTAAAACAGATCCATGCAAGAAAAACCCTCAGCTGATCCTCCTGTGAAGAAGTCATCGTCTTCTGTGTATATACAGGCAATCAGATGAAATACAGGAAGTAACTGGTTTTTTTCCTCTGGCAAAGCAACTGTGTCATACAAGAGCAATGGTTTTATTCCACTAAAATAAAAGAGGAGTCAGTCTTGCTCAAGTAATCATTAAATGCTTTATTTAACCCACTCTATTGATTTTGGTGAAAGCTGTTAGTGTTTTCCAAACGTGGAATTCTTCATAATGGGTCAAAGAAGGTCCATACACCTAAGATAATGTGTTTGCAAAGGTCAGAGTAACCTCATCCATCTGTTTAAAAAATATTTGTGAAAAGAATGTCTTCATACATATCAGATTTAATACATATTAGCTAACAGCATTTCATTTTTGTAATCGTTTTGTGGCAAGCTGAATTTAAGAAAAATTATTTATTTTGGACAAAAGAAAAAATGATAGGAAGACATTTCTCTCCTTCAGAGTAGAATAACCTACCCTTCAATCAGCATTATAGATTTTTTAAAAATATCCTTAATAATTCTAAGGGAAACCATGTTTTGTAAGATATCACTAATGTACAAGAAAATACAGACAAGTAAAGCAAGGGAGACCCCTTGTGGCCTGATTCTCATCTAATAAAAATGCCATTCAGAGGCTCTAATATTGATTATAATATACCATGGAAATAATTATGTTTTCTATAAGCAAGTATGATAAATAGTACTCAAACAATCAGAAATGCTTCATAAAATCAATATACAGATTTTTGGCATAAATCAGAATATCTTGTTTTTACTCATAGAGTATATAGAAATATGTACTTCTCTGCAGTCTTTAAAAATGGGAGTGCTATCTCAGATAATTCATGGTCTAAAAATTCTCCTTGATGTTGTTAACTGAAAATGAAACACATCATTCCACTTCCAGGTTATTTTGATGACAAAAATAGTCATTTTTAGGTGGATTTTTAAACCAAACTCTCTTCTTGAGGCTGTAAATTAAAACGTTGCTTGTTAAAACTATCCAAATAAAAGTTTCTGCATTTTGTAGGCAAAATTGTGTGTGAAATTTTGCTCAGATACCATAATAAGTATGGTCGTTGACAAAACTTTTAACAAAATACTTATTTAAAAAAAAAAAAAAATAATTTGCCTGACAACTTGTCTGGTAAAGCAGACTGTCTACCACAATTGCTTTTTTTTCTTTTTTTTAATGTAACTGAAGAGAGTTTGCTGTAGAGAAGCAGATAACCCATAAGCATTTAGACAACCTCAGGCAGAAAGCAAGACCTCTGGAAGAGAATGTAGGGAAAGAGAAAGCAAAAAGATCAGAAAAAGACTGTCAGGCCCTCAAGATGAATTCATAAGCAATGGGGAAAGGGAATTAATGACTTTACAAGATGAGGAACAATCTTGTAGATAAAGGAGCAACTGTCATCCTATCTCAGTTAGGAGAAAAATGGTAAAAGCCTCGTGGCAGTCAGAGATAAATGCCTTAGCAATATTAGTTAAAGCTACAGCTGCTCTAGATTTCTGAGCAATGTGATCTTCTCATGGGGGAATGGGGGCACCAGAGGAATAAGCCACTCTGCTCTTAGCTAAAATGGTCAGTCTCCACACATCTTTCCTCTGTGGTTTCATTGTAGTTAATTCAAGATGAACACAGAAACAGCAAGTCATAGATGACAGAGACCTTTTGCAAAGCACAGATCTCTTCTGACCAAGGTGCCACTCACTGCATTAACATTCCCCTTAACCCAACTTGAAGAATTTGGGGTATTTTCAAAAGTAAACCACTTTATAATTCATGGGGCACTAGTAAAACAAACCAACAAACGCTCCACGACTTGGTTCCTAAGGCAATTGGGCTAACTCTTTGACTCTTTGTTTGCTTTATATAAGTATTCTGATAAGAAACTTGGCTGTTGTTGCCACATAGGCCTGCAAAAGCAACATATATAACTTAAACAGGAAGATCACCTGCTGTATTATGTCATCACCAAAGTACTTACATTGTACCCATAATCATGTTATGACTGAGTCGCAAGAGGAATAGACTGGCTTGGCAGTGTAAGGCTAGATGGAAATGCAGAGATTGGCTGCTGGATTAATACATAAACTTAAGTTACTGCACTATGAGAACCAGGGCTTTTCTTCAAGACTGTCTCTTCCTTCATTACTAATGCCAGGGAGCTACTCTGGTGTGTAGCTACTCCAGACCATCATCCAGTCCCCATAAGCACGCTGGCTGAGCCCAGCCATGGGCCCTGTGGCACCAGGCCTGGGGCGGATCTGCAGCTCTTGCAATGCTGAGAGCCTTGTTATGGGCAGCTGGGAACACATCACACATATGGGCTGGGAATTTATCGCTAGCCCAATTAATATTTTAACAGTCTAACAGTCCACATTATCTAATTATTACGGAAAGGCCCATTAATCATCCCTTTAAATCTGTTAAAGAGAAAATCCTTCTTAGATTCTACTCTTTTTTTTTTTTCTGGTGTTATGCTCCCCTGTCCAGTGTTTCTCTGAGGCATTTTCTGTTGACCGTTTCAGCCTTCTGCAGGAAGGCTGGGGCCTGGGGACCTGGTCATGTCTCTGGTGCCCTATGTTCCCCTCTGGGATGAGTGAGGCACCCGCAGCAGGTATGGCCCCCTTGACCAGAGGCCCACTTGGGCCTCTGGGGGTACGTTTCTTCTCCCTCCCTGCCATTTCCTTCTGGGTGCCCTCCTTGGGAGACAGCAGCAGGTGCCCCTCCACCCCGTGAGACAAAGGGCAGTTGCTCCCTGCAGTTTGTCTGCTGGCAAGAGATAATTAGTCTGTCCTCCTTAAACTTCAGACTTTTTTATGGATGAGTATGCATATCTTTCTCCGTAAGAGTCATACCTTTCTTGTTTTCATGTAACTCATCAGGTTAGGACTAAATTGCATTTGTATATGCACGTCTGCACTGGATCAGCCCAATAACCTGTCTCCAGAAGTGACACCTCATGGAATCCTATGAAGAATAACAACTAGATAAACATGTGATATGGTTCCTAGCACTCTCCCAATCTCAGACTGTTTTCAGCTCTCAAATGCCACCCATGGATTGAGGGTTGCCTAGGCCTGTTAAAGCTTCTTTACAGTAACCCACACTTGATCAGTCCTTGAATACTTGTCCAGGCTTCTTGAATCTTGCAAACTTCAATCTGTAATACCCCTTGGCAGAGTTCCACAGGCTACGGGCAGGCACTATCGGGCAGGTGCAGGACAACCTGGGGATCAGGCCCAGCCAGTATGGATTCATGAAAGGCAGGTCATAGAATCATAGAATCATAGAATCATTAAGGTTGGAAAAGACCTCTAAGATCATCAAGTCCAACCATCAACTAACACCACCATGACTCCTAAACTAGGCCCTGGAGTGCCACGTCTACACCTTTTTTGAACACCTCCAGGGTTGACGACTCCACCACCTCTCTGGGCAGCCTGTTCCAATGCCTAACCACTCTTTCGGTAAAGAAATTCTTCCTGATGTCCAATCTAAACCTCCCCTGATGCAACTTGAGGCCATTCCCTCTCGTCCTATTGCTAGTTTCTTGGGAGAAGAGTCCAACACCTGCTTCCCTACAACCTCCCTTCAGGTAGTTGTAGAGAGCGAGAAGGTCTCCCCTCAGCCTCCTCTTCTCCAGACTAAACAACCCCAGTTCTCTCAGCCGCTCCTCANCCACTCTTCCCCAAGCCTGTAGCGTTGCACGGGGTTGTTGTGACCCAAGTGCAGGACCCGGCACTTGGCCTTATTGAACCTCATACAGTTGGCCTCGGCAGTGTTTACTGCCCAAGACATTTGATCTTTATACACTATGTCCTATCCTATGTATACAAAACCACAGAAAATAAAACAGAAGCTGAAGAAATCTGCAATGACTGAATGAATTGATGGATGGTTAAGTACACAGAAAACCTGTTGGACCCCCATGTGCAACAAATGTGGTCAATAGTGTAATGTGCAGATGACAGCCAGTGACAAGCAGAGTATCCAGGGGTCAATACTGGGGCCCATTTTGTTCAGATCTTTATCAGTGGTCTGGACAATGACATGGAGTGCAGCATCAGGAAAGCTTTTAATGGCACTAAACTTGCTGGAGTGGCTGACACAAGTGGCCAAGTGTCAATTCAGAGGGACCTCAGAAAGTAGAGGACTGGGCCAACAGAAACCTCATGAGGTTCAAGAATCATGGAATCACAGAATCGTTTATGTTGGAAGGGACCTCTTGAAATTACCTAGTCCAACTCCCCCATTCAGGCAGAGTCAGCTAGAGTACATCATCTGCTGAGAAGAGTGTGGCTCCCTCATCTTCATTCCCTTCCATCAGGTATTTATACAGATTGATAAGATCTTCCCCTAAGCCTTCCCTTCTCCAGGCTGAATAGTCCCAGCTTTCAGGCTCTCCTCATATGAAAGATGCTCCGGTCCCATCGTGGTTCTGTGCTGGACTTGCTTTAGTAAGTCCATATCTTTCTTGTACTAAGGAGTCCAGAACTGGACACAGTACTCCAGATGCAGTCTCACCAGTGCTGAGTAGAAAAGAAGGATTTTCTCCCCTGAACTGCTGGTAACACTCTTCTTAATGCAGTCCAGGACACTGTTGGCCTTATTTGCTATGAGAAAGGATTGCTGGCTCATGTTCAGCTGCTGTCCACCAGAACCCCAAAGCTCTCTGAAGAGCTACTTTCCAGACAGTCAGTACTCAGTATGTCCTAGTGCCTGGAGTTATTCATCCCAGGTACAGAACTTCACATTTCTCTTTGTTGAACTTCCTGAGATTCCTGTCAGCCCATTTCTCCAGCCTGTCTAGGTCCCTCTGAATGGCAGCACAACCATCCATCAGTGACTCTTCCCAGTTTTGTATCATCTGTGAGAACTTGCTGAGGGTGCACTCTGTCCCAGCATCCTCTTTCTTAATGAAGATATTAAACAGTATTGGCCCCAGTATCAGCCCCTGGGGTACACCACTAGTGACTTGCCTCCAGCTGGACTTTATGCTGCTGATCAAAATCCAGTGGGTCTGGACTTTCAGCCAGTTTTCAGTCCACCTCACTGTGCACTTATGTAAACCATAGTTTGTCAGCTTATACTTAAGGATGTTGTGGAAGACAGTGCCAAACGCTTTACCAAAGTTGAGGTAAACATCATCCACTGCTGAATTTGATCTATATTCAAGAGTCATTTTTTCTTTTCAGAAGAAACACGTTTCATACTCTTTAGAATTCTTGCTCTTTTATTGCCTTATGTTTGCCAAACAAAAACTAAGGAACCCCAATCAGCAGGTGACTGAGAAACCTTGACACAAGGTATCCTTTTATCAGTAAAAGTCTATCACAATTTGAATGTTAATATTATAATAATAGCAAAATATAAGCAGCACACTTTAAGAAAAAAATAGACCATTACAGTTCTGTATATATGTGACTTTATCATCAATTCAGGGTGTTTACAATCCCATCTGTATTCAGAAAGAGTACAAGTATATTTCTTTCTCTTCATGAATATTGTTTATCCAGGTATAGGTTACTTGTCAAAGGTCCAGCTCACTAAATGTCAGCAAAGACCACCAAATTCTGTCTCCAATTCAGTAAGATACATGGGATGAGATTTCTGTGCAGACAGAAGGAGCTAAACACTGATTCCCACTGAAGCTGCACACAGTGTATAATTCATGTAGAATTCACAGTTGCAGGATGTTGTGAACTCTAAAAGTATATGTGAGTTCAAGTAAGGAATAAGTAGGCAAATTCATGAAAGAAAAATGCAAGTGGCTATTAGAAACAATGGGAAAAATGTAATGTCTCGCTCAGGAAAACAAGAAACCTCTGACTTTCACAAGCTGGAAAGATATATGATGTGCAGGATCAGTCTGTACATCTTCTGTTGATTACAATATTTTTCTAATCATCTGCGGCCGTATCCAGTAACATCACTAATAGGTTGAATTTTAATCTTACCAGCATCCTGATTTTATGTTCTTAAGCTTTACAGAAGAAAAAACAGCTTTGAGCAATAGGAACATGAATAGTCCTGCTGAATTCAGTAGGACTACTCAAATATTACAAGTTAAAAATGTGCATAAATACTGTATTTGGCATGACATTTTTCTCATGTTTAAAGATCGAGTATTTTTTTGTTCAAAAGCTAGTATAAGGCAACATTTTTATAACATCAAAACTCTATATCATAGACACACGGTGCTTCCTCTTATTCGTTTCAAAGTGAAGTACTTTATTTGACTTTAAATGAATATGGTTGTAACTGCAGCTCAAATCACAAATTGATTATGTCACATCTCTAGACAGTAAAAGAGTTTTTCAAGGACTAGTGCCACAGATGACTGAACTCTGAGTGGTTTGTACTGCTATGTTGTAGGAATTTTGGAAACAATCATTACTTTCTGTTAACATTCTGTGACAACATTTTAGGCTGCCTTCAAGGTAAAGACTTCGGTTCTCAGGAGGTGATTTGGTTTCATTTACCAATTCATCTCCACATAATATTCCAATAGAAGAGTCTGTTCTGAAAAAAAGTCTCCATTTTATTACTGTAATGTGCAAGATTATATGCTAAATAAGGTCATATATTCTGTTGTTTAAAGAGAAAATTAAGAATGGTCAACGTCTTCTGTTCTATCAGCCTTTAATAGATACCTGAAATCACCATAGAGCTACATGGATTGATGAAGTGAAATCATTAAGTTGCAATATTGCTTGTAGTCAGATTGAGAAATCAATGAAAAATAAAACTTTAGAGTGAAAACATAAGGAAAAAAATACTATAATTCTTTCTTATCTTACTAGTGAAAGTGTTAGTAAATGTAATTAAGATGTATGTTATTTACATTTAAGCCTACATATGTCATTTCAACTTGTTAAAATACTGGCATTTTTAATATTCCTTACTGATGGTAGTACCTAGGCAGAAGGAAAAATAGGTGTATATTCAAACTTCAAGTCACAGAATAGCTGGTGTGAATAATTAGTGACAAATAATTAGGCAGGTAGAGCCCTTTTTGTCTCAATGAATTCCTTATGCTTTGATGTAACAGTTACTTTCATCATCATTAATATTATTGCAAATTTTCATTATTCATAAATGATGAAATAATAAGAAGGCTTCATTACACAGGCAATTCCAAATTATTCACTTCAGTTACTAATATATGAATGAATCATTCTTGGATATTTTTAACTTCATGATGGATTTTTATAAACAGAAGATCAAAATCAAAGGAGTAATGTCCTCTTTCTGTTGTTTATATTTTGTTCAAAAAATAACAAACTGCAGGAATATTTTTGAAAAACAAAATGGATTGATATTTATATGTAATTCAGTGGGCTTTGCCATGTTCAGTTTCAGCAAGAAATGTAGTTCAGCATAGATAATAAGTAAAGACAGCTTAAGGAATACTTTTTCTGCCAATCAATGTGGTCAGCAGAAGCTGATGGTTCATTACTAAGGAAAACAAGAAAATAATTCTTACAAATACTCCAGAAATTGTTACGCTTTCTAACCCAATATGAGGATCTCCTTATCTAAACATGCATAGAATCATAGAATCATAGAACCATTAAGGTTGGAAAAGACCTCTAAGATCATCAAGTCCAACCATCAACTAACACCACCATGACTCCTAAACTACGCCCTGGAGTGCCACGTCTACACCTTTTNCTAGTCCCTTCACCAGCTTCGTTGCCCTTCTCTGGACATGCTCCAGCCCCTCAATGTCTTTCTTGTACTGAGGGGCCCAAAACTGAACACAGTATTCGAAATGCATATTAATGAACAGGACACAAATAAGACTTATCTTGCATATGAAACATAACAGGTCCAAGCTCATGTCTGGGCCCTACTAGGTCATTTTCTTCCTGAAATCAACTGCAGTTTGGATTTTTGTTGTGATGCATCTGAACAGGCTCTAATCTGTCATTTTCTACAGTTCCAGAATAGCTGGAACAGTACATAAAGGAATGTTTTAAGATTTGGCAGAAATAGAATAGTTTATAAATCCTAAAAAAAAAAAAAAAAAGNAAAGTAGTTTTGCAACTGTTTGTTTATAGAGTAAGGAACATTCCTCACTGTATTTACTTTTTGTCCTAAAATGGGGAAAAATCAAATCATAGATGAGAAAATCTACCCTTCACAGGTATCTCATATGTACATTTCTTTCTTAACTCTTAAAAACAGATTTGTTCTTATTTTTTTCTCTCTGCAATGCTCAGATGTATTCCAGTTGTATTACTTTTCAAAACTATGATATCTTCTAAGCAGTTCTGAGTTACAGGAACCTTTTGTAAGATTTGGCACACATATTTCTAGCCTGGGCAGGACTGAGTGTTGTTTCTTAGTACAACCTTACAAAATAAAATTCTGAGAGAGATAGGCAAGAAATATGCAAGTGTTTATTTACATCTTTATATGGCTTTGCAGTTTAACTGCCTTCTGCGTACCTCCTTGTGCCTCTATCACATAGCTGTAAATATTTGCCTAGTGTTTATGAACAGGATTGATTATTAACAGAAAATCACATTGCTTCTTTGCATTCTTCATGATAGACACTTATGGTAGGTACACAGTCCACTTACTCGGTCCTACGCTGTTTACAATTCTTTCTCTCTCTAACCTCTCCAGGTCTAAATTAAGTTTTTGCTTGAAAGTTAATGTAATTGGGCTCCTCTCTCCTAGATTTATTTTTGATTGTATCACCTCAAAAAAAAAAAAAATCCCCAAACAAAACTGCCAGAACTTTTAAGTCAATTCTCTAGCCAAAAATTGTATGCTAGGTTGCTGTTTTCTGTCATACGAGTGTAATTTTTATGGTTTTCCTTGACCTAGTAGGTCACCTTTATTTTTCCAGAAGAGTCAAACATGAGAAAAAATTCTCAAAGGCATTATGAAATGGTATGTTACATGGGATTTTCATTTTAAGTATTTTTGTTTCGATCTCAATGAGAGACACAAACTGCATTTCTTATTATACAGATACTAAATTAAACATAAAAAAGAAAACTCGTTGGAGCAAATATAAGAACAGCTGTTTCTCGGGTGAGTTCCTTACCTACTAGGTTATGCAAAGGCTTTTTCTTGTGTTCTCTCTCTGAGGTTCCATCAATTTTGTATGCTCATCTACAACAGGAGAAGTACAGACAATCCTCAGTCTGTTCTTGATGATCTTCTCAGCCTAAACAGGGAAGCTGTAGGCATAACCTCGAATTCTCCTTTTTCCAATACACAGGAGGAAGGAACAATTTAACCAGACTTTGCATTTCATGCTCACATTGATACTAGGGAATGAAAAGGATAGCAGGATGCACTGCCTTTTTTGAAAGTGGAGAGAAAACTGTTCCTTTCTCTGCAAGAATGGTTATAGGTGTTCATCATCATAAAAAAAAAATTCAAGGTAGATTTTTCCAAATAATTTAAATGCCTAACCTTTCAGGACAAGTAGGATTTCAAAAAAACCTGCATGCTTAGCATTTCTTCTTGGCTGCCTCTAATCCATCTAATGTCTAGTATGTCATTTGGATGAGTCTGAGACATAAAACCCTCCTCATGCACTGAATAAGGTATGTAGGCAGCAGCATTTAGATTCTGGATTATATTTTCAAGGTGTAGAAAGTGAAGCACTGATTCACTGACTTAGTGGCATCAACTTTCTGTTTTGAATGGAACCCGTGCTCTGTTATTACTTTTTAGCCAAATTTAATTGAATATGTTAAAGAAAACAAAGACTACAATAGCAGTTTGCATTTTGATCAAATCATTGAATGAGATTGGGAAGAAAAAAACAAAACTAGATTTTAAGTTGATTTTCATGATTTTTCACTTCCGGTTATATAACTATTTAGTGGCAGTGAATTATGTAAATAATTTCCTCTGAAACAGAAATGCAGGTTTTCAATTTAAATTACATAGAACAAATCAGGATTAGATTATTCCAAATCCTGCTTTTACCTTTTTCTTATTTATTTGGTATATGTCATATTAGCTAAAATATTACAGTGGTCTCTGTCTCACCGTTTTTTATTTTGCTTTTGAGCATTTCTAGTTCCTTGCAGTTAATTAAGCAAAGCCAGAATTATTTATGGTTTTCAGTCTCATGTGGTTAGCCTATAATCCTTAGTAAACTGTTTTACAAACACAGAAATGTCTGCACTACTAAATAATATGGGTCAGGGAGCAAGTTGGCTCACTAGATCCCTTGTCATGCACATAGCTGTTAGTCCTTGGCTGTTTTAGGTCAGCTCTTTTGCCCCACACAATAACTGAACATGCCTTGTGGAATTGTTCACCACAGGAACTGCTCCCGACAAGCAATAGGGATAAGACTCCACCAGGGCTGCTCCTAAACTGTCCTCTCACACTGACTCAGCAGGCTTTCCACTCTCAACACTCTTACATGCTCTTATATGCTACCCTACCCCCAGGATACACAGCACATACTCTCTGTTTGACGCTGCAGTGGGTTACAGTAAAGTCCACACTTTTTTTTTCAATACTTGTAACTAAAAAAATACTGATAAATAATAATTATGCCTTTGGGCCATTTAGCACCTAGAAAAGACCTAGGGCTAACTGCTATGAAATGTGAATGAAACTCCTCTGCTGCATAGGGACCTAGTATTCAGTCCGAACCTTTTTGGCTGTCCAGTCAGTAATTGATCCCTCTTTTATTTACCAGCATAGATGTAGCCTTCTGTGTAATATGGTACGTTGAGGCTAGAAAAAAGTTTTCAAGCTGAATACCAACATATTTTTTGTGTTTGGGAGCAAACATCAAAACATCATCTTCCTGACAGTTCTGTTGAGTAATTATTTGGATTACCTGCTCGTTTTAATCAAATACAATAGCATAGAAGAAAGCTTAAAGGAATTGATGGTTACACACACATGCACAGAAGCAAGAGAATATCCAGTAGCTCAGGACCAACAGCAAGTAGATTTTCAAATCTTCTTCTGAATATGGCATTAGCCACTTGGGAATCAATAACATTTTCAATCAAAATGAAACCAACATGATCCAGTGAAATTCCAGTATGAAAGCTGAAGCCTGAATCTTACAAGTTATGTAGGTAGTTTCAAACAGAATTTTAGGATGTCCTGTTCTTCCTCTGGAAGTTCCCCAAGTCTAACCAACTATGTCTGATTGATTTGTTCTTATATTTTCCTTTTCCCTCTTTGACAACTTATGGCAGCCACTAGCGATGGCATTCTCACCAGGGTCCAGTGATTTCCCTCCCCCCCCACCCCCCCGCCCTAACCTTCTAGGTAACTTTATTGTGATTCCTAAAAAGTACTCATATGTACAACAAGAGCTCCCTCAGTTTTCCAGTGTACTGTTAGAGTAGTTGCACAATTCAAATTATATATTTGTATTTCTAAAATAAAAAACATACACACTTTCACTTTAAATTGACCTAGTTCTTGAGGGGAAGAAGGTGAGAGCAAGAAAAAACAAACCAAATGAAAACAAACACACAAAAACTTTCTGCTGGGTTATTTCAATACAATAATTCAAAGGTTTTTACCTTTTGTTTAGTTGGCTTTATGATGTTTATTCTTTATCTGTCTTTTTAAAAAAGAAAATATTTTCTTCCCCACCTTCTTAGTCTGTTGGGTAAATAACCAAAGATTTTTTTCAAGTTTAACAGAGTAACTTAGACTGTCTTGGAATAAGGCTTTGATTCTTTGTTTGATTCTTTGACAGTTGTTTTCTGTACTGGTTAATGTCACTAGGAAAAGAGAGGAAACTTAAATTATCAACTGAGATAGATAGGTTTCTATCCAGCCAGATGTCAGATTGACCAGGACACTGCCCATCAAAGACAAGACACAAAAATTTGCCCTGGAACTGTCAAAAATCTTCACATATGCAATCAGTCCTTGAGGGAGAAATCTTTTTTCTCTCTCTTTTTAAAATGTTTTCCTCCGGCCTTTCTTATTAATAGATGTTCTCTGATCATAGCTGACTTTGGAAACTGATTTGTAAAAAAAGGAAATCATTCCTTTCTAAGTAGGCTAGGAACAGTTTGCTGTAACCCAGTTAACACCTCTACCGTTGAAGAAATGACTAAGAGAAAAATGTAAGCTTGTAACCTGGATATTTTGCTCCTATGGTAAGATTATACAGAAAGGAAGTTCATGGGGAGGGGTAGTAATAATACCGGCTGATACAGAACAAATAGAAAATTCTTGTTGGGCAGGTACTATATGACGTCATGGAGACACAAAAATAGACTACAGCGCTGTCTTGACTCAGCACTGGTGGGGCTACACGGAAGTACTGTGTCCTGTTCTGGGCTCCCCAGTATGGAGCTACTGGAGACAGTCCAGTGAAGGGCCACAAAGATGGTTAAGGGACTGGAGAATCTCTTGAATAAGAAAAGAATAAAAGAGCTGGACTGTTCAGCCTGGAGAAGAGAAGGATCAGGGGGAATCTCATCAATGTGTACAAATATCCACAGACAGAGCCAGGCTCTTTCCAGTGGTGCCCAGTGACAGGACAAGAGATGATGGGCACAAACTGAGACACAGAACGTTCCATCTGAACATCAGAAAACACATTTTCACTGTGAGGGTGACCGAGCACTGCCACAGGCTGCCCAGAGACTTTCTGGAGTCTTCTTCCTTGGAGATATTCAAAAGCTGTCTGGACGTGGTCCTGGGCAACCAGCTATAGGTGACCGTGCTTGAGGAGAGGGGTTGGACCAGATGACCTCCAAAGGTCTCTTACAACCTTAACCATCCTATGATTCTGTGATTCTGTTTACTTTTGATTTTTCCTATAGTTTTAGCATTTTTTTTACCTTTCCAGCAATTCAGACATACAGACTGAGCTGAAATGCTCTTTAAACCAGAGCTGACCAACTGTAGTAGTTCAGAGGTTAGATATAGCTGTGCAAGAAAATTTTTCTGGTCTCAAGGAATGCGTGTTTCTCAGTTAGTAGATTACTGTGTGCAATTATAGCTCCCAAAAATGGGAATATAGAATGTCAGTGTATTATTAACTA
The DNA here is from genome assembly GCA_013389945.1 of Fregata magnificens. NCBI lineage: Eukaryota > Metazoa > Chordata > Aves > Suliformes > Fregatidae > Fregata > Fregata magnificens. Next base: position 61,474 of record WAAD01006565.1, read on the forward strand.
AACCTTTTATTTAAAATTATTATGCCAAGAGATGCCAAAGAAATTAAAATCTCCAAATCTAGGAGATCTATAAAATAATACATATTTTCATTTACAATACATTTATATTTAATTATGTATTTATGATATAAAATAATTCTTCTGTTATTGAACGTAAGTTGGAACAAGGTGCTGCAGCTGATTATATGTCTGTATATACATACACCCATTAAAGAATTGGAGATCATTCTCATGGGAGTGTTTAGAAGACAATGAATCAGGCAAGTTTTAAACTTTAAAATAAAACTTTACTAAATTCACTCATTAACAACACACTTCATGATATTGGTTTGTTCTTACACATTATTAACCATCATTTCTACATATACAAAACTGTTAGTTTTTAACAATCATATCCCAAATTACCTGTGAGTATGCAATACCATGGAGCTAATGTCATATAGTTAGCATTGATGGCTATGGTCTGTCTTGGGTCTTAGTAGCAGGAGTCAAGGTGATCAGATCTGAGAACTCTTTAATGAGATCATTTCAAACTGAAACGGGCTTGTCTTTTTTAATTTCCATCTTTCCTGCGTCATCCTTATTGTTTTACGCTTCTCACCCTCCCTCCCTCAAAGGAGCATTTCAACTGCTTGTTGTAGTGCTTTTCTTGCTTTCACTTTTGCTGCTCATCCTTCTTGTTTTTTCAGTATGATGTCCTGATGTTGTGGTTTAACCAGTCGGAGGTTTAACCCAGCCGAAACCAGGACACCTGAGTATTTGCAGACACCAGTGTTTATGCCATCTTCTGTCTTGCAACTTTTGTTACTTAGATATGTCTCACATGCAACTACAGACTTCATTGTTTGCCTCTTTTGTGGTCACATTGCTCACATACGTAAAATGCTTATGGATTTTGTCTGGGTATAGCAACATAGTGTTATAAAATACGTAGCATTGGTGGCTGCACTATTTTAGTTTGCATACATTTGTACTCAACACAAGCTAAATTATATACTGATTAGTGCATTTTTAATTTATAGTTGTCAGATGTATCTGTTTTGGGTACAAAGGAACTCATTAAAATTGAGACAACTCATCTTCTAGATGAGACAAAACAATAGGTTGGACAGCAAAGCAATTCCTCCTGCCCACTATGTCTTCTTAGGATGGGTTCTTCTCATAAATACTCTCCTCAGTCCTGCAGTTTTCATGGTTTCTTTAAGGCTGCCTAAACTCCATATATTCTTTTCCAGGTCACTGGATCTTTTTTATTGTTATGTTCAAGACACATTTCTTAGCTCTGGGTTTACTTCCTAATGCAAGCAGGCAAGTGGGCACTTTCAAGTGGCTGATCGCTGATTCTATTGCAGTCTTCTTCCCTGCTATCTTATTCATTACCTTCCAGCCTGTCCTGAGCCCCTGGAGGTTCCCTAATGTTGTGGTTTAACCTGGCAGGCAGCTAAACACCACACAGCCGCTCACTCACCTCCCCACGCCCCAGTGGGACGGGGGAGAGAATCGGAAGGGCAAAAGCAAGAAAACTTGTGGGTTGAGATAAGAACAGTTTAATAAATAAAATAAAATAATAATTAAAAAATAATAATAATATTAATAATAATAACAATATTGTAATGAAAAGGAAAACAAAGAGAGAGAGAAAGAGAAAGAAAACAAAACAAACAAAAAAAAACCAGGTGATGCACCCGCTCACCACCCGCCAACTGATGCCCAGCCAGTCCC
>WAAD01006565.1:66737-89435 GCA_013389945.1 Fregata magnificens
GCTGATAAATGATGGAGAGCGGCTTGGCAAGCTCCTCCGCCAGCTCCCTCAGCACTCTCGGGTGGATCCCATCCGGCCCCATAGACTTGTGAGCTTCCAGGTGGCGCAGCAGGTCGCTGAGTGCTTCCTCCCGGACTGTGGGGGGTTTCTTCTGCTCACGGTCCCTGTCTTCCACCTCAGGGGGCTGAATACCCTGGGGATAACTGGTCTGACTATTAAAGACTGAGGCAAAGAAGGCATTAAGTACCTCAGCCTTTTCATTGTCCTTGGTGACAATGTTCCCCCCTGCATCCACCAGCGGAGGGAGACTCTCCCTGGCTCTCTTTTTGCTGTTAATGTACTTGTAGAAACATTTTTTATTATCTCGTACAGCAGTGGCCAGATTGAGCTCTATTGTCTCCCTTTACATTATTGTACACTTCTGATGACAGATATCAAATAAAGAAGGAAGCCTAACTGAAAATTGTTAAATAGAAAATTCCATGCCATTTATAAGACCTGAATATGCTGAATTTCAGTTATATAATTTTCCATTTTCAAAGACAGTACAGCAAAACAATTAAGCTTAAGAAGAATCAACACTAAGTTTATAAAACATTTCTCATTTAGCACAGTATTAACCATAATAAAAATATAAGGAAGTAGGAATATATAGGTAACAAAAGTTATACCACACAGTCTAGGTCTCTGAAGCAATATCAAAAACAAGCTTGGGGCGGGGGGGGAAGATACCTATAGTAATTAATTTACACTGTTATGGTCAAGATAGATAAAGATATCAGCCAAGCTAAAACAGTGCCAGTGAGACTTACAAGGTGCTTAAGATGATGTAAAATGATGCCAGGGTCAATGGTATCCGGAGAAGATGTTAAATTGAGTAAAATGAGCCATGAAAGGACATTGTTAGCAGCCTGAAGATGAAGGACGTTGCAAATGTTTTCAAGGGCAGTGTTGGCAGAGCACTCCCATTTTAAATTAGCACTATTATCAGGAGATGGTAGGTATGGAAGTAAATCCCTAACTGTGTTGTAAAAACTTTTTCAACACCTCTATAGGAAAATTAATCAATTCTGCTTATTGATAAATCTTGAAATTATTAAATAGATTATAACACTTAAATTTCAAAGTTTAATGTAACTGTAACTGTAAATCTATAAGGTATTACCCCCACTAACAGGAACATAAAAATTAACACATTACAAAGTGAAGATAAGACAAAATAAGAGAAAATAGAGAGAAAATGATAACATCACATAGTAGAAATACAAGACAAACTTTCTCCATTGATAAAATGGCTTAAAATAAATATTATAGAGTGCTGTTACAAGGAAAAAAAAAAGATCTACATTAGAAATGTAAAAAATGTTATAGTAAATGAATGTTTTAACATTGCTAACAGCTTTTTGTGGATGATAAAAAATTTATATGGGATAGAATCTATTTCCTAATAGTGAATGAAATAATAAAATCTGGTGTGTAAACAGTAAAATCTGTTTTAGTTGTCACTATTTTCAGCAACATGAATGATGTTTCCACAAAAGCCACAATAACTACTGATATTCTTGCACAGTAATTTAAAAGAAGATTAAGTATCTCCACGCTAGAGACATAATCTTAGACTTATCTTGATTTAAATGGGTTAAATTCTACCTGTGTTGTCTCTGTGAGTGTTTACAATTAAGAGTTTTCACTGGCCTAGAGCCCTCCCTGTAGAAAGATGAGGAACCAGGGATTTTGTCAGAATTTAAGCCATCTGAGCTGACTACACAGGGAACACAGTACTTGTACACAGTCTAGGCACTTCAGGCAGATGCTAGCATCCGGTGTCATGAGCCTTATCTGAACCGCTCAGGACAGTATTACAATCTGAAAACAGTATTTCTTACAGTGAGAACAATCATTCAGTGGAACAACCTCCCCAGGAACAACCTCCCCAGGAACATGGTAGAGTCCCCATCACTGGAGGTTTTCAAGATATGTTTGGACAGGGGGCTAGATAATCTCATCTAGGCTCTCTTTCTCACAAAAGGTTGGACCAGATAATCTTTTGAGGTCCCTCCCAACAAGGTACTCAGTCTGATTTTTTTAAAAAACTTTAAGGAAAGGTTGATAGCTGGCTTTCAGAAATCAGTTCCCTCAGTGTTAATTGATTCAGTCACTAAAAATCACTACTGATTTTGAAAATCTTAATTATTGTGTTTATTTGGAAAACAATTGAACATAAATGTCTAGGAAAAAAAGTAATACAGAACTTAATCTACACACATTAGTCTGAAAACCTCAGTCTTTTCTTAATTACATATTCTCACCTACAGTGTTTTGAAGAAAATATGGGGTTTGATTATTTTTTTCCTGAAACAAGGCAAATTACAGTTCCTAGAAAGAATTATTTAATATCAGTGTTACAGTGGCCAAATCATAGTCAAAACCCTAGAAAAGTTAGAAAATATCATATGAGACAATCAGTACTAGTAGAGCAAAAGTTAATATTCTAAGCATTCATAAAGAGTAAGCTGGAAAGAATATTAAATACGGTGTGTTGTTGTGGGTTGACCTTGGCTGGCTGACAGATCCCCACCCAGCCACTCTCTCACTCTTCTTCCTCAACAGGACAGGGGGAGAAAATAAGATGGAAAAGCTTGAGCATCAAAATTAAGACAGGGGGATCACCTACCGATTACCATCATGGGCAAAAAAAAGTGAAAATTAATATAATTTATTGCTAATTAAAATAGATTTAGATAATGAGAAACAAAGACAAATTAAAACAACACCTCCCCCCCCATACACCCCCCTCTTCCCAGGCTCAGCTTCACTCTTTCATTCCTGACAGTTCTACCTCTTCCCCACAAATGGTGCAGGCGGCTGGGGAATGGGGGAGTTATGGTCAGTTTATAATCGTTTTTCTCTACCCCTCCTTCCTCCTCATGCTTTTCTCCTGCTCCAGCATGACTCTCCACAGGCCACAGTTCCTTCAGAGCACATCCACCTGCTCCAGCCTGGGGTCATCCACAGGCTGCAGTGTGAATATCTGCTCCACTGTGTTCCTCTCCATGGGCTGCAGAGGCATACCTGCTCTGCTGGAGTCTCACTGTAGGCTACAGCGAAATACCTGCCTCAGCATGGTCTTCTCCACCGGCTGCAGGGGAATCTCTGCTATGGCAGCTGGACCACCTCCTCCCCCTCCTTCTTCTCTGACCTTGGTGTTCATGGGATTGTTTCTCTCACATTTTTTCCTCAATCCTCAATGCCTGCACAGATTTTTGCCCAGAGGTGCCACCAGCTTGGCTGATGGGCTCAGCTGTGTCCCATGGAGGGTCTGTTTTGGAGCCAGCTAGAACTGCCTGTGTCCAGTACAGGGCAGCCCCTGGCCTCTTCTCACAGGGACCACCCCTGCAGCCCCCTGTGACCAGCCCCTTGCCACCTACTCCCAATACAAGTGTCCAAACTGAACTGACCATACGATGCTTTGCTGCTTTTTTTGTGTGGTACATTCGCATATGGTTATGGATATGACCACGGTATTTGTATTCTTTTTTTATATTCTTATTTCACACCCATATGCAACTACTGAGGCTTTTTTTTGTAGTCCAATTATTGGGTATAAAGATCCCATACATGTAAGCCCAAGTAAGCAAGAAGCATTAGCATTCAAATTAAAATAATAAAATCTTCTCTCTATAACTTTGTTAAAAGATATGAGGGGAAGACACTGAGGAAGGGATGACCTTCAGTTCGTGCTCCTGCAGCCTCTACAGACAATAGGAATAAAAACAGTAATCTTGGAAATTTTGTGTAAATAAATATTTACTGTAATAATACTTTAATATTATATACTTTCATATATAGGCGTTTTATATAACTCACATCTTGGGAGATGATAAATCTGCTTTTACCAGATAAACATCAGCAGTGTTGGCTTTTAATGATGACTGGGTTTACAGGACCTTCATACTTTGTTTAGACAGTAGCAGTATTTTATATAGCTTTCTATCACTGACTTCTCAGTCTTGCAAACCTTTATTCAGGTACCTAATTTTACTAGTGAAAAGAATGTTGTTAGATAATAAAGATAAGTGCATGTTTAAGTGACTGCAAGACCAGGCCTGCCATAGAGATTTTAACTTACTGTAGGTAAAAGTCAATACAGAATACATATGGTAAGTTTCTGGGCTTTGTCTGGGTCCTTAATGGTTTACTTATGCTAGTTATAATAAGTAACTGCGAGATTACAAGAAGTGTATGTTTTGTCCCCACTGACATTGTTCTTTGTGAGAAAACATAATAGTATTTTTGGTGAGTAAAGATTTAGTAATAATAATTTTATAATTTTTTTATCTCTGACAAATTGTCAGAATCAATTTACCAATTGTCATGCTTTTTGTTCTGTCTTAATAAACTACATCTCAGCTGATATCCTCAGTTCCTTGTATCAAGCCAACAGAATAAGAAAGACATCAAATACAGGGTTTATAATAGAAATGCTGACAAACCATTAAATACAGTTGTGCTCTTGGGCATCTCGTTTTCTTTTAGAGTTTCTCAGTAATAATTTGTCCTGTGCCAAACAGTATTATAACAGAAAATAAATCTATTCAATCTGAAATGTGCCCGTTTTGATTTCAAAAGAGAATTTGATATCAAGACTGTAAAGGATGCAAATTAAACCAAAAGATGAAATCACATCAAGGAAACTGGTTTGCTATCCTTTCTACTTTTATACTATTTGATGTTATAGATAAGCCCAAAGCAATATTATAAATTGGAACAAACTAAGAGTTTTACAGGTGTTGAGACTCTGAAATAAGTACATCTCAACACTCACCAGTTATTTTGTTTCACATTTTGAGATCTGAAAGACCTTTGAAGGCAGAAGTTAATTATCCAAACCTTCCTTGAATCAGGCAGAGCCAGTAAAGATCTGGTGCTAGAACAGAATGAATACAAGTCAGAAAGGTCTGAACAATTTTGTTATTTCCTACTGGTCATAGTCTCTTCAGCTGTCACTTCCTAACTGATAGATTTTGTGTATAATTTTGAAATCCTGTTCATAAAGTAATGATGTGCTGCACTTTGTGCTGTGGTTCCACTTACGCTACGCCAGCCCCATTAGCCTGTCACCACTCCAGGCTTTCCTTGCCCTTTCCTATTCACTACTATTATTTCCAGATACGGTTCAAGCTGGAGTTCCTCCAGTCTGTGCATGCTAAGTGCACAAAGCACAAAGTTTTCCTGGACACCTATGCAGAAACACCAGCAGACCAAGAGACAAAGAAACAAACAAGAAACCTTTTTTTTCTTTTTTTCTCTTGTGGAGTCATATGAAGAGTTAGTGTCAGGTTTTCCAGCTTCTTAGAGATGAAACACTAGTGACAGAAGCACCTAAAATAGTATGCAAGCATTGTACCAAGAGTTTAATTAATTCTACTGCGTGTATAAAGGAAACCTTGAAAACCATGTTAGTGTGCAATTTGTGTGGAAAGCAGTTTATTATGATTTTTTGACTAAGCCAGAGGAATTTCACTGACCTGAGGAACCTTCATTTCATTCATCTGAAGAATGGTTTGAAAGAACAATCTATTTACCAAATGAATTTTTCTTCCTTCATAATGATGACAAAAAGATAATAATTTGACACACACATGGGAGCAGTATTATACCTTATAACTTTCTTGTGAATATGCATGTCCTTAGCATGAATTATCCTACACTGAATTTTTTTTTTTTTTTAAAGTCCAGCCTCCTGGAATTTTAAAAAAATTAAAGCTTTTCTACATTTATTTATTTATTTATGTATTTATTTATAAAGGAATAGCTGCAAAGGAAATGCTGGGGGGGGAAAAAGCTCTCAAGAATCTCAAATGTTGACAAATTAAAAAAAAATGAAATCTCAGAAATTAGGCACTTCTTAGTATTCTTACTATTTGATATTTTAAATCATATAGTTAAAGACTTCTCAACTACAAAATCAAAATTTGGGAATATGTCTGGAAAGCAAAAATTATGAGTATAGGTTATCAAAATACTTAAAAAATATTTTTTGTATTTAATATCATTTGACATGTGTACTATATAGTTTCATGTAAGTAAGCTTCATATGTATTACTGGCCATTGTCAGAGTTATTCTTGAAATAATCTGGTTTGGTTTCTTCCTTAAAATATGTCAGAAATTAAAGATTTCCTGTGACTCTTTAATAAAGGTTTGATTTTAATTATATTCACTTACTATGTAAATTAGTTCTAAATTACTCAGTTTATTAATAACATATCTGGAGTTGCAAAATAAATGTCATTTAAATTTAATTAAACAGGCTTACAGTTTTGAGCTCTTACAGAATATGCATACTTAATTATGTCACAAATTAACAGATTGTTTTACTGATTAAAACAATGTTTCTTGTTAGCTGATTTAAAGATTCGGAAATGTGGTACAGATGCAGGCACTTTTCTTCTCTCAAAGCTAATAGGAAAAAAAATCCATAAAGTTCGTTTTCATTTCAAAATGCAAATTAGGCTACACTAATTTCCCACTTGCATTTGAATCTGTAATCATATGAAATTAATACTATGTTCCTCCATGCCTTTCTGAACTACATTTTGTGACGCAAACTCCTGTTTCTAGTGTGTGAATCAACAGTTTCTAGTACTGTTGCATATTATTTTGACTTTTAAGAATAAAATATTTAGGATTTAATTTTTTCAGAGCTTCAGGATGTTTGAGTTGCATTTCAAGATTTGAAAATGAGGACAAATTATATGTCAATGATGGAATATATACAATTCAAAATGAAAAGTTAATTCCATTTACTTATTGTAATCATGGAAAGAGGTGATAACAGTAATTCTTCTGCTACCAAAACCTTGCCACCATTGTAGTATCTTTTTTTTAAATTTGAAAGTACTTGACAAATATTAAGTAAGCCTTTTGATTATATTCCAGTTTTCAAAAGCCAGAAAAGATGCTGAGAGACGTTACAAAATTTGTTTAATGCTGCACAGCCAAGTAGTAGCAGAACTGGCCATAAAATGTCCAAGCGCTTAAATCAATAGGTCATACAACTGTTCCCCCCAAAACAGGACAACTTACCTGTGGTATATGCAGACAAGTCTGGAATTTACATATTTAAATCTGTTCCAGTAATAAATCTAAATATTTTCTATATTTTCCCTTAACTCTTATTCTGTCTGTAATGTGGAAGGTCTTAGTCCTGCAAAGATTTCCACAAGGTTCTACACACAATGAACTACTGCAGGGAAGTTACTGGAGCAGCTCACAAAGAAAAAAAGCTCAGCATATGCAAATCTTTTATAAACAAAGCCATAGTTTCAGTACTTCTATCTTCTATGTGCTGCAAATGACTTCTTTGTTGCTTTTTATAAACAGGTTTTCAGAAAGTAGCTATATTATATTGAAATGGTATTTAATATTTAATTAATTTCATTTAATTAGGAATTAAAAGTCTATTGTACATATCTGCATTAAATCAAATGAGTTCATCATGATAAGTACTATTACAACACATGACTAATGAAAACAGAATTAGAAGACAGAATGAAATTCTGGTGAAATTTTATTTCCATTTTCAAAGCAAATGGAAGAGGCCATAGGAAGGTTTTGTATCTCCATTACTAATNAGAGAGAGAGAGAACAGAACAAAACACAAAAATAAAAAAAAAACCCAGGTAATACACCCGCTCACCACCTGCCAACTGATGCCCAGCCAGTCCCCCCAGCCAGCTCCCTACCATTACTATACTGAGCATGACATTATATGGTATGGAATAGCCCTTTGGCCAGTTTCGATCAACTGTTTTAGCTGTGTCCCCTCCCCTTCCAGCTTCTTGTGCACCTGGCAGAGCATGGGAGGCTGGAAAAGTCCTTGACTAGTGTAAGCACTACTTAGCAACAGCTAAAACATCTCTGCATTATCAACACTGTTTTCAGCACAAAGTCAAACCATAGCCCCATACTAGCTACTATAAAGAGAATTAACTCTATCCCAGCCAAAACCAGCACATAACATTACTGCAGAACTGATAAGAAGTATTCAGCTGTTATTCTGGAGCAGGAAGGTGACAGATTAAAGCAGCTTTTCTCCTATCTCACAAAATATGTCCCAGTCCCCAAATCCTCCCATTTCTAAAAACTCTCCAGTCCCCTGATGTATATGTCATTCTGTATAGATAAAGCAAAGTTTAGTCAGGGCATGTCTGCCTAAAGTTCACTTAGTGTCAAACAGCTATTCAGTCTGCCTGCTTTTCCAGGTTAGCTAACCCTGTTAATTCCCCCTCTTTAGCTAAAAGCTAATTGTGTCATGCAGGCATGATCAGACCTGGTTGTTCTGAGGAGATTGACGCCTGCCTCCTGAAGAGAACAGCACTGAAATTTGGGTTTAGGAAAGCAGACACCTATTTTGTGGACTATGCTTTGGAAAAATAGTCTCATGGTAAAAATGTTGATCAACAATGTGGGAAAATCTGAGTTTTCCCCCTGAGTTTGAGAGTGCTTGAAGACACATAGCAGAATAGTGACCTGGAGTTCCCAACAGCACTCCCCTGAATGCATTGTACATTAGATGAATATTGAATAAAAAGCAAAAACATTCTCAGGAATGAAACAGAGACTTAGACCTCTTTGACCACTCAAACAACTGACCTACGTACTACAGACTAACGCGCTCTTCCTTACTGGCTTTGCTTTTTTTTTTTTTTTTGACTCCATGATACCTGGTTACAGCAAAGGCTTTGATTCAGTGCCAGGTTAAAAACAGCACAGAGTTGAATTTTTCCACTTTCAGGAGGAATGCTTCATTGAACTAGATTATTATGTGAAAGGTGGGCAGTGCTGCCACTATGCTGCTTTATTATATTGCTCTATTTGATGTCGCTCTTCAGAAAAGGACTCATCCTGTACATGCCTACAGGACCATTCTGACATATCTATGTTCCCAGTAGTCAGTGGAGAGTAGATGCCTAAGAAACAATTACTCTCTGCTTTTAGAGGTACCTTCTTCCTTCCTTGGACATTACTGGGAATTTAAGTGGTTATTTTAGGTAGAATGGATCACTCCCATTTCGGAACACATCTAACATTTTGGTTAGGCAATGAGCAATGATTACTTAAACTAGTCACCTAAAACTGGATTCCAAGATTTCTTCAAGTTACAGCAATTTAGATTTTCTTATTCTGTGTTTACACCAAGACATGTGCAGGTTTAACTAAAACTGCATTTTAACTAAAATCTCACTTTAATTATAGCTGCAAAATTAGTACAAGATTTCAATAACAATAAACAGAAAGTACTTAAGCAAGCTAAATAGTAATTGGGAGATCTATATACAGACAATAGAATCAATAGAAGAACTATAAAGCTAATTTTGGAAAAACTTTGAGTTTCGTATTATTTAATGAAGCAAAACTAAACTTCAAAATGTTGCCCAATTAATTAATGCTTAAAATTAGTGACATTTTAGGGTTTTTTTAAAAATATTTAATTTCATCTCTTCCTCAGTAGCTTTGGCTATTGTTTTAGCTATTGATTACAGAATATTGACACCACACTAAAAATTCTTGCTGCAAAACTCCTATGTGAAACTAACCTAAATGTCAATAACCTCAATTTCTATCTGTGTATGTTTTGTGTGGTTGATAATGTTATGCATATTTTAGTGACCAGGTGACAATATGCTCAGAAATGGCTGCTGTCCTTTTCAAAATGGAGGTTTACGTTAATGGGGTTGGACAAGATGATCTGCAGAGGTCCCTTCCAACCCCTACCATTCTGTGATTCTGTGATTCTGTGATTAATATGTCTTTGCTGAACGTCTTTCTCTTTCAGCTTTGTTCTTGTTCATTCTGTTTTCATGAGAGCAAGGTCAGATAAAAAAAAATGTATCTGTCTTAACAGTTGTGAAATTCCTTCATAAAAAGATTCTGGAAAAGATTTGGAAAGGAAATCAGGGGTTTCTATTTAGATTTAACATATTTAATTATTTCAGATTTAACAATCAAACTAGTCAAACCATTTAAGAAATTAAAGGCACCATGACTGTCAATATTAGTACAGCTTAGGTTCTACATCTAAAAGTACTTTTCAAGCCACCAGTAGAAAAAAGTGTTGCAGCACAGTATGTTATTAAGGAGTCTTTCAGTTCTTGATACTGTTAGTTTGCTACAGAGGCTACTTTTNTTTTGCAGCATCAGTAATTTTCTGTTTGTAGTTTGTGTAGGGCATGCTGTTTTACTTATTCCTTAAAGGTAAAAAGAAAACAGAAGTATTTTACATCATTAGGCGTTAATGAATTTAATCATGTACATTCAAATACCAACAAAAACTATTTGCAACCAAACATTTTCTTGTCAAACTACTTTTCATCAGCCATCATAAATGGACTTTCAAACTTATGTAATTACATGTATATCATTACAATCCTATATTCAACGAGTGCCAGGCCCCAGAATTTTATGTGCCTTAGACTGCATTTCTTGGGCAAATCATCAAAATAATTATATTCCATTGGGACCTGATGATCAGAATCAACACAAGTGAAATGCCCTCTATAGTGTCAAAAAGAGTTACTGTTTTCTCTTCTGAAATTAATCTTGCTCACTGTTAGACTGCTTATGGCATGTGCCCTTAATCACTGACACAGAACCTCTGTGCAGACTTACACTTGAAAGTGTTAGATGAGAAGCAGGGTGAGAATAGATTTCCTTGAAAGGATGGCATAGCAATGTCTTCTGAATATATAACCATATCAATTCTGAAAGGACAAAGCTGTGATCTAAAAATAACATTAGAAGGAATCAGGGAAGAAAACTCATTTATAATGTCTTTCTCAAAATGGCCAACCCCAAAGGGAAGGCTACAGAATGTCGATCTTCTTTGACTTCTGTCACTTCATTCATTCAAAATAACCATAATGATCACACAATAAGGCACAGGAGAAATCCCTGCACCTGTGAATTTGTAGATGATGTAGCTTCTCTTATACTAGTCCCGAAAATTATGGCATAAGGGACAAAGTCAGAGACTGGGCCAGCAGTTGAATGCAGTTGACTCCAATTGGTCTACAATGAGTGGGACATAAAATGATCCTTAACTGAACCCTGAAAAGCATAAATGCAATATAAAACATATATCTAGGTTTTCTGGGTTTTTGTTTGCTTGCTTGCTTGCTTGTTTTTAAATACAAGTACATGTGTTGTAACTGGTTTGGTACAAAGATTAAGACGTTATTTTTCATTTGCACACATAGCTTCACAGCTTATTGGAAGTAGTCACTCGTTACTTCTCCAGCACAGATGCAGGTTTTACAATCTCACCTGGGATACCATTCTGCAATATTACAGACCATCCAAGCTATGCCATTCATATCCTTTTAAACATTTCTTTCCACTCCTTGGTTTCCTCTCTTCATTCTAACACAAAAGCTCAGTTAGCTCAAGGGACTGGTCCTGGAATATAGAATCATTTGTTTTCAAATGGCCCTCTTTCTGTTCAGTGATCTGTGTGAAACAAACCAGTGGCTGAAATTCAATCCCTGTAGCACAATTGCTCCACAAAAAGTAAAACTATTTCATCTGAGGGATTAGGCATACCCTAACAGCCAGTGTTAGCACTGAGATATCTTTCTGTTAAGCAACTCGCAATATTATTTCCTCTTTGTATTACTCTGTAAATGCAGGGAGCACTACAGCCATGAATACTGGCAAATTGTCAACCTACAAAAGCACTACATTAACTTTTTATTTATTATATGTCTGATATTAATCATCAGACAGCCCCTGATCAACATTTTTATGCATGAAACTGAGAGAAAACATAGAGAATGACACCAGGCTCATTTCTATGTTTTTCTTACCAAAATTACTTTTAGCATTATCCCTTGGGACACCAACTGTTCCAAAGACAGGTTCCTCCTTCAGAGCCAGTTATAAGTCATCAGGAGCAGTGTAACTGCTGCACCCCTTGTCGGAGTTTCAATAGGCACTTTGCTTCTCTGAGAACTCTGCCTTGCAGAGGTTCCTCTGGCACAGCCAAGGTTCACGGTCTCCATCATGGCACTGGACCCGAAGGACACTAGAGGAGTGGTTCAGACATCTAACCAGAGTTTTTCGATATAGCTGTCCAAAGGTCTTCACGCACTTGGCTGCTTAGCTAGCTGCTACTCTGGAAGGGTGTGAGGTCTCCTGTAAGTCCATGCCATCTCTGTCAGCTCCATGTGGATTCCTCAGACATCTTGGACATTTAGAATAGCATTCAAAATAACCATTTTTAAGTAGCATCTCATCTGGCTCTACTTTTTAATCTGAAATTTTTGAAAAAGTGATTTTTATTTGCTGCTTTCTTTGCTATCTCTCTGCTTTTATGTTAAGCTTGAAATGAGTTTTTTGCTGTGGGGCTCATCTTGGTTTTGGTTTCTAAACAGCAAACAAAACCTCTTGAAAGTTAGGATAAAAAGGGATGGATACTGTGCTGGGAAGGCACTATGTGTTATAATGTCAGAATTCCAGACATAGTCACAGTCTTTAAATTTTTCTTTCTGCTTAGTTTTAAGTTAGTTGGTCTGCACATTTCCTGAAGGCTTGTATTACTTAATCTAGAAATGTATTAACAGTTCAAAGCTTATTTGGCTTCCGTGATGAAGTATCTATCTTGAAGGTAATTTATCATATACGGGCTTCAAGATTTCTAGCTTTTTTTTGTTGATAGGTTACAGAGCGTAAAACATGCAATGAAAAATTACTTCAGTGTGACTTTTGAACTATCCTGTCAAAACACTTTATCACTCAGCTACTGGGACTAGCTTTGCTGCTGTGAATTACCCCCTCCTTTCTCTCTTCTCCATCTTAAAGTCTCATGATGTGAAAGGGTGAATGTTGCCACATCAGTCATCATCAAAGAAAGGATCAAAAGCTTAGTAAAATATACAATGTGAGATACATCAGGGTGCAAAGTGCTATTTTAGCAACGTTAAAAGGAAATCATTTTCAATTGCTTAAGGACAGAATAGAAGCAATTCAGTAACTAGATAGCACTAGATAGCCTGAAAGCACATGTGTTTGACTTGTGTTCTTGCCAATTTCTGAACTTAGTGGTTGTGTTTGATAGACACAAATTCATTTATATATCACTCATTAAGTACATATCTATGTAACATGAGTTGGTTTGGGGGTTTTTTCCTTTCTTTTTTCTGATGATTCACAATGCAATTAATGTACACAGGCACATTATTTTTCGTACTTCCATGAATATAACTGAAAGTCAGATATTAGAAGCTATATTGTCCATGCCCCAAGTGTGTGGAAGGTCTATGACTAAAATGCTCCATGATATGAATACAACTACTTTCTATCACCCTATAAACTAAATTGGCTATAGTATTGGGTCCTTGCTTACTGTGGGATACTGTGGGATACAACCTTCTTGTATTTAGGATTTGTCATCTTTTTCTCTCCCCCTTTTGGGAGGAGGGATTCTTTTTACTGATTCTTCTGAAGCTTCTCAGGAAGGCTAAGTGTACACCAGTAAAATAAAAGGGACTTAGACACGGGCCTTAGCAATGACATACAATTGTTCACACTTTTGACTACTATCACAGACCATGGCATATTTTTAGCCCATGCAGACAAGCATTTTCCAGATTAATACATGGGCAGGTTTGGGGTTATCTGTTAGAACTAGTACTAGCAGGCAATTTGAGTGCCCTCCCCTGTTTGGGAGGGAAAGAAAATGCAACCATGATGTATGTACGTGAGCTGAATGGGTATGGGCTGCACCATGTCAGTTGGCCCCAGAATCAAAGAACACTTCCTAGACCATATTAATAACTAGAATAAATTTAAATTTTGAGTACTACATTACATATTATGAAGTATTATTGATATTAATTTGAAAAGTAAAAGCAGTTGTTGCATATTCAATGACAAATTTCCATAGTCAGCATTTTATCAATATTTGCATGATAATTCTTTAAACTATTTAAAATCAGTTATAATGAAAGATAATTAAAAAAAAGAACTACAAATGCACCAGTGGTATTATTCCTGCAAATAAGCTATTCAATCATTTCATCTCTTTGTTCTCTTAGGAATTTGTTTGCAAACAGATACAGATTTCTGTGAATGTATTCACAATACATTTACTGAAGAGCTGAAATACACCATATATTTAATGCACACAATACATTTCCTGAACAGGTGAAACAAAGTATGATTTATGTCTTGATTACTGTGGTGTGCATTAGCACATAAAAAAATGACTAGTGGTTTGTATTAAAAATAATCAAGGATATATTACAACGAAAAGAATCTCTGCATTAAAGGGGAGTGCCATTGTAGCAAAGGTTTACTGCCCTTATGTTGTTTAACAGTATGCTGATACAAATGCAAATACACTGATGTGTGTTGTGAAATCCATGCCCTTCTGCCCTTCAGTTAAACCTGTGATCCTGTTTCCAGTTTATAACCATGAATTTGAAGTATCACTAGTTTAAGAGTCTATGGGTGGAATTTAAAATCTCATTGTACAAGGGATAAACTGAGAGAGTTTTTCTGTATGTATCCTGTTGTGATAATCTCTTTATTCTCTAATTATCATAGAGTTTAAACTAGAATTTAAAATGTGCAGGGTTGAACTCAAAAGCAGGAACTGAACATGAAAGGATGAAAGTTTCTCTTTTTAACTTGATAGAAGTGATATTTGACCCCTCATTCTCTAAGGAGCTAATGTGATACTCTGCTTGTACATCTTCAGTGAAAGTATTGCTGACCATTTAAAAAACTGTTTTCTGATTCAGCTCTCCTAATTTCAATCCACTAATTGCGGTAAATCAATAGAGAGAGATGGGCTTTTTCACAGGACAATTCAGCCAAAGGGCATTCTTGATAAACCTTTTTATGTTGGATTTCCCTATTATGAAAACGGTGCAGAAGATGGGATAGAAACCAATAGAATTCTGCATGATTTGGTAGTAAGAATATCCTTCTTTCACAAATTCTGTGGAAACATTCAGAAAGCAATGTAAAAGTAAAATGTCTATTACATTCTGTATTAAAGGAATCCTTATCCCGCAAGTTCTAAATAGCATGCTATTTCACAAACCGTTGTTGGCATGGCAAATAAAATTATCCTTGTATTACTTTCTCAACACTTCAAATCATTTTCTAGCAGGGTTTTATTAAGTTGGAAAGTTTACAGCAAGGAGTTCCTCCAGTCAGCATATCTAGCAAGAGAATCATTGTTTTCCGTGCCTGGATTTCCACAAATCACTTGCATTTAAGCTTATGAGCAACTTACAGTAGGGACTCAGGACTTAGGGGATTAACTGTGACTGGAAACACACATCTTCTTGCTTAACTTTTTGTTTACTTTTCTACAAGGATTGTTAAGTAGCCTGAGTCTGCACTAATCCTTCAGTGTCTACTTTTGACAATTCTTGTCAGGGAAAGGGTAAGGATGAACATAATCAGTGGTGTCACTGGCACCCCCCCATGAATAACAATCTGTTGCTCCTCTGCTACTCTGTAGCAGAGGGAAATTGTTGAAAGACTTAACTGAGTCCGTACTAAAGAAGTTAAATGCTTTATAACCTGCATCAATTTTCCTGTTTTAGGCACCAAGTGGTTCCTGTTACTTTTCTGGTTTGATGAGATTTATAAGTTCATGTACTTTTAATGAGACTGCAAACAAATTTGAGAAGGATTGGAGATTTTGACTAAAAAAAATCATTTAGCCAGCCTTTGCTAACCAGAAGTTGTTATATAATCTTCCATCTAGGAAGAATTTTTACCTTCCTTACATCTTATGTTTTCAAAGCAAATTCTACCTTTTGTTTTCCTACATAGTATTTCCTTCACACATAAAAATGTTTGTGGAGAAGGGAAATACATCTTTTCTTTAATCTAAAAATATACATCTTTTCAATAGTTGTGAGACTTTTTACAAAAAAAAAATTCTACAAGTAAATATTACACAATAGAAGTGAGGCAGCAGATAAAATGAGGACTTTTCAAAAAGAGATGATGGGGCAGTATATGGTAAAGAATGTCCACGTTCCACAGAAAACAGGAGTAGTAACAGTTTTGAGATCTATTCCATTTTACAATGAACTATGAAACAGGGAAACTCTCAGTCTGCTGAAGGAAAACCCACAGAGATCCAAGGAAGTGCCGAGGCTGAATAAAGTGTGAAACTAGAATGAAACTCAGTGCTGTAGTTCCATAAAACCTACATATTTCTCCCCAGGATAGGCAATCTGTCAAACAGACACTATCATTGAGACAGCATAAATATTAATAAGTTATATATATGGGAAAATAAACTATGGATCCAGAATATTTGCACATGAGTCTGCGTGGGGAGGACATGAGAATCTCTATAAGGAGCTGAATTTTTGATCAGGTATTTCTTGACGGTCTTCATAAAACTACATCAAAAAAGAGTATAGAATTAAAAGGAATTTATAAGATTCTCAATTCAGAGTTATGTTCCTGCAGACAGTATGTCATATGACCAATGCCATAACATAACCTACTTCATATCTAAAGCTGTTAACTTTCCCACTTTTTGTCCTTCCACCATTGTATTTGGAAGGCTGTTTTAAAAACTTACTCTTCTCACTATTACAGATCTCTTTTTTTCTCTCACACTAACCTTTGTCATGATATTTAACTGACTGGGTTAATCCAAATCCTTTGGAAACAAAGCAGCAATAAACAAATATGTTACGATGTAACACATTTGACGTAGGAGACCAAGGGGGTGACAGGAAGTCTGGTGACAACGGCTGATTGGCCTTAAATGTGGAGAAAGCCCAAGACCTTGGCCTGAGGCTACACGATTAGTCATGCTATTGGTGGCTTAAGCTGAAAATCTAATTTAGAAAACAATAACTAATAAATACTTAAAACAAAAGCTACAGGGAGGAAGTGGCTCCACACATGGACACCTGACACTGTGTCAAAGGCTCAGTCTGAGGCAGATCCCTTACGCCCAGGGGACAACCCACCAGGCAGGACTTGGACAGTCTCTTTGCTTCTCTGTTCTTCCTATTCTCTGTTTTACTTTCAATTACTCTGTTGTGAACATGTGCAATGAGACCTGCAGTGAACCCATCTGAGGGACTGGTAGTGGTTGTTAGACCAAGTGGTGCAGTGTGGCTTATGTCCACATTTCTCAGGCCTAGTCCCTTTTAGAGCTGTTGTAAAGGTCCACACTGCATAGCTCTTGATTGCATACATCAAGTGTGTTTTCAAACCAGTGCTCAAATAATGTAAGGGCTATGACACAGCCCATTAGAGTGATGATTTTACATCGCATCACCACACACAGGTTCTGTTTTAGAGAGAACTTGGGGTTTTTGCCAAGAACACAGCCAGAAGTGAGCTAAGATTTATGCAATGTGGACAATAAGGGGAGTGGGGTCCAGGGAGAAATGGGCAGCTGTGATTTGACTGTGAAGAGGTATGCTCAAGTGGCTGAGGAATTTGGACATCTTAGGGGCTCCTCTGCAACTTTCAGGAACATGACAAAGAAGGGAGAGACGATACTGAGATGGTGCCAGGTATACAGCAATTTCACAATCACACAGAATGGAGGTTAGAAGTATTATGGTCAAATTTTCTGGAAAGTAAGACATTGCATTGTGCATTTGCTATATTTTCATTACTGCATCACTAATCTACTCTTCAGTAAAAATGTTTCTGTTCATACACAATTTCAATTTGCTTCTGCCTGGAAGAAGTTTAGTTGATAAGGATGCTTTGCCAATTACATATAATTTTCTTCAGCTTCTAAATAGAGGTTAAGACAGTATAGCTGTTTGTCAAGAGGACCACAGAGCGTATTGAGCCAGAGGATGTTGCTAGTTGCCAACAAATGCATATCTGTTTTTCAGTCTGATGGTAATCTTAGACATGGTTAAAACTGGTATTTGCTTTTGTGGACACACATAACTTGGCAACACACTGACAAACCACTTGAACATTCTGAGGCAAAATGCTGTGGAACTACTTGACCTGGCATGATCAAACATGTGAGGACAGAAAAGGTCAGGTTCTTGTGTGACTAATTCACTTTGCATGGGACTCACAGATAGCATCTGGCCAGTAGGAAACACTCTGTTACATGGTAAGAAAGGGACAAGCTACTACAGTTCTAGTTTGAGAAAGGCAGTAACAAAATGCAGCATAGCATTGTCTGGGCAATTCTGCCTGAGCACTTAAAATAAAAAAAATTGAAAAGGACTGGAACTCTCAACTGAGTGAAAAACTCAAATGGTAACATTTTCATAGGGAGGAAGATCTAAATTGGGTCAAGCCTAGACTGTGCACTGATGCAGTTACGTTTCTCATCATTCAATGGCATTGAGTAAGGATGGCCTTTTCTCCAAATAACATAGTCCTAAATTTTTAAATTTTAGAAATTGACACCAGATTGTGCCTTTTGTCTAAAAGATCCACACCCCAGTTACTTATACCTACCAAAATATCTCATGTTTCCTGAGAATTATATGCTATTTCCAGATGTTTTCCCAGCTGCAACCATTCCACAAATATATTAGAGGCAAATCCACGTCCATACTGCATGGGCCTTTAACTCCACACCTAAGCCACATTTGCTACTATTTCTAGAGGTTTTCTGCCACTGTAATGGTTTCCTTGCTGTTAACAAGACAAATTTATGTTAATATTGTTATATTTCTGACTCCAAACTAAATCCATCCTGTTCCTGCACATACACGGGTAGTGAAATACTGGAACAGGTTGCCCAGAGAATTGGTAGATACCTCATCCCCGGAAACATTCAACATCAGGTTAGATGGAGCTCTGAGCAACCTGATGTAGTTGAAGATGTCCCTGCTCATTGCAGGGGCGTTGGACCAAATGACCTTTAAAGGTCCTTTCGAACCCAAACCATTCTATAATTCTATGATACATGAAACTGAATTCTACTTCTGCTATAGAATCAGTTTCATAGTGGCTTCTCCAGGATTTAAAGCGTATTGAGATATTACCAGAATGGTTTATTTTACTTATTGCTGTAAAATACTGAAGAATATGTTTAACAAGGGTTTTCTCTGTCCCTCTGAGTGGTGGAGAGGTGTGTTCAAAATCACAGTGATTTGGAATGCATACTGGCATTCATTAGAAAAATAGAGAAGGATTTCCATATTTTAAATAGATTTTTTCTATTTTTAAGTAAGAATTAAACTTTCATAATCTTCTCTGATGCTTTTGGAGAATTTTAAAGGTATTTTAAGGAGTAAAGAAACATTCTCTAAGACTATTGTAAGAGGGCAGCCTTTCTTAAACCCAGAAGGAAAGATTGAGTTGGAGAAAAAAGATACCTTGTTTGAAATAATAGATGTTTGTGCATGACTGATGTTATAGGTCAAAATTTGGAACCAGCAAAACTGTAGCATACTATAAGCAGTCTATGCATATCCATTACTGGGTACTGCATGCTACATAATTTAGCATTTTTTGAAGTCTTGTCACTATGGTTTTAAAAGACCAGACAAACCAATTTAAAAATAATAAACTTTTATATATTTATCAACTGATTTATTTCATTAAGACATTCTGTTGAGTCTAAGTACATGAAAATGTAACAGGCACAAATAAGCTCCTTTTTACAGAAGGTAAAGTCCTCCTGAAACACTAGCCAATGTGTGGAAACAGCAGTGCTCTTACAGATTGCTCTTTGTGTGGAAGCCCTTGTCCCAGTGACACCACAGCAGGGCTGGTCTCCAGCTCCTCAAAGCCCTGCCCTGCCTGGCCACCCACGGCCATGTCCCAGCCCAGCCTTCGCCTGGCCCTGGCCCCAGGGAGATGACCAAAGCCTGGGTCTGGGGCTGCCCCAGTGCCCCCCCGGCCGCCCTGCTCCTGGCTGTGGCAGTGGGACAGTCCCTCGCTGCCAGGTTCTGCCCTGGCACCCCATGGGGAACCCCCACTGCTCCCAGTGCCCCAGCAAGCAGTCAGCGCACGCAAGGTACCTGACAAAATAATAATTACCCTGACAGAGGGTAATCTGTATTTTAGACTACAGATTTTAATCACAGGATGCATAAACCTGCAAAACAGAGCTAAATATATGCAGAATTTTTATGTTTGTATTTAAAAAGGATAAATGCTTAGAAAGTCATCATATCAAAACTTCCCCAAAACATGCTTTTTGCTAATATAAGTAGATACGCTACTATAGAAAAGCTGCATGAACACTGACAGTAACTGTCAAGTTTAGTTTGGGTTCAGTAGGAAAAGACATGCATAAAATAAAAGTATTTTCATGTGAAGAATAAAAACATGCTTAAATATCCTTTCCATGGCTACCACAAGCTAAAATGTATAATTTTCATCTGTATCCCTAATCACTCTAAGCCAAACCTCAGATCCATCCATGCGAGTGATTAACCTCCTTCCTCAGGCTAACAGAAAGTTGATACACACCAAAACTTTCTCTTCGGATATGTGCAGTCACACTTCTGCATCTTCCCGTGCATCCCTAGAAGTGCTGTGGCTTAATTAATAGTCGTTATTTGAGCATGTTTGGCTTCTGTGGAGCAGTATCTCAATAAACAAATAAGTTACTTGGTTTTGTATTAATTTTTAAGAGGTAGAGGTTCAATAGGTTGAAAGAGTAATACACAGCATACATAATAATTTCTCACTATGATTCTAAATTGAAAGCTTGCATTTAAGCTTTTAAAAAGTTATTTAAGGCCTCTAGGTAAACTGCCCACTTTCCAAAGTCACTAGAGATTCTAGTTATGTTGCAGTACTATGAAAATCAGCTCTCTAACTTAGGAGCTCATACACAAATATAGAAGCCAAAATCATAGAATGCACTCATGAAAAACTGGACTGTCACCTTCCTTTACCGGTTTAAAATAAGAAATCTTCTCAGAAAGTTATTGAACTATTTTATCAACCATGAATGAATTAGACAACCTGGTGCTGGCTCCCCAGGTCATTCAGTGACGGAAGTAACGACCATTTTAGTTACTTAGACCATTAGTTAGACCATTCTTCAGCCTGTTAACAAATCTATATCAAAGTTGCTGATTAAAATAAACGTGTAACACCATAGATTGTCTTTCGCTCATTGGCTTCAGCTACTTCACAAGTATTTGTCATCAAATTACTTTTTTATCCTCATGTGGATAAATTAAACAGATTATTTTATTGTCTGCCTATATGAAGCAGGTTTTCTTTTGTCTAGAACTTCTTATAGTTCTTTTCTGAAACCACATGTATTTCCAGTATTTTTCACATGTGCAGCCAGAATACATTCACCAGGACTAGAGATAGTGATAATGACACCTTCCTAGTGTTTTTTCTCCAATATTATCTGTTTGCACATTCATATGTTACTTGGAGTACCTGAATGAGAAGTCTTTTTGAAGGGTTTATTGACAATGTTCACAATCCAACAGACAGTTTTCTATTTTGCAAATGTGATCATCATCATTCTTAGTTTGGATCTGAGAAATTGTAGGTCAATTTCTATGTTAAATCTCATCTTTAGAAGATTAGATTAGGTAAACAGAATGCTTCCAGCTTTCCTCTAAACCTCTGAATGAAGACAACAGAGGAGTCACAGGGAATTAGGATATGCTATGATGGAAGCACAAGTATCCATCTAAGTATATAGCAAGAAGTAGTACACTTCTTTCTGTATGAAATAATGTAAATATGATATAGGGCTTCTACAGGAGATATTAATAAATCCTGCTCCAAAGATCACTTTGGCAAAGATGTCAGTATTGGGGTTATAACATTGGGATTATAATCTCTGTGTAAAACAGGATTAAAATTCTGATAACCTCAGTCCTTCAGATGACCATGTGTGGAAGCCTACTACCTTCAGTACATCTCAGTATATGCACAGTATCAAAGGACCTAAATATATATATATGCACAGTATCAAAGGACCTAAAATGTTAAAGTTAGCAGAAGCCATAATCAGTTGATTCTTTAGAGATGCAGTTACTCCCCAGGTCCCTAAAATGTCTTGATGATCTTAGAGGTCTTTTCCAACCTTAATGATTCTATGATTCTATGGAGGCATGGTGGTGTTGGGTTGACGGTTGGACTTGATCATCTTAGAGGTCTTTTCCAACCTTAATGATTCTATGATTCTATGAGAAGTCTATGTTTCATAGGTTTCCTATTCTCTTTCCTTCTATACAGAATAATGAGGGAAGCAACAATCAAATCAACCACACTCTTCAGTAAAAAAGTAAGATGTGGTTTCTGATTGATTCTACTCTTAGCATCCTCCCAAAACAATTGTGCCCTTAGATGTTCTCCAAGGTTTAAATCAATATCAAAGCATAGTGCACATAATTATTAGTTCTTATTTCTTGCTTTTCCAGTTTTGATTATATGACAGTATTGTATAAGACATCTTTTCTAGCATCTTAATCAGTACATACGTATAGCTGACTTCAGTGCTATCTTTTGCCTTTTTTCTCTCAGGAGGACTATTGTGCTCTATTCACACTTTTTTCTAAGGCATTCTGGATTATCCTCCTATTGTATACATTATCATCTCCCTCATTTTCTGATGAGTATTTTTTATATACCTTTTATCTCACTTTTCTTCCTGCAAAGATTTTTTTTTTTCTTTTTTTTTATTACCGAGTAACATGTTTACTTTCAAGATCCTGTCTCTTTTTTTCCTTCTTCT
>WAAD01006565.1:89510-110440 GCA_013389945.1 Fregata magnificens
GGTTGGGAGAATTTTTTTCAGAATTATCATTTCCTGGCTGGAAGTGATTAGTAAATGCAAAATAAAAAAATCAAAACTTGTTAGCCTTTACATATCCACTATATTTTTTCCCCTGATACGCAGATGTGTTTCTGCTGTATTGCTTTAAAATAAATGAGTCTCCATGTCATGGTCCATGTTAATCAGTATATAATTCCATTCTTTGTCTTCACTAAATCCCTACTGTCTTTTTTTCAGGATTGCTCTGCTTCATGAATACCACAAGATAATTTTTCTTATTTTTAAATTCTTTATTGTTATCCATAGGCTTTTTTACTATTCAGCTTTTGATCTGCATGAATCCTGCAAAACTTCAGGGACCTAGGGGTGTCCCTAGATTAAAGCCATAAAGTTACTGAGTTTAGGCCCACCTTTATAGCCAGTGGAGGGGGAGACAGGGAGGGAGAACTAAGATCAGTCCTGTTCATTTAAATCTGAATCCATGGGCTGCAGGGGGACAGCCTGCCTCAGCATGCTCTTCACCATGGGCTGCAGGGGAATCTCTGCTCCAGCACCTAGAGCACCTCCTCCCTCTCCTTCACCGACCTTAGTGTTCACGGGGTTGTTTCTCTCAGATCTTCTCAGTCCTCTCTCTGGCTGCTCTTGTGCAGCAGTTTTTACCCTTTCTTAAATATGTTATCACGGAGGCACTACCGCTGTCGCTGATGGGCTCAGCCTTGGCCAGTAGTGGGTCAGTCTTTGAGCTGGCTGTCTTTGGCTCTATTGGACACAAGGGCAGCTTCTGGCAGCTTCTCACAGAAGCCACCCCTGCAGCCCCCTCCTCCCCCAAAACCTTGCCATGCAAACCCAATACACTATGTAGGAAAAACATACAGCTTAACTAGAATGTTAATTTAGGTACATCATTTAAATGTCTGAATTTAGGTGGGCTAAAAGTTGATCGACACAATTTCTTTTACATGAAAATTGCACTGATAATAGAATTTTTAGTGGTAAAACCAAAGTACATTGATATTTACTTCTAAATTACATGAAATAAAACTGTTATTGTCCTTGCATAGAAATTCATTTTTCAATCATTTTTATCAAAACATATTCTTAGAATCATGATTCTCATAACCTGAAAGAAGTGATACTTAAAATTCATCTAATTTATCATTAAAACCTTCTTTGATCTTCTGGAATAAAAATTTCTTAAATGCCATTAGGTGTAGTATTTATAGTGAAGTGGACACATATTACGTTACTATACCTGGGTATTGTTCCAGACATTATAGACCATGTAGAGAGGATACATCCATAGTTTTAATTGTAAATGCAAGGGAGACCACCATTCAGCTTTATTGCCACAGGCAATTCCCTTTGTAATCAGTGCAAAGCAGCCGACTTCCTTTCTTTCTTTTTAGATTGGTTACTGTCTTACTGTATCTGGTATCTTTATGCTATACAAACTTCCTTAACATCGGTGAGATTAAAGCTGGTTAACATCTGTAGAAATGAGAAAAGAAACAAGACACAAAGACATAACAGCCTTTCTAATTCATAGGATATTAGGGGTGGGAGAGAGAAGGTTTGGGGTTTTTTTTAATCATTGACTCCTTAAAGCCAAAGGTGATTTCAATATTTATTATTCATTTTATTGCACAAATAGACAAACACTGATCTCAGCAAGAAAGAAGAGAAGTCCCCCTGAGGCTTTTCCAATTATTTGATATAAGAATTTTACCATACCCTTAATGGTTCTCATCTCTAGTCTTTTAAATCATCTACCTAATAAACTCTATGACATGTGGTGGCCCAGGAAGAACAAGGAGAAACACATTCCTCTCTGTTGCCAAAGAGAACTGTATAGTGAAAGTTTCAATCTTTATTCTAATCTTTTTTTATCTAGAACAATTGAAAAAACTATATTTCATGTGGGGTAGTATTAATTCAATTAATAAATTAATGGAAAATAAATGTGTATTATTTTAACATCATCCATATTTCTTCAGTCCATTACTTTATCATCCCAACCTTTTTTTTTTTTTAATCATTCCTATGCATTAAACAAAGATTGTCTTCAATCTTGTCTAGGCTGTCAAATAACTTCATTTTCTGGTTAATTCAAAATTCTGATTGCTTTGATCCTCCTCCCACAATTTTCTGTACTAAGGATTGACTCACTGCCACTCTCTCTTCCGGGGTGACATAAATAGTTCCTTCTGAGGTGAAAACAAAGCACAGTTCAAAGGAGAATGCACTCCGGAGACCATTGTCAAGAATAGGAATGGATATGGACAAAAACTACAGCAAATCTGTATCCTTTCACCTCACAGCATTCTACAACAGTACATAAGACTTTGTATCCTGAAATATCCACACCAATCCTTCATGCCACACTTCTGCAAATGCAATGCATACCTTTGGTTTCATATTATAAAAACAAAATTCTGATAGGTTAAAAGATAATTTTACATTATTTCAAGCACTTTTAACAGAGAAAAATCATGAAAACACACACACACACACATGTAATTATGAACTAAGGCGAGAAGGGCACAGCACAGGGCCCAAACAAGACCCAGGACCAAACACTGTGTAACACAGATATGATGAATCTCTTCTAGACTGTGTTAGCTCTGTGCAGTGTGTGGGTGGGCCACACTGAACCAGTCAGTTTCTAGTAGTTAAAGTCAGAGTTGCCTCAAGTCATATTCAAGCTCCTTTTTCCTTTAGGAAATCCAATTAGTTCAACACTAAATAGCTAACAAGCTGACCAAGTATTCCCTTCTGTTATTATTATATTGACTTGGGCAACAATGACTTTCACAAAAGCTAAAAAATACTTACAATGAGTAATGAGTGGGAGAGAAGATATGCACTCTTCCAGATGAGATGCAAAAGCAAAATTCTTGATATTAGTAAATTTAATTCCTTCAGACTTTGTGGGTACAATTCAGGTCCAGATTATAGATAACTAAAATTGGGTACCCATATATAGTCAGCTAAATACATCTTTAGATTTCATTCACTAGGTTGACTAAGGACTTGATTTACTACCATTCACATGGAAAGGCATTTAGTGCCTGTTCGTATACTCTGGGGAATGAAAGACACATACATATAGCTGGCAGATGCAACATGGGACCAACAGAAAACCTGTGCTGTTCAGAAGATATTGTTAGAGAACAGTTAGGAGGATATCCTGGGGCACATCAAAGGGTGTTGGATGCCTGTGTTTGGACAAGTGAATTAAGTCCTTGACTTCCAATGACTATAAGACCTTAGACACGTAACTCAGATATAAATGCTTGTATACGGTCCTCTTAATTTGGTATCCTAATCTGGAGCTGAATCCTACTTGGCCATCTACAATCTGAAGTTGATTTGAAACCCTTGGTGCTTGTGCCATTTGCATAAACTTAGGCATGTAGATTAATTTCAGATATGTAAGGTATCCAAGACATCCACACAAGACTGGCAGGTATAGTGCCTGACCTAAGAGAGTGTAAAGCCTTTCTGGGCGAGTAGATAAGCAAGGATGAGCGAAATGGCACCAGACACATGATTACATCCATTGGCAGAATGAGATCTTATAAAAAGTGCCATAGGAACATTGCTAATAACAGCTGGCAGGATACATCTAAGTTTTGGGCAGCTTACATTCAGTCAATGATTATACCAGCTGACTCTCATTGATTCTGCAACATTTTTTACAGAAATGGTGTTGTGCTACGTGAATTCTAATTCACTAAATTGCAACCTATATCCCTAAAAACCTTCTGGATGTTCTATTCGATACAACTGTTTTTCAGTTTCTTCCCTGAATTGTTAAATAATTATCTTGCATAGCTTATTTAGTCAGCTGCAGATATCACATTACTCTAGGCTGAATTTCAGTAATCAACTAAATTATTTCTACACAGTCTTTACGTATCTCAAAAGGATGCTGTGAAACATAATTAATTGTGTTTGAAATCTTTGGAAAAATTGAAATGGAAACCAATGGAGAAAGCTAGAAAAATTTAAAAGGCAGTTGAGAAAAATAAGTGTATATCAGGTGTAAAATGGGCATAAGTACAGAGAAATAAACAGTCTTATTGTGGATAAATAGTCTTACCATAAATAACTGTAAGAACTGTCCAAGCAGATACTTGCAAAATAGAAAATTTTATTTTCATTCCATTTGGATTAAATGCAGAAAAGATGTTCTTAATTAAAATGGAGGGTGTCCATAGTACAGTTTCCATCAGAGTAAATAAACTGGTTTTAAAACCATCTACAGAAAACAAGAATAAACTCCATGTGCAACAAAGGTCCACGATATACCACTTCTGAATTAAAGTGTTATGCTCTTTCTCAGCTTCTCCTATAACTTCCAATAATAATAAATAGCAAAACTTTCCAATAATAGCGAAGAATAATTTTTAAAATTCAAATTTAATTTAAGTTATGAAAATTGAAGTTCAGCAATATTTAACACAAATGGCAAGGTGGTGATGACATTACCTAGGTAAAAATGAGATGTTGTCAAAATCAATAGAAAATAATGAGTGATGAGGGATATATGTGCATAATTAGAAATCCTCACCTCCTTGTGAGGTTTCAGAATGTGTAAGGCTGTAAGAATAAGGACAAAGGGAGATAGAAGCATTACTGTAAGAAATTAAAATATTCCCTGACTATTCAAATGACAGTAAGAAATCCTTTCTCTTGTAATCTCTTGGATTTCAGAAGCCTACGGAATACTGGGGAGAAGTTAATAGAGCACGAAAACCACACAAATAAACATACCATAGTACAGTGAAAACCAACAAGGGGTAAAAAGAGGTGAATTCTTAACTTGATGGTGGTCTACACCCATCCCTTTTCCACCTTTGCCTTCCTTCTCTGTAAAATTGATGCTCCCTTGTTAGGCTGTTTTCTTCC
Source organism: Fregata magnificens (assembly GCA_013389945.1). Taxonomy (NCBI): domain Eukaryota; kingdom Metazoa; phylum Chordata; class Aves; order Suliformes; family Fregatidae; genus Fregata; species Fregata magnificens. Next base: position 94,422 of record WAAD01006565.1, read on the forward strand.
ATTTCTTTCCTCTCTAATGCTTATACAAGATGTTTCTTCTCACTTAGGCTTTGTTCTGCACTCATTCTGCCCAGGCTTTCTGTCCAGTCCATACCACAGTCTCTTAAGGGTTTTGCTCCAATACCCAGATTTATTTCCATGGATTTCTTCTCCTTTGGTTCATCTGTAGAGATACTACTGTCATCCAGAAGAAGTGGAAATAGTAGGAGGAAAGAATAGGAAATTTCACAGAAAAAAATGAAACTGTCTCATGTAACTTGATCGAGTCCTCCTCTCTGTTGCCTCAGTCTATACAGAAAGAAGAAAAAAATCTCACTGCTGCAAAATGTCTAAGGGAAAATTAAGCACAACTAATACTTGGTTATGTAACTCCTTTCATTAAGAATCTCATGTATATGATGCATTCCAATTTAAGTGTATATATTTGCAAATAATTAATATAGAAGAAAAATTTAAGGAATAGAAAATAAAATTTGCACTACCATGGAGCTATGAATAACACCAAGTATTTCCAAAATACTTCATATCTCTGTGCTTAAAACGTACTGACAAGTTTTAGGTTCATTTGTTATTTTTAAAAACAAAACAAAACAAAACAAAACAAGCTCATTGATTTGAACTCACTGATAATCTCAAAAGGAAATTTACTTTTCAGTAATCATCTTGGAAGTATTTCATTGTAACTGACAAAGTTATTGCTAGAATGTTGTAGCTTGCTCTAAGACAACTTCGTTAACAGTCATCTTAAAAGCAGGTTTCCATGGCTTCCATTTCCCCAAAATAAAAGCAACTAGCCAAATAGTATTCAAAGAGTACTCTCTCTCAAAAATAGTTGCTAACACGGAAAATTTCTTTGAATAGTTCTAAGCTTCATACTGTCAATAAATTCACAAGTTTTCTCACATTTAAGTTTATATTTATTACTGTCTTCTGTAGGCTTACTCAAAATATCAAGAAAAAGCAATGGGACAGAATCACCTTGAAGATACAGACGGACAATTTCCATTGCAGTAAAAAGAAGTCATGTATGCATACCTGAAAGCAGAATTTGGTTCACTGAAAAAAAATCGCCAACATTATGAATTTGCATGGACAATAGAAAGTGAAGCAGAAACTCTTGCTCTTTTTCCATATTCCACTCATTAAGGTAATATTCTAAATAAGAGTGCAGAACTGTGATGAAACTGGCATTTCACAGTAAATACCATGTTTTTATACGCTTCCCTACGCATCTGTTGTGGGTCTGTGCTGGAGATCTAGACAACCTAAACATTTGGTCTGAAACAGTAAAGTATTTCTATTATTCTTATGGCTAAATACTCAGAAGTCAAGAAGTGCAGTCTGTTTATTGTGCCACCGACTTCATATGAGAATGGTTGAAATGGAAGAGTGCATTGGCAGATGTTATTATACAGGATTGATGAGGGAATTCAGGAGGAAAGTAAGGACCATTCAATTGCATTTAGAAGGCAAAGAGCATAGAACATTGCCTATGAAGCCGGCCAGAATGGCTCAGATGAAAAAGTTGTCTGCTATGTATTACTTCTGCTGAAAATAGATGAATTCTGCTATGGCATGGAATTTTATTACTCTCAGACACAGACTATACAAAGCAAATGCGATTATTTTAAAATGTGCTTTAATTTTGGTATGACTCTCTGACATTTCGTCTACCCGTTCCTTACATTTTGTAATATTTAAGTACGGATCTGTTTACAGAGCTTTGGTGTACTTTTCCACAACATTATTCTCCTGCTCTATAATTAACCTTTTGTTTAGCAATAGCAATTATAATTAAATTAGCATGCTGAACTATATAATATTTCATGCTAAGCCTGCAGCTGTTGACTTCATTTCAGTTTGAATATAGCCAAGGTACTGAAATAGATTTTCCCCATATCATCTTATTAAAATAATTATAGGCATCTTTTAAAAAGTACAATCTTAATGAACTTAAATTAACTTTTAATTTGAACAAGTGATTTTGTCATTAATATATTACAGATGTTGTGGCTCACCATGAAACATCAAACATTTAAGGAATTAAATGGAACACAATTTTAATTTATTCCTACATACTGAGATGATATTAAATTGATTCTGCTTTAAAACATCTGTTAAATACACTGTTTGTTTTCTGTCTAGTCCCTTACAATTTCTTGTTGTTCTTTCTTTTTCCCTTGTAGCCTTCTTGACACTCACCTTTTTCACAGAATTGTTCAAAAGTCTGTTGTTAATACCGTGTCCCATAACTGTCCAGCAAGTTTATCTGCTGAATATTCTGTTCTGCTACATTAGATAACAGTTCATACTTCTTAGAAGAGTCTTTAGTTCAAACCTATTTTATTTTATATCACCTCAGCTGTCATTCACAGCTTCCATCCTCCAGAGTCATCTGCTTCTATGTACATGCTTTTTCCCATTCTAGTTTTGTGAATGCAATATCTGGTTTGAATGAGTCCCTTAATTCATTCTCAACTATTTTTAATACAGTTTTGTATCCCACCCACAGGGGGATACTATAATCCCTTCAAGCATTGGTCTGGCTGTCACATAGCAAGAAACTAAGAAATATGTTGGCTTACTGCTAATTACTAAATATGCATTCCCAAAATGGAACCTTCTTCTGGTGTATAATAATGTTGTCAGCTTTGCAGTCCTCCAAGCCAATCCAAGTCATCCCACAGTTACCTACTTTGTTTTTCTTGCCATGATAAATTTCTTATATTTAAGCTTCTTGCTTAGCTGAACCGTCACTGAGACCAGTCCTCACTTACGGACACGAAGCATGGAATTCATCTGACCAAATAGTAAGAAACACATTTTGAGAGGGTGATTCATCTCCTATTAGTATAGAAATCTGGAACAGGTTAGGTGACTCATATTCTAGTTCTCCCATTCAGTACAAAGGGACAATACAAGTTACTTGAAAGTATTCTGCTTTGGCTAATTCCACAGTAGCATTTATCTGTTGGAAACTTTTCCACTGTGTGGTAGGTTGTCCACAGCCAGTAGCTAAGCACACACACAGCTGCTCGCTTACTCCCCCCACACGTCCAGCAGGACGGGAGAGGGATAGGAACCTACCTGTTCAGCAATAGTCAAAATACTGATGTATTATAACACTGTTTTAGCAAGAAGTCCAAAACACAGCACCACACTGGCTGCTCCAATGAAAGTTAACTCCATCCCAGCCAGACCCAGTACACACAGCCATCTCCAAAAAAAAAAAATACTTTGGCCCTTATTTCCAGTCACAGTAGTTTGAACTGTAGGGAGGGTGAAGGGAAATATTATCCTACAAACTAAATTTCTCTGTCTATGAAGAAAGTAAGGAACAGCTTTTGCCCTATCTATTTCATGTCGTATGCCATCTTCTATACAACACATCTTTGCTTGTGTCCTTCCTTCTACTAGCAAAAACTGGTTTTAAGCAAAGTAACTACTATTCTCATCTCCTCTACCCTTCCCTGCATCAAACATATCAAAGACCAGCCAGTTTTCATACTGGAAACAAAAGCAAGCCTTTAGCACTTCAAATGTAAACAGTCATTATAGAGGTTTTTTTAACTGGGCATGTTTTCCATATAAACTCAGCTATAAACCAGGTACAATTTTATAATTGAGTTATAAATCTTAGAAATTAAAAGCAGACATAACAGCTCCCCATAGACAAAACTATTCAGACTTGTGCTTCCTTTCTCTATTTACTATGCACTGTTCTATGAAGGTGCTTACTAAAGTGTCTCTGCTCCAGAAACAAATCCACGGCACTCCAAAATGATATTGTGCTCTACAGTATTTTTTCAGTACAAAGGTAGTCTACTTCAGGGATAGTGCTAATCGTGTAAAACCAAAGCAAGCTCTGTAATTCCCTTTTCTAGCTCTTTAAATCTTCAGTGGATTTGATGACCAGCCTAAAATAAACAAACCAAAAATGCCTTTCCAGCAGGTTTTCCATCTCTCTGCAAAAGTTTCCTATCTACCTTCTTTAGATGTAAGTTACCCCGTTTTTTTAAGATTTCTTTGGCTATGTTACTACATGCCTTATTTTTAGGCATCTAGTTGTCTAGTGGAGTTTGTTTTGATACATCCAGGCTAAACATTCAGGCTCTGCATCCAGTGCATAAAAAGAGTCAATTGGTTAAGAAGGCAACAAGACCCTGCATGCTGCGAGACTCACCTAGATGGGACAGCAGGGATGGAATTCATCTGCCTTATGCCTGAGCTATCCACCCATTATAATCACTAGAGAGAAATAGGCACGTTCAGAGGCTAATTCACCTGTCCTGTCTCAGCGTTTTGTCTCATGAAGAGATGAATCACCCCCTAAAGATGACAATTTCTCTCTTTTGAATATAAAGGTTGACTGGAATGACCAGCTAACTTTTAGACAGTGAATCAGAACAGAGGACTCTTGGGCTTAAGAATATATCTTACAGTATGCTCTGTCTATATTCAGAATTCACAGCTTTAAGAGCAGGACAGCAACTGATATCTCAATCCCTTCTTCTAAAAGGTGACTTATTTCTTCCAAAATATTGCAGGAGCAGGTAGAAGTAAGATTTTAATTCCTTTCCTTAGTCCTAAAATACATTCTTGTCTTTTCATTTATGTACACACACAAGCACACATATATAGTGATCTTTGATTAAATATATAATCTACCATACAAACAAGGACTTGAACGTGGAAACCACACTCTAATTGCTGCATGAAAATGCTCCATGAAAAGTAAAATAACCTTTCCAAGATGAATCACAATAGATTTATAACAGAATATATTATGACATAACAGGGTGCTCTACTGGATAAAGTAGGTTCAACCAACTGTAGCCCAAACAGGAAGCTGGACTCCAGGCTCTGCAATTTTAAGTCCAAGTATTCCTTTAGCTGTAGCACATTTTGTACCAAACAGACCAGTGGCCCAGAACAAAGCACAAATCCGAATGCAAAAAAGACTGTGTTGGATGCTTCTGTAGTTGTTCCTATTACTGGAGTCTCCACTTGGCGCTTTTCACTGTCTCTCTTTCATCAAAAGCCTGTTTTATTAGCATCTGAGAACACAGGACAGATCTGACTTGGCAGATAAGATATGCAAAGGAGCAGGCTGTAGATATTACAGCAGAGGCAGACCTATTCTGCAGTACTAGAAGGAAAATGTTTCTGGCACACTGAGATTCTGATATTAAAGATCTCTCTGTTCTGTAACAACAAACATTTTCAGAGTCAGTCAGCAGCTAATGGAGGTCGGGATGCAGGAGTTAGCAGTTTCGGATTAGGAAAACAGGTAGAGATAGTTAGATGCTTAAATTTCATGCAAGTCCCCATGTGGATCTAGCCAGTAGGCATTTTTTAGTATTTAACACATAAAGGCAATTGGCTTTGGTCTGTATTGACTAACAGTTTATCCATTTCCATTTAAAATACTCCACAGAAGGACTAATTCTTTTTGAAGACAAGCACAAGTAACCGTTCTGTCAAATCCTGACTGACAGCCTAGCTGGCCAGGGTCAGTTTCTGAGCACTGTTTCTAAAAACATATAAACAACTCAAGCCTCCACCTAGACACCCAGGAGATTACCAACATGAGTACAAAGCCATGTTAGCACAGCAAAATTGTTTGGAAATTACATCTCACATATCAAACACTTGAAGAAACTGGTTCAGTCCTTGGTTCAGTGCCATGTTCTGGTTCAGACCAAAAGTGGTTGCTGGAGCAGCACCACATTCTCCCTGCCTTGAACCTTTCCTTCCTTACTTAAAGGAGTCATTGCATCTGGAGTATAAGGAAGTATAAGGAGGGACTGTTTGTCTTTGCATTCAAAGACATCATTGGCAAGCCTACCCTTCCCAAGCCAGGCCCATACTTTCTAGACATCACACCACAGGATTTACACATATCTCACTCAAAAATATGAACATACACTTTGAAATACTTCATGCTACCACTGTTGGTTAATCTATTCATTAATATGTATTAAGTGTCATCCTTAAGTCAAACAGATTCCTCCAGATATACTATTAAATATTATTTAGAATTGTACAGTGGTCCTAACACCTAGCTCCAGTGACTTGATGCAATTCTTCCTGATTTGCATCAGAAGGACTGAAAGGAAAGTCTAGGATACCAAAAGTTTTAAAGGCCAGGAGGACAAAACCCTGTTCTTGGCAAGTTCTTCAAAAATTAAATGAGCAACACTGTTTAGGAGAAATTCCCTTGCTAGCTACTTTGAAGAATAATTATATAATATAGATAATTAGGACTGCTGTTTCTATAAATACTTGAGTTTAAAATAGCATTTCACACTAATTATCTGCAGGTCAAGCTAAGAACCGTTATGGAAAGAAACTTAGCTTTTTAGCTGGTATAAGTCTTCATGGCCCATTAACGTCAGTACAGATAACTCTGTATAGATTGCCAGATTTATACCAGCTAAGAATTTTAATTTGTTTTTTTCTCCCTTCCCTGGAGTGGATTGGTGGTTTGGATAGATTTTGGGGTCACTACCTGGCATTGCCTTGTTTTCTCTCTGAAGATGAGTTGCACTGTACAATGAAATTATGCTGATAAAATAGTGACATCAGCTAGCCCTTGGGGAAATTGCTTTGCCATGTCAACCAGATTTAATTAGGCAAAACTAGAAGAGGAAAAAAAAAAAAAAAAGCTTAGCTGACATTGGATGTCATTCAGGTATTTCTAAGATGAGAATTCCCTGTGATTTGGTACCAAAAAAATAGGAAGGCATCTTATACCTGATTATGATTCAATTTTAAGAAAACATTTTATTTTTTCAATGTAATTAACTGAATAATGAAAAAGATATTAATAAATTCCTTGGTGAAAGTGTTTTTACAGCTCTCTCAGACTCTTTTGGTTTTGCAGTATATGTTACAATTTCTGGGTTTTGGTTGGGGTTCCCCCCCACTCTTTTTGTTTGTTTGTTTGTTTATGATTTAGAGAGTACATACAGCATCTACAGAGGTAAGTGGTTAGTGACCTTTTTTTCCCTTATGGAAAAAGGATGCCACTGAGAACTTTGTTCCAGTTCAGAACATTTGTGTATGTGCTTAACTTACTTTGGTTTCATGTAACAGCCTGATTGAATTCACATATCAGCACTGAAATTCAGTGTAGATAATTTTTTAGTGATGATAGCTATACAGCAAAAAAAAAAAAAAATCCTTATACAGTGATGGGCTCTGAGCTTACTACAGCTATTCAGGGACAAGATCCCAAAAGTACAATGTGTGGTTCTCTGAAAAGATCAGTAGTAATCAAAAATTCAACCAAATTTTAGGAGTTTCTAGGAAAGACAACAGATAACAAAGAAAAAAAATGCCACTGCAAATTCATGCTGCATGTAGATCTTTAACACTTTATGCAGCTCTTGTCCTTCCATTTCAAAAAAGATGTAATAAAATAGAGAAATGTTCAAAGCAAAGCAAAGGGATCATCAAAGAAGAATTTGGAGGAACTTGGAAATAAGAATCTTTAGACTGGAAAAGTGAAAAGCAGAGAGAGAGAGAGATGATGATGATGATGATGAAATCTGTGAAGTCATGAATGACGCAAAGAAGGTGAACAGTGAGTGTCTGTTCATTGTCTTTACTTTTCAAGAACTAGAGGTAACTTTGACCGGGCTTTGCTATGTTACGGTCTTGTGCAGAATGTTGAGCCTTTCCACATAAGAAAAAAGAAGAAAAACACAGGAAAAAAAAATTTTCAAAGAAAGTGGTCTTTCCTATTACATGATCTGGCATAAGGTGTCAGAAGTTAGGACATACTAGAGGAATAGTAAGGGAAGGACTCTCTGGAAGAGTAAATTCTGGAAAATAGATAATAGGATTCTAAGTGGTTTGCCTACAAAAACTATTTTTCTTTTACTATTCCCTTACAAGCAGTACTTAGTGTCATGATTATGGTTTCCAGCTCAGTCTTCCATGCTACTAGGCCAGATGCCGAGAGAATTCAGGTTTAGTTAAATCACAATAATGTAACAGTTTCATTTTCTAATACTAAAATACATTTTCAAGACTATGATATGTTTCATGCTATATGACTACTATATAAGCTGTGAGGCCTTTTAAGAAATACTTTTTTTTTCATTTAAGTATTTTCAACGTGGAAAAATTAATGAAATAAGACTTACTAATCTAAGTCATTAAACTGAATGGTTTCTGCCGGAAGCTACGGTAGCTGCTAGGTGGGTAATGAAGTAGCAGCCATTCTCTTGGCTTCAAAACTGCAAGCTAAACATTTTGTAGCGGGGTTCTATTACAGGAACTGTCTCACCATTTTCAAACACTTGTGGTTTTCTGTTTGTCAGAGTAAATTGTCTGTGCTGAGTACCCCATGGACTTCACATAAATAAGGTTCCTAAAAAGTCAAATGGACATTTAATATAAACTTATTTAAGAACATACCCTTCTCATTTTTCAATATAATTTTTTTTTTAATTCTTATGGGAATCAATTCTTGTAGCTAAGCTTAATATGCCCATTTTACTTAGCTATTTCCTTCATTATATTACAACTTTTTCTAAAGAAAAGACAATGAATTACTATGAACTGTGTGTAAACAGCATGTATATATCCATTTATAAAATGTGGTGCATCGACTTTTTTACAAATGGTACCCATACGCTTACAGGAGTTTGCCCCTTTTTTGTCACTACCAATGTTATCTAGCGAATCATTTCTGTTACTTTTAAAACCTATGTGAACTTAGTAGCTTTGCAATCAGATAATACTGACTTGAGACTTGCTAAAGTAGGTGGCTGTTTTGTAAGATTTCCTTGCAAATTTTGCCAGTACTAGTCCATTCAGAGTGACAGCCCCAGAGTTTTGTTTATGTGTTCAGATTTCAGGCTGTCCTCTCTAAAAACAAAACCAAATCAGAGATTTAGACATATGCATAGCAAAGAATCCTGTTGACTTGATGTACTTTTTGAAGCTAAATGCATAATTGGGAGGAATGAGCCATGTGACAGTTCAACTAAATTTTATTAATCAGGCTTATAGGCTAAGTTGTGTTATGCAGTTTTGAAGAAGATAATTTTGCAAGTGTGTTTCTTTGTGACTGAACGGAGGCATGCTGTTTTTCTGCTCTTCCCACATTCTTCATAGGTTTAAACAGCTTAGGCTGATAACGTCAATTTTGGGTAATCCAAGGGTCTGTCTCTTCTGCTGAATAAAACATGCTCAAGCCTGCAATGCTGATCAGATCCACACAGCATTTAAAAACTGGATCAGTCCCTTGCTCTGTTCTGGGGGTGCTCCAATGGCTTTCCTGTCTTCAGGTAGGGCACATTCTGGAGAAAGTTCATCCCACACACTGCTTCAAAAAGGGCAGCTTCGAGAAGACTGGTCCAATTTTGATTCCCTCTGCCCTCAATAACTCTCAAATGCTACTCCAAAAAGCTTTGTGCCTACAAAGAGCCTGTGTGCCTTAATGCTATACCAGATAGCAATGTTGAGTAATTGAATCCATACCTTGTTCAGCTGAGGAGTGGATTTCAGCTCACTTAAATGGAGGTGACTCTGTTTCTATTATTCTCAGTGAAAATCTAATAAGTACAGTAGGTGGAATTCAGGCAGATTTATCATACCCTGAGATAGACTTTCATCGTCTGAATTTTTTGTTATCTGAATATCATTCTGGACTCATGACTGTATTGATCAGGGGCTTATTTCCATTTCCTAAACATGGGAGTCTAACACCGTGTGAAATACTTTAAGATATCCAAAACCTCTGCCTGGGGCTGACAGACATAAGATGGCACCTATAGGAAACATATGCCTGCGGGTGGGCCCAGCTCAGTGGGGCCCATGGCTGGGCAGGGCAGGGCTGTGTGGAGCTGGAGACCAGCCCTGCCACCGCATCACTGGGACAGGGGCTGACAGACCCAACAGGGGTGACATGGGGTCCTGGGTCATGGGCAGGGTGTGGGAGCCCAGTGGAGGCTGGGCTGGGACAGTGAGGCCTGGTGGTGCCCTCAAAGTCCTGACAAACTGAATCTTAATCATCAAGTGATGGTAAATTGAATACCATGCTAGATGTTTCCCATTAGGTAACAGTCATTGATGAGAACTTCCTAAGTGTAAATTTTGGATGTGGTATTTACACACATTTGAATGTAGTTATTTACTTTTATGTAAATGTAAATAAGAAATCAGTTTAAGAGCAGATCTAATGGAAAAACTACAGAGTGAAAAGAGATAATAGCTCAAGGTTATAATAGTATGAGATTCCCATCAAAACCAAGAGAAAGGAATCAGAACATCTCCTTCAAGAAAGACTGAGATGGCTAAAAAAGAAGACACAATCAAATAAACCAGGGGAACAAGACTTCAGACAGCTAATTTTGAACAAAAATGTCAAAGCACAAAAGTCCTGATATTTAATCACACATAAATAACTGAAGTCTATATCTTAGTCTAAATTAGCTGTAAGGTGTATGCATTTCAGTCAGTAGAATTAAGGATATTAAAAAAAAAATAAAACCAAACCCTAGAAAACAGTTATATTATCCCCATATTAATACAATAGATTCTCACATAGACTGTTCAATGGAAAGTCAAAGAGACTTGCTGATGTAAGATTGCACATGCCTAGACTCAGATGATAAAATTTTAAGACGCATGTAGTCAAGATTTCCTATACACTTATTTTTAAAAAGCATTAAAATCCCTAAAAATTTCAGAGGGAACAAAAAAGTAAATTTCAGACAAATCTACCTGGAAGCTCCCTTATATGAATAAGTATCTTATTCAATGACAGACCCACAGTGTTAATAATTTTGTATGAACACATTATTCAAATTCTGAACACATTCTTGAGGTGCTGAATGAGTTATTCTCTGGCAGCCAAATAAATAAATCTTGTTCAGGCACCCACAGACATGACAGTGTTAAGCAAGAAGCAATGAATTGCAGATTTTACAGAAATACCCACTGTGCATATCTGGAGATAATTTATGGCTTAGACACTACATCAGATGAATTTGAAAGGATCTGGAAACAATTTCTAAAACACACGTAAAGGGATTCACTTAATTCTAGATCCAACACTTAACTGCTAGCATACAGCTTAACAACTTGTGTAGCATATACAGGTGCTGGCTGTCTGAGATAAAGCAATTTTTTTATTCTTCATTCACTTATGACTTACTATTTCTTTTACCTTTCAATGGAGTGTTTAGCACAATCCAAAACAGATACCAGTAAAAATTATGGCTCTTATCATGCCAAGACTTATTCATGGCAGTAGTGGGATAGTTGCTAGCTAGACAAAATGAATACTTAGAACCCTTACTTTATAAATCAGAAGTTTAAAAATATTGACTTCGATACAAACTATTATGGCAGCTGTGATTATTCTAGCTTGTTTCTAGCTACAGCACCATGACTTTTATAACGACCCTTTGTTTCTGAAAATATTAGTTTAGATTTTAAAATTGAACATTTTCTGTGCTTCTTTCTGGTTGGGTTCACACAGTGCCTGTTTAATTTATAATGTATATTTTCCACTAATTCTGGTACACTTGAAGTGGTTATAAGATTGTATGTGTTATACATATTTTTTTTTCATTCAGTATTACTCTTTCATGTTACCTGAAGTCATTCTGACCTCTCAAAAACTCAGACAACGGACCTTGAAAAACTTATTTTCTTATTAAAAGTAATGTTGTCAACCTGAAAAATAAATCATGTCATTTTGGCAGAATCATACTCAGGTACACTGTGTCCACAAATGCACTGTGTATTTCTGGTATTGTGTCACAGCAAGAGCACAGTCTCTTCTGAGGGCTAACAGGGGAAGGGAACTATAGTTTTCCTTAGTATTGCTTGCTCTTCTGTTAATCTTTTCTCTTAAAACTGCACAGGTTCTTAAATATGTAAGATTACTTGTGTTTGCAGGAACAAACCTTTGTAAAATACAGCTACAGTGTATTCTTCAAGCCTTATTCAGTGAGCTGGAAGCTGTGCCAATGAATTATTCTAACTAAACTCAAACTCTTGTCCAGGTGAGGACAAATAAAGTGTGGAAGGTCTCAACTACTTGGTTATTAGTCTCTACCAGAACTTGCCCATTCATATATTAAAAAAAGGCAAAATAAAGGAAGTAACAACTTAGTTTTCCAGACCTTGGCTGTGCAATGGAGATTTCATATTGTCAGTATTTTTACTTGCCTTTCTCCTGTCTCTTTCATCAACCTGGGTATAGTCTCTTTTGATTTTATCAGATTACCAAGTGATAGATTTTTATACCTCAGAAAATTTCTTTTCGGAAACAGCATGAAGTTTAGCTGTGAGCAGAAGTTCAAGGTCTGTTATGTCTTTGATAAAGCCTTCCTTGATCTGCTTAAAGTCACTCCTCCAAGGCTGTGTCCTGAGGTTAAGATCTGCAAACTAAAAAACCCATTTCACTGAAATGATTTCTCTCTCACTTCTGACTGCCTATAAATCCTCTTGTGGCACTAGTATTGATTAGCATGTCAAAAAGTATTTTACCTGACTATCATTTGCAGTCTAATTGCCAAAAATGGCATGTGAAAAGATATTACAGAACAGAATGGAATTTCTTTTTTATATTTAGACTTACTTATGAGCATGAGATTTTTCATCAACTTGAACCCCAAAGATTTGATGGGTGAAATCTTACACTGAAACCGTTCAGCTAGCCAGTACAGTATGTCACTTTTAGTAGCATTTTCAGTCAGGACAGATGAATAATTGGGAGTGGGGTGGGTGGGGTGGGGTGTAGATACAGGATGCTAGCACAGAAACAAATAAGTTTGAAATTCTTTTAGATGTTAAAACATTTAAAAGCTTTTTTGTTTTTCCTGTAGGAATATGGATAGATATTGCAGTGGTATCTCGAATCTGACCTCTGGAATTGACTTTGGAAATCTGAGTGGAGCTTAACATAGATCTTGCTATGACTTGGCTTCTCTTTAGTAAGCTAATAGGAATAATCAATACATCAGGGTGTTTTTTCCCAGGTTTTACAGGATTTAAAATATATTACTGTCAGCACTTTTTCAAATTCCACATTTACTGTGTATCATATTTCCAGATGAGATTTTTCTTCAGGGATGACATTTTAGGGATTTGAGGGTCTCTCAAAAGCCAGACTAGTGTTTTAGACCTGAAACTCACTGTCACAGAAATTGTTTGGCGATTGTCTCTAGTCTTGATCAACAGCTAATGAAGACATTAGTTTATAATGTCTTTTATATCTTGTAACTATGTAGTACAATTCATATATCGATTTCAGCACATAAAGTGTACAAACATGATAAACTGGCAACAGAGCCTTCTCTTCCCCACCTTGACAATACATAGTATTCACAATGTATTAGAAATTTATTGTAACCCAGTCAATTACCAGGACTATGATCAACAATTTTTATCTGTAATCAGGATGGGAGATAGATCTACTTACTTACGCCTAACTGACATTTACAGTGGAGTGATAATGTCATTTTTGAAAGATAAGAAGTGGTAGTGAATAAGCTTTCAAGAAAGTTGACCAGAACTAATATGCAGGTTTAGTTATGAGAATCTGTAGGAAGGAGTTTTTAATCTGTGCATACCATGACACATGAATTTTCAAATCCAGATGTTATTCAGTGAAATAGTACATAAGAAAAATACCTTTTTTTTTTTTTTTTTTTTTTTTTTTTTAATAGAGACAAGGTACAAACCTCAAGAAGTCTTTGTCATTGTTCTGACTGCTTGCTAGTTGAATGAAATGAAAAAAAGACACTAGGAGCTGACGTAAGGTACAGGTAGCCATGAGCTTGATTCTAAACTGTTGGTGCATAAAATGTAGAATAAAATATTGCTTTATTTCTACTCAAGTTTGTCTGGTGCAAAGAGTAATTTCAGGCTAAAATAGCAAAACGTGGTACCTTCCTTTCCTTAACACAGAAAAAAAAAGTCTTAAAAACCAGGTTGCAAACCATCTTTCAGTGTACAGTACCACACAGCAATCATTGAGCATCACTGTTTTCTTCTTCTCTTAATAATCACCATGGACCATTTTGTGAGGAAGCAGTATAGCATGCTGCTTTTAAAGAGATGTTTCCCAGTGCCTGATCTTAAACATAGGTTTTTAAACGTGTAGCTGGACACTGTGGAGTATGTCTAAACATCAAGATTTCCCAGAGAATTTGTAACCCAAATGAAAAGCAGCCAGCTTTTTTACTGTTTTCTTAAAGAAAAAGAATATTTCTGGGGGTTTCTTTTTTTCCTTTTAAACTGTCAGCTCTGGCAATTTATTCTAGTATATGAAGTTAAGATGGGTTAATTGTCTTATACATAACACTGCCATTCATTTTACCTAATTTTTCCTCTTCTTGTAGCCATAAACCCTTTTACCAGACTACAATCTAATGTAACTATGTTGGGTTTACCACCACAGAATTGTGAGTGTATAGTGTTGACAAAATTGCTAAGCACAATAAAAGTTTCAAATTTTGCCAGCACCTTCAACATTTCCCTTACGTTTCTTTTTTGACTCAGAACCCAACTTCCCAGTCAACAGCAAAAGCCTAACTTAATACCAAATTGCTTAGTTCAGTTGTGAATTAAATTGTGTTAACAGGTTCCTTTTTATGCAACACAAGAAATATGGCTAACAATATTTTCAAGTTCAGAGAGTTCTCTTCGAAGCCGCTCCATGATCTTCTGCATCCACTAGGTTTTACTGTTTTCAGAAACATCATCACCACTGCAGAGTTAGGCGTGTTGTAGTCTGCCATTTGTCTGCATCCACAAAAATAATTTTCCGATCCATTTATGTCTACTTGCCATAATATTCATTATATTTTGTGTAGCCTTGCAAGCAAAACTTCTTGAATAGCTCATGTAATTAGAACTTGAAATGCTGCTTCTGCAACTGAATTTACGCCATTGAGAGTACGGTGGCTGTACATTTTTCAGTTTAGTGATATGCATGATGATAGAGATAGTGGCTTTGAAGTCCCCTGTTGGAACATTTGTGGATAGATGTGCCACAATATAAACATATGCCTTAAAACATGACAAAGCTCAAGTTCATGTAAACACGAGAATTTTACAAAAAGATATTTGTTAGAAGCTATGTGATTTTCTTTTTACATTATCATTACTAATGTGCACATGCATATACATTCATGACAGTCTGTAGGTTCTTTGTTAAATTAAATTATTTTGGTCTACCTAATGGATCAGATAAGTGCTGCTCTATGATTTTATAGATTTTAAGTATGAAATGCTCTCTTTGTGCAAAGGGAGCAAAACTTACCCAATTGACTAAAGAGATGCTGATAAGTTATCATGGTCAGTGAAATGGATTATTCAGACACCTGTGGGAGCTAATCTTAGGTTATTCCTCTATGTTATAGCAACCATTTTTCAAACAGAGGGTTTTGTAAAGCCTTTAAAGACAGCAATACCCCACATAAGTTCTATATGTTAGGTAATTTTTTTTTTCTTTAATGAAGACTATCCAATCAATTGGCACATTTTTAAAAGGTTTGAAGAAAAAGAAATCAAGGTTTCAAGGCAGACATAGTACTTGTACTAAGTAAGCAATTTTTAATCTCTATACTACAGTGCCGCTAGCTTCACACTAGTCTTAAAAACAAGTCTTTTAGATCTATCAGAAACTTATCTCTGAATTTCTTTTCTGTGAAACCTGAAGAAAACATGTTTCTTATAGCAAGCTCCAATTCCTTCTTCCATATATGCTAAAGCACAGATGATTTGCAAAAACAATTCATGTAGAATAGATTAACTAAATTACTTGTGTACAGGACAAAAAATAAAGATCTTAAAAAAAGCTCTCACAAATGTTCCATAACAATCAGAAAACCAGGAAAAAAAGAAAAACATATTGATGATTTTTAATTTTACTCAAAGCAGATGATTAGCGGATAGTTTTTAAATAAAAAATAATTGAAAGATATTGTTACAGATAGCTAGATCACTGACAAATCATAGAATCGTAGAATCATAGAATCATTAAG
>WAAD01006566.1:0-32386 GCA_013389945.1 Fregata magnificens
ATTCCCAGTTGACATCTGGCAAGTTGAAGTCCCCTGCAAGGACAAGGGCAGATGGCTCGGAGGCATCCCTTAGTTCCTTAAAGAATAACTCATCAGTGTCATCATCCTGGCTGGGTGGCCTATAGCAGACTCCCACAATGACATCCGCTTTATTTGTCTGTCCCTTAATCCTTACCCAGAGGCTCTCAACTGTGCTACCACCAGCTGCTGGCTCCATGCATTCCAGCACCTCCACTACATACAATGCCACCCCCCAGCCTTGCCTGCCCTGCCTATCCCTCCTGAAGAGCCTGTAATCATCCATTATGGCACACCAGTCACAGGACTCATCCCACCAGGTTTCACTTATGCCTATGACATCATACCCCTGTGGCTGGGCCAAGGCCTCTAGCTTCTCTTGCTTGTTCCTCATACTGCACACATTTGTTTAGAAACACTTCAAGTGCGGTTCATTGTGCCCATTACCTCGTGGAGCAGTCTGAGGAATCTCACTAGCACACCGCTCCTCGAAATTTGGTGTGCCACCCTGTTGCTCTTCACTGACTAGCCTGGTATTGTCCCTTTCCCCTTCCAATCTAGTTTAAAGCTCTATCAATCAGCCCTGCTAGCTCCTGAGCAAAAACCCTTTTCCCCTTCTGACATCCCATCGGATGTCAGTAGACCCGGTGATGAATAGACCATCCCATGATCAAAAAACCCAAAGTTCCGCCAATGACACCAGCCTTGGAGCCTCATGTTGATCAGCTGGGTCTGCCTGTTCCATTCAATATTCTTCCCTGCTACTGAAAGGATTGAAGAAAACACTACCTGAGCACCTGATTCTTCAACCAACTGCCCCATGGCTCTGAAATCCCTTTTGATTGCCTTAGGACTTCTCTTTGTTATCTCTTCACTGCCGACATGAAGAACTAATAGTGAGTAATAATCTGAGGACCTCACCAGACTAGGGAGTTTTCTGGTGGCAGCTCTTACCCTGGCCCCAAGCAGGCAGCAGACTTCCCTGTGGGTTGGGTCCAGTTGGCATATGGGACCGTCCGTTCCCCTCAGAAGGGAGTAATCTATGACAACTACCCTTCTTTTTTTCTTAACATGAGTGGTTGTGATGCGGGGGGTACACTGCCTAGCCGACCCCTCCACCCCAGAAGGACCTACGTCCACATCATCAGTTGTCTGCCCATCCAATTCCAGGGCCTTATACCTGTTGTGTACAGGCACCTGGGCAGGTGAGGCAGGCTGAGTGTGGATTCACCTGCTGCCCTGAACAGTAACCTGCTTCCATTTGCATCTGTCTGCTGGGTCTCCTCCTTCTGCCTGCTGGCGAGAGGGTAGGGGGTCCTTTGTCCCTTGTGCTGCAGTTGGCTGGTGCATCTGTCTCAGGGGTGGTAGAGTACTATTCCACCAGTCAATCTCCTTCTCTGACTCCCTGATACTCCTCAGCCTGGACACCTCCTCTCGAAGCTCTGCCACCAGGCTGAGCAGCTCCTTTACTTGGGCACACCTCCCGCAGATGAGCTCACTGCTGCTGTCAGATACTGTCCTGAAACTCGGGCACTCCCTGCAGCCCGGAACCTGGACGGCTGTTCTCAGAGGGTGCGCACCTGTGTTTGCCAGAGCTTGGATCAAGTCCAAAGGCTCATAATTTAGCCAAAGCCATCTTTGTCTGTCTTGTACTAAGCACTGCTTATTGGTCAAAATTAACTTTAAAAAAATCAGTATGCCTGCTGCCATCTTCCTAAAAAGAATAAGGCATTAAAGAATTGGAAGGGAAGGGGTGAAAGAGAAAGCAAAACCACTTCTCTCCAGAAAACACATCAAACTATCACACATGCAGTTATTTCACTTCTCCCTCTTGTAACTGATTTCATTCCCTTCCATGTGACCTGTGTTTCTTCATCTTTCCCAATTAACTACTGAAGTTACATCAGCAGAAAAAAGTAGCTGCTCCTTACATGTGTGAGAGTCAATGCAATGGGATGAGAGATAGCAAAGCCTAAAACTATTGTATAAATCTGGTTATAATTTATTGTGTTCTGAAATTAATTGCCTTACAATATATCTCTTTGAAGATGTTTAGCTTTCAGGCAGCACAGCTTACTTAACTGTCTGTGTGCTTTATCTTTTGTATGTGTGTTTTATCTTTTGTATGTGTGTTTTATCTTTTATATATTTAGATTCTGATAAACTCTACATACATGTTATAATTTACTCTGATGATGCATCTTGCAGCTGAGCTTCAGTGGCATGTTCTGCTGAAACCTATAAGACAGTCACTGGAAGATGAGTTACTGTCTACAGCAGATACGTACTTGGGCTTCACAAATATAACTAAAGTGTTCCTTATGACAGGCATATTTATTTCGGTTTACCTCATGGTTGAAAGTCTCATTTAATATTAACCCTTGTTTGAGTCCTACTAGTTAGGCCTAGAGACCAAGTATGTTTTGGTGTTTGGTTTTTTTTTTTCTCAAAGACAGAGGTAGCTGTTCTCAATTAAATTAAGCTTAACCAGTCAAGGCTTGTAGTTTATATTAAAAAACAATATAAATGCACACTTATCATACAAAAGAAAGAAAAATGGTAAAACACCTAACCACCTTCCCATTCCACTGAAATTTGCCAGCAGGCTGTCAGCCTGGTCTTGGGTTTGTCATGCATGAAGTTCATGTCAGCTAAAATTCACAAAAGCCACCTTTCTTCTGCTACAGGAGTGGTACCAACCAGCTATGCTACCTAAGACATGTTACTGGACCTCTCATTTACCAAAGACAGAATTACTTTTTGAGGTGAATACCATATTAAGAGCCAGAGAGAAATGTTCTGCTGAGTAGCCCCTCTAACAAAATGTGTTATATCCCCAAAATTGAAATTTTCTGCAGTGAAAGTCATTTTTTAAAAATAAGTTTTCAGGAAAACCAAAAGGAAACTTATTTTTTTAACCAAAAAATGAACAACGTTGTTTTTTTCAGTTGACCTGAAATGTTTTCTTCACTTACATTTCCTTTCTGGTGCAGCACAGCACTTTCGAAGTTGGCATTTGTATCCGTCTACCTTCTGCTATGGTACTGAGAGCTGACATCTACCGGAATTCAATATAGATGCAGGGGACCAAGCTGCAAGGCACATTAACCAGACTCATGGCATGGAGTGTATCTGGGGAGATGAAGTTCAGACAACAACTATGATAAATCCCCATTGTTATTTTATTTATTCTCCCACTGTTCATATGGGGTTGCTCAACCTCTAGGATGCCTGACTGAGTTTCCTCCATACCTTGCTTCTATCTTACTATAGGAACAACAAAAAATGAATTTTCATTATATAAAACTTACTGTGGTATCTTTATTATTATAAGAGATGGGGAGACTTATGCATCTATAAGCAAAGGATGCCCAAGAATTTTTGGAATTATTTCAGGAAACATTTCTTTACCCCAATCAGCATTTGAATATCTTAAAAATGCTGGCTATGTAAATAATTTAGTTACATGGTATGTTACATAAGTATGTGAGCTTCCTGAAAACTAGATTCTACTGAGGGAAACACATTTTTATGAAGAAAATGCTAATTTGCTGTTTTAAGATTTCATGAACAAGCATTCAAAAAATCCATAGTTTTAAATAAATGCTGTATAAAAAGCATCTGTCCTTAAATGGAAACAATTCCATCTGTCAGTAATATCATTTCTATTTCTCAAAATTTTGCCATGACTGTGCAAATAATGAAGTGTGGCAGCAGATAACAGCACAAGAGTCCAGTTTATTAAGACTTTAGCAGGGTCTCTACTTCTCTTAGAAGCTGAGCCCTGTATTTCCACTAATAACAGTCTTGGGGTGTGCTCTCAAAAAACAAAACCAAACCAAAAAACAAAACCACAAACCAAAACCAAAAAAACCCCACAAGCCAGCAAAAAAAGCACAGCAAGATCCTTTCTCAAATTGAGCTGAAGCATAAAAAAGTCACTTTTAATATTCCTCATTTCTTCTGGAAGCACCAGTTAGTGTCCTTTGCCTTAGGAACTCTGCTTTTATGTTTTCCAAGGCTGGGTGGAAAAAAAATCATACTTTCTAGGTCACATATTATGTGGTTTCTTATCCAGTAATGTCCTGCTCAACAATTAGCTAGTTCTCCTTTTGACATCAGGATGCTGGTGTCCTGAATCTGTACCACCAAACTCAGACGAAATCAGCAGCCATTCCTTATTCTTAATGGTTTTACTATGTAAATATCTATGTTTGGTTTGGATCGCTTAATATGCACAAGGCTCATAAAAGTGGTAGTGCATATCAGAATTATTGCATATGCTATTTCATGGCACTGTTGCCACCTCACTTCGAACTTATTCAAGCTGCTTAGCAACAATAATAATATTCTGTCCTGTAGATGGTAACTCCAATAGGCAATGCATACTCAACTGACCTGGCCGGCAGCTGTGCCAGACTCATTGTAGTACTCCTGTTTTCTCCGTCAAACAGATACTTCAAGCAGCCTTTTGTAAAAAGTCACACCACTTAAAGAACTTCTTGTTGTGTTTCAAAAAGCCTGCCCTTTCTTTAATGTGCTTAGTATAGTTCTGCAGTGGCATCTTGGGGTGCATCTTATCACTGTTTCTTTTTTGTCTGAACTTTAAACTGCCTTCTTTCCCATATTCTGTCCTACTGCCTTGGTTTTCTTGTCTCTATTTACTTCTCATTATGCCTAATAACCCCACAAGATGGATTCTAATTGAATAATCAAGATTTATTGCAGAAAACCAACAAAGTAATAGAGAAACTCATCCCAATGAACAACCCTCCTCTCCACTTTCCTTGGGGTTCGGCAATAGTGCCTTTCAATTCAGTTTAGAAGGAAAACCTCCAGCTACAGGCAACTCATTTGAATCCAGCCCTTACCCAAAAATCTTGTTGTAAGAGTTATACCATTAGCCTTTTTCTACTCTTTTGGGGCCAGAGTGCAATTCAAAGTTCTGTTTAAGACTGAAGGCTGGGAAACAGGAGTCTATATTTGTCCTCAGCAATGTGTGCTGTTTCATTCTCCAGAGGGCTTGGATACTTGGATGCATCTTTAAAAGAAGTTATTTACCCTGTTACAGGCATTATCAAACAAACTACTCTCAGTGGTACCTCTTTGGGTATCAGGTTCTTGGTAAGCTCACAGTGGCTCAGATGCTATGATTTTGATAGTAGAAGGATTATCCTGCTGGAGTAGTTTGCAGGAAAAAAAAAAAATTAAGAAGAACCAGCCAACAAAAGCCACAAAATAACCCTGCTTCAAAAGCAGTCAAACTGCCAGGGAGTTCTTGCACTCTCCTGTAGCTTTGGCACATGTGTATGTACACATGCCAGCTATTCTTGACCAAGTTTTGGAAATACAACCAAAGCAAACATTCCAACTGCCTAGACATGGTATCTGCTCAGTATTGGCATCAACGCCACTGAGAGCTCCACCATGCATTGCAGTCGCAAGAGTTGACACTTTGGGAGGAAGGATCAGTATAGTCCCATTAAATTAAGTTTCCATGTTATATCCTTCTAAATAGGAAAAAAAAATTTTATAAAAATTAGCTTCCTTTTGGAGCATTCTGGAAGGCAGCACTTCCATCACAATATCTTCAGGCTTTAAAAACAGAAAACTAAACTGTATTCTCAAGTCCCATAACAAATGGACCTTTCAGCACAAGAGAAAGCTGTATATTTCTAAATCGTCCACCTTGCATAACATCTCTAAGCATTCAGTTCACCACGCATCAGTTCACTGTAGTCAATACTGTCCAATACCTTGTATACCTTGCTGCTGCTAAAGCTGTGAAGGTGTTATCATATTTTGCTTGATTTTTTTTTTTAATGAATTATTTTAAGATTCTGGGTACCAGTGTAATCCAGTAACTACTACCGTAATCTTCACTGGATTTCACTTTGAGTATATCTTCTTGTATACAATTACACATTTTTGAATACATAGCCAGAGCCCTTTGTAATATGCCCTGATTTAGCAGCTCAGTTCTGAACTTGAATTCCTTTGTTGGGATTTTGGACTCCACTGATCTTTCATATTCCAGGTTATTCCTAGAGTTGTGGAATTGTGGAGTTTGGGTTTGATTGATTGTTTGTTTTAATAACAAATAACATAGAAAACAGCATCATCTGAGGCTCTCACAAAAGTACAGCAGTTCCCAAGAGTATCCTGTGGAGCAGCTCAGTCTACCCATGAGCTCTGCAGGCCTTCGGTTGAGCTGAGGCCAATGGTGTGAACAGAGACATTTGACTTGCCTGAGTTAGTAATTATTCACATTAACAGACCTTAGGTCTTAACTCTACCTGGTGTTTCAGACGTATTCTATCAGTCTGTTACGATTTTATTATAATAGAAGCCATGTAGCTTTATGGTATCAGTAGTCCAAAGCATGTAACAGAACAACTAAGCACCTAAGGATTAAACTTTAACAGGCAGGAACTGAACTGCAGTGCTCTGTGTTTAATTACTTTGGTAACAAGTCCTGTGTGAAAAAACTCACAGGCAGATTTGTTGTTACTCCATGAAATTTGAAATAAGAAAATAAAACCAGAGAGAACTTAAAATAAAAATACTATTAATAAAAAGAGCAAATTTACAAGAATTCTGAGGTTTTTTCTCTCCAAACAGGATGCATTTTTCTGTGAAACATTATTATCTGAAAATAATACTAATTTAACAAGCTAATAATTCAACACACTGTAGGCAGATATCTCTCAGTGGAAAACTTACTAGAAATAGTCCATCACCTTGTTTCTCACCAACTCTGATACCTTCAGATATTTTTTCTGGCTTCCCTCTCTCTTGAGCATAAATTGGTTATTCCTTTTCATTATTTTCCCAGTAAGCTAGGCAGATAGATACCCATATTCTGCACTGTACACTGTGCTATGCTGCCACAAAGCTGAGTTGGAAGCCTTCCATTTGCAGAGAAATTATTCACCTGCTAAACAAGTGAGAACATCCATCTGTTCTACACCATGCTTCTGTTGCTATTTACCAACATCTTGAGATGGTAACAAACAGCTTTGATCTCGTATTTACTTGGTCCAATCACCATGAAAATACATGGTTGATATATCATCCTAAACAAAAAAATCTGAAATCTAAATATCTCGAGTGATAGCATAGGTGAAATTTGTCTGAGACTTCCAAGTCCTGGCACATACCTAACTGTAACACTCCAATTGCTGTCACCATTAGAGAAAACCTTTGTTAAAGATAGAATTTTTTACTGGCATTAGTTGTTACCTAGTCACTAATACCTCTAAGCTGTAATGCACATAGGAAACATTTGTTTTTAAGGATTCTCAGTGACGTAAGGATTTAAACACTTTGGTTTTAAAATTCAGATATGTAAAACACATTCTTTTAAGATCAAAACACCAAAAGGAAAAATGTTATATAAAAATGGAAAGGCCTTTGTAATGAATAAACTAGAGGTACACTGTGGCCTATAGGTGTCAGATGGTACGAAAGGTGCCCAAATCCTGGAATACAGAGGGTTAAATCACCATATGCTATCAGCTTGGACAAAAGGCTCTTTAACGTGTCCTCCTTGACTTAAATGAGAAAAAGAAATATAAATAAAAAGCAGCAAATGCTACTGTGAAACAAACTTCCTACATCTACCTGTGAAACACTGCTCTTCCCTGGAAAGCAACTATGCAGGGATTCATTTTTAAAGGAATTATAAAACCAGAAGGCTAACCAAAAGATATCCATACTGGGTACTCCACTAGGGATTTCTGCTGCCCCCAAGTTGATGCTGACCATGTCCCACAGTAAATGTACAAAACCACAGTGTATTTCAAATCCCAAGCAAATTTCTCAGTAGTAACTTTTCTACAGTATTTTGAAAAGTTACCGTAATTCCCCATCCTGGAAAAGAAAATACTCTTGTTTGCAAGTTATACTCTTGCAGTTTCGCAATCATGTCTAAGTGAAATGAAATCAGAGTCCATTAGAATAACTTACTTACCAATTAGTCATTTGGATTTGAAATATATGTAACCTAATATTGAGTGCTGACTAGTGATAATTAAATGAAACTAACGTATGAAGTACCTTCAACACACAAAGGTTTGATGGCCCCCCCAATTTCACTCCCCAGCATTCTTCCTCATCAATGAGCTTGAGAGAAACATTGAAGCACTCTGATAATTAGCTGAGCAAGATTATAAACTGGTGTACTCAACAAGAAACTTTTACTAAGATAATGTTTCTTTAGTCAGGGTGGAGATAAAACTACTGCTGACTCTATCAGAAATTTTTGCTTACACAAGAGGCTTGGTTCATTCCTCTTCAGCCTCACACAGTCATTCACAGCATTGTAACAAAAGACACGTGCTATATAATTCTGGTAAAGTTTCAGTACTATCAGTAGTTCTGTGGTATTGCCTCTGTTCTCCAGTAAAAAGCAGGTCCGCATTGTGTTGAGCACTATGGATATATGGAATAAGGTGCTGCTGGCTGAAAGTATACAGTTTAAAAGAGCGTTGTGTCTTGGTAGCTCATACTTGGCTGAACTTTGAAAACCACATTCCTTATGCCTGAAGTAAGGGCCCTGTGACCCAGGCCTCGGTTCCTCCCTCACCAATGGGGATGGGCAAAGGAAGCCAGAGGAACATAAAGAGGAATGGAAGAACCGTGAAGCCCTGCTGGTGGTGTTCTGCCCTTTACTGACACAACAGGTCTCTAGCCTTTAAAGTGTTGGAAGATCTGTTTCCACAGTCTGCAAAGTGGCTGATGCACAGGAAAGAAGAGATATATGACAAGACAGAAGCAATATTTTACAGCAGGCTCTCCTTTCAGTTGAAGCGATGATCAAAACTTGACCTCCATGATTCCCATTCCAAATTTGCTCTTAACTCTGAGGAGAGAGCTGTGCGCAAAAGGCAGGGAACCAGCAAGGGTCAGGCTGATTAAGTGAGTGACCAATACTAAAATATGCCTCTTTTCTGTCAGCATGTACGGACTTCATAGTTTTTTGAAGATGTGCCCACCGTCATACACATGACTACCTATGAAAAGGAAAGACAGCATGATTTTCAGCCTAGCATTTTTAAAGGAAGTAAAAAAACCCAAGGCTATTTAAGAAAATAGTTGATAACATGTTTTTACAGTTTATATCAACGTGTACATGTTTTCCTTTAGTGAACAGGTTTGTTGGTTTTGGCTGCACTCTTTGACCATTAAAAAGGTAGCTATTACACTAATTTTTGGCAATGATTTAGTAGGAGGTGGTTACTTTAAAATTTTAACTTCAAGCAGTTAAAGTACTGAGGCAGGCAGAGAAACAAATTTATTGCAACTTGAAGAACATTATGGGAGTAGTGCATATTGTTTACAGCTGCTACAGCAGTTGTTAGTGCATGGAACTTTGTTTACAACTCCTGCAATTTCTGGCAAATTCACAGGAGTATGTTTCTAAGTAAAGGCTGAAAAGCAATAATTACAGATTTTAAATAAGCCTAATTAAGGTCATTAGAAATAATTTGGAACAGGTGCCCACATACACAATAATGAGATAATTCTGGTGTATGGAAAGAGCAAAAACATTAAATGGAATAACAGCTTATCAGGCTAAGTATTGTATGAATATACAGGAAGACAAGACATGATACATCTTTCAGTAAGTGCATACATGAGAACTATACATCCCATCTTTAAAAACAACTCCAAACCCACCTTTTGTTTTGAAAACATCTTATATTTTGTATTGTTTGAATGCACACATTGAAATCTACAGTTACAAACAACTTCCTCCTAGAAGGCATCAAAGAGTTTTTCCACAGGCAGAATTTGGATTGTGGGTCTGGAATAGGCGCACTATAAGAAAATGTTTGCAGTATAAACACTTCCATGACATTTATGGCTGAGGCTCTGAAACCCCTTTAAATCAATTCAGGATGTTGCTGTGAGATAGCATAGCAATTCTCTTACATACAGATGTGTGAAAGCAGGTTAAAGGAATTGTTGAGATTCAAAAAAAAAAAAAAAGCACTCAAAAAACCTCTGAAAATAAAGATATTGAGACTTCACCAGCTGAAATTAGAGGGACGGTCTAGCTCAAAACCCCTGAGCTCTCTTGAGAAACCTCTGGGGAACATAGTTGCCAAAATAAAAGGCTGAACAAGGAAAATGAGGGCCCATTACTGACAGGAGTAGATGATTCAGTGACAGTGGACAGATAAGAGGTACTCATTGCCTTCTTTGTCCCGGTCTCTATCAACAAGGTCTTCCAGGTCTCTATAAGCAAGGTTTGAGGAGGAAAGGAAATACCAGCAGTGGGTCAGCAGCAGCTGAGTCAGGGGTTAATTGCAAGAACTCAACCCATACCAGTCTTCATCTGAGGGTCTTGAGGAAGCTGGCCAGTGTCATAATGAGGCCTGTCTCTATTGTCTTTGAAAGGTCGTGGAGATCAGGGGAAGTCCTGGTGACTAGAGAAAAGCAAACTTTGTACCCATCTTCAAAAAGAGAATGGTCCTTTGGGGACTGCTCTTTGGGATCCTTCAAAAGAGTGATTGAGGGAACTATAGGCTCGTCAGCTTCACTTCAGTCCCTGGAAAAATCATGGAGTAAGTCCTCTCAGAAACCACTTTTGAACAGATGAAAGAAAGGAAAGTGACTGGGAACAGTCAGCATGGATTTACCAAGGGTAAGTCATACTTAACCAGCCTGATTGGCCTTCGATAACAAAATGAGTGGATTTGTGGGTGAGGGAATTGCAGTGGCTGTCTCTGATCTATGCTGAGGTCAAGAGGACTTTCCTAACGACCTGCATGCATGGTGGCTAATTCACCAGTGTCAAAAAGGTGGTCCAGGCCAGCTGATCATGGGCCAGCAGCTCCCTGGGGGCTGGGAGCTATGGGGGCTCCCCCTAGGCCGGCCGGACAGGGCCTGGCAGCCAGGGCCTGTCCCACTGCCCTGGCTAGGAGCAGGGCAGCAGCGGGCACCCGGGGCGGACCCAGCACTGGGCATGGGACATATGCCTGGGAATGGGCTGATGATGAACCAGGATATGGGCCCGTGGGTGAGCCTGGCTCAGGGGCCCCATGGCCGGGCAGGGTTGTGGGGAGCGGGAGACTGGCCCTGCTGTGGCATCGCCAGGGCGGGGGCTGATGGCCCCAGGGGGCTGAAATGGGGTCCTGGGCCATGGGCAGTGTGGGGGGACCCCCAGGGTTTGGCCAGGAGCAGTCAGACCACCTCAGGGCCCTGGGGCAATTGTCCTTCCAAAATCAAACTCAACTCAAAAGGATCAAGTCTTGCCCCTCCTCACATCCCTCAGATAACACTGCAGCCTGTCAGAGCATTTTCCTCCTCCTTCTCCATTTCTCAAGGGGAACACAGCCCCCACAAGAACTCAGCCACAGCAGGGATGCTGTGTGGAGGCCTCCCCTTCAGCCAGGACTGACTGACTCTTTCCTGCTGAACCTCCTTCTCAAATAACAGGCAACACATGTACAAATGTCCCAGCTATCAGAAACGCAGAAAGCATGTAAGAGTAATAAAAGAAACCAGAGGTGAAAAAGCACAGACTGAACAGGGTATAGAAATCTGTGGTACTGATTGTTGCTGTCTAGGAGGATGGTGAATCCGCAGTGCTGGTACTGGGGTGGTGACGGATGCTCCTCCATTTGAACCAGCTGCTCACTAGAGCGATACGCAGCACCTACTAGGCTTTTAGTCTGGCTCCACAAGTGACAAAAGCTGACCTACTTCACATTTTTACATTTCTGTCGAAACACCATAAAATCACCTCTCTGCTTTTGACAAAATGCAAATTGTTGCTTGCACCTAACCTCAGCTGGCGAGAACGCCACAGGGAGGCCGAGACCTCTTACTTGTCAGCCAGCTACGTCACCTTGGGAGACAAGAAAGGAGTGGGAGCTTGAAGGAGTTTGGAGCATTAAAAAGAAGTGGCTCATTCACTCACTGGCCAGGAAATGGTGTGTGGGAGCTACTCAGCAAGCACCCAGACTGTCAGCAGGATGTGTATTACATGCAGAACTGACATTACATAATGCTAAGGATGCAAAGTCAAACACTAAAGAGTTAGGAAACACACTGGAGTTAGTATGATTGCCTTGGAGAAAGTTTATCCTGGTGTAATCCTAGAAACACACATATAAAGGAAGTACCATTAGGAAAAAAAGAAAAACCAACCCCACACTATTTTTCAATAGCTTATCATCTTTAGTATCTGAGGGGAAAAGTACTGTTTTCCAGGTGGAAGTCTATATTAGTGTCAATGAAGAATATGAATAGGTACATGTGTGGGAGGTTGCACTTAAAAGTTTCTATCGTTTCAACAAATTAGAGTGGGTTTAAGTGGTTCTCTGCTACGCAAGTGGACAGTATTTTTCGGATAATTTTAAATTAAAAAAAGAAACAGAAGACATATTTCAATTATATCCATATTGTGTTTACCTATAACATAGATGTGGAAGACACACAGCATTCTAACATCTGCATTATACACTTTCTAAACTCTCTATTGCCTTGTTTCTTGCTAATAGAGTTGTAGAAGAATCTCTGTTGAAAGCTACTTGCTTAAACTAAACAAGAAACATTCCCTTTTTAGATGTGTTAAAGCAACACATTTTGTGAAGGCACAATTTTCATTTGATTTTTAGAGAGTTATGCGAATAGATTTTGATTTGCTTTTCTTTCCAGTGATTTTATAGGCAATGTTCTATTTCATAGTCAACATTCAGAAAACAACTCTCTAGCTGAGAGAGAGAGGGGCAGAGAAAGAAAGTTCTGTCCAAAAGGCTAAATTATGGAAAAAACCACTACAGAAAATCCATATCAATCACAGTCTGCAGTGGGGTACAAATATATGTGTCTATATTTGAGACACTCACCTAGACTTCTCAGTGGAAAGTGTTTCTAAGGTGTGATTCCTTTCATCCCTAAATAAGTATCTAATGGATCAAATGAGGCAGTCCTAGTACTAAGTGCCTTCCTCTCTCCTTCTCTGTTTACTATAAAAAGGCTCAGAATACGAGCTCGAAAGTGCATACTTCCCATAACATCTAGTCCTAAGCTACTCTGGCCATAGGATTTCTATGATGTTAGTTCTAACCAAAACTTTTTAGGTTTAAAAATAAAAATTAACTGGATTGACGTCCAAAGTTTGGAAGCACTTCTGCCAGAGATTTACCCATCTTGTTTGGTGAAACCAAATGCTCTGTCTCTGACTCACTCTCTTCTGGAACTGGGTCAGTTTCCTTCCTCAGGACCGTGGTAATTCCTTCCCATGTCTTCCAGCTCTGGGATCTCAGCTTGCTAATGAAGACCTTATTTCTGGGAGCTTTGCACTTTTGTCCGCAATGTTGGAAAACAGCAAAGCAGAAAAATCTAGGAACAATTTAATGCTTGCTTAGACAGGTAGATGTTGTTTCAGAAGCAGACCTGAGCCACAGATTTAGGATCTAAGTTTTGTCAGAGCTTCTGGGCATTCAGACTGGGGATTTTAGTCTATGATCTTTGCAAGATCCTCACTCAGAAACAATGCTTTGGTTGCTGTGCCTCAGCCCTGTGCTGTGACTCCCTGCAGGAGTCAGTGAATACTTTCTTTTCATTCTGTGCCAGTGGGTAACTCTTGACATTCAAGCTTGTTCACGTTGTAGGTTGAATGCTTGCCCACATTCCCCTTCTTATCTCACTGCAAAGGAATAAGGTACCCAAAATTTCTGGTCATCTTTCTTGGTCCTTCTGAACATTCCCTGGGCACTGTTGGAGAGGCTTGTCCAGGTCTCCAGGTCTTCTTGAGCTATCAGGTACAACCACCCTCTGCTAGATGGTAGACAGCAAACAAGTGCTACCTCTTTACTTGCCCAAGTGAACATCCCTGTCAGCATCTTTTAAAAACTGCACCAATCCTAGAAGGATCCACTTGGTCCTTGGTCCCATATCTGAGGACAGATTTTCCATGTGGCTTGTACAGCTAAGGACAGAAATGAGCATAGGCACATCCAACACAGAGAAGACACAGAGTTGTCATCCCACTCATTTTCAGCGAGTCACGATGTCTATCTCCACTTACCCACCCTTAAAATTATCAAGAGCACATGATGTTCAACCCAGCACTTGAAGAGTACAACAGATTTATTGTGTCATCTCTGAGCCAGCTCAAAAGTATAGGAGCAACAGTCCAAAGTCCCAAGGCACCTCTCAGATTTTTTTAATAGATTGAGCTCCATTAGCATTGCTGAATTTTGGTCTGCTTAACATAATTAATGCACTCTCCCTAGAGTGAGATCTAAAGTCCAGTATTATAATAAACCCACCATGTACTTACAGAAATTCCATTTGGAAGCTATCAAAGCACTTTACACTGAGAAAACATTGTTCTTATTCAGCAGTTGAAAAAATGAAAATAAGGGAAAACTAAGTAATTCTCAAAGTAGTACTGCAAGTGAGGGCTATAATGGGCCTAACATCCACTGACTTGAGTACCTTAGTCTACTGTTGAATATATACTTAGATTCACATTCCAGTCCTGAAAAAAATAACACCAGCCCCAGCTCACCAGTACTCAACCTGAATCTGCTGTCATGCCATAAGATGCTGGATGGAAACCAAACATTCATATAGATGCAGTCTGTCACACATGGATGTAAACACTCTAACTCTGGAGATCAGACATTACTGTGTGATGAACATCTCCCTTTCAGGCCCTGTGGGAATGGGATGACACTTGACATTTGTAAGGGGGCACCAGCACACTAGAGGACCAGACCCAAAGCCCAGAATTTCTCCTTATTCATGTTTATTAAGGCAGTGGTGTGGCATAAGCACAGAGTAGATAGCCCTGCCTCCATGGGTCCCAAATATCTCATTGAAGAGGAAAACAACCTCATTGGTTCTGTATTCAATTCCTAATGCACTATGTGAAAGTGCCTGACATTTCTAACTAGCTGGGTTCACCACACATTTTCTTCCTGAAGATGGGGCCAAAAAGCCTCCAAAAAGTAGCACAACAAAAATCAATTTGAATTGGGCTGGCCTTCTTCAGTTTTATGTTAAAACTCTATATTTTTTTATGTTTTTAAAAACACAGCTGAGCTACCCAACAGAGCATGCTCACTTTGCAACACTTTACATAGAGACTGCACGATCTGTCTGTCAGGTTCACACTTCATGTAATCTCACTCAGTGTCAAGATAGGGAAGACTTCAAATGACAAAAATTCACAGGAGTCAGATCATTGCAGGCAGGAAGTCAAAGACAGAAGAGTGGTATGAGGCAGGATATTAGATAGGAAAGTGTAATGCAAGGCTGTGTCAAATTAAAAAGACAGCTTATTTTGCGTTTTTACTCAGAAGCATCTTGTTACAATTGTGGGAAGAGAATGTTCCCTTGGGAACAGCGATGCTCTCTTCTTCCACTGTAATAGCAGGGTTGTTTTGGGTTAAGTATCAGGCAAAAAAATGTTCTAGGAAGAGATAAACAGAAAGATCTGCTCAGGAAAAACAGTGAAAAGAGTGAAGATATCCAGGTGAGAAATGGAGACAACATAAGCAGGGATAGGAAGCCTAAAATGAGGCATCTAGATCCATGGTAAGAAACCTGAATAAGTACCAGGATTTTCAGAGGTCCTGACTGTCTGTGCCTCCCTGCTGTTCACGGACTTAACAGGATTTCCAATTCCCTCTCTTGTGGGCCGATCATTCTTGTTGGTGTCAGACATTTGTATATTTGTTGCACTGACTGCCTGCACCTGCTGGAGGCAAGCCAGCCCTGTGCTGAAGTAGGGCAGCAATGTTAAGGCAATCACGGGTACCAGCTACCGAGTATTCTGGCCTACACAGTAACACACTAGCTTAACTAAATGTCTCCTGAGCCAGCTTGTGCCTGGATAGCTCAAATTGTGAGTAAAAAGGATGCATGACTGCTTGTATACAGCCAGGTAAATATGCCTCCAAATATATTGTTGTTATGGAGACCTCATGCCTGGCACCTTTTCCAACAGGAGGGTCCTGTGGTGCATATACCTTGAATCCCCAAACAACTGGATCCAATCTTCCTCCTCAGCTTTCTAGCCGCTTAGGTATACTCCCCTGGAGACAAGCAGGCCTTGTACGAGGGCTGTAAATCTTTGGTTTCTAGTTAGATTTTTAAGGGACAATATGACAGATAAACAAAGAACACAAGCCTTCCTAAGGAATTTCTTAGCCACAGACAGTTCATGCTCAAAAATGACAAGAGATCTGCAGATCCAAGAGAGCTCCCAAAATCCTGAACCTGTTCTTTGCCAGCCATAGCATTTGCTGTCATCACCGAGTTCGATTAGCAAACCTTTTTTTCCTCACAGAGTTCTTTTTCCCCTGTTGCATGTAACAAGACGAGCTCCCCAGAGAAGCTCTCAAAATCTAACAAGTGACACAAAAACTTATCAACAGTCATCACATGCAAGAAACACTTAGGCATATCCAGTCCCAGGCTGGATGACTGTGCAAAAGCTGCAGTATATATGGGCAACTGCATTCCCCCCAGGAATGCAGGGAAGACACTTTTCTGTCCTCCTTCAGAGAGACAGCATGACCTGTGCCTTTGAGCTACCAGGGAAGCTGTCCACCACAGCCAAAGTTTAATCAGATTTTGAGAGCTCTTGCGGGTACGTAATGGGGTCTTTTATTTCCCTTCCCTTCCCTTCCAAAGGAAGCACGAAATCAGCAGGCGCTTGCTGTGTCTGTATCGGGGGATCATCACAAGGAATTGGAAAGGGTCAACACACTTCGAAGTACTGCCATCACTCTCTGTACATTTTGCTTAACAGGAGGTATGCAAGGGTCTGTACTTGAACAGGTATTCTAAAATTCAATATTGCTCAACACCAGCAACAGGTCTATAGATGAATATTTTTACTAACCACAAAACTTCATTCCTGGTAGCAAAACTATGTAATACCCTCTATAAAGCATTTCACTTTTACATTATGTAAAATTCCAGTATTTACAGGGTTCCTATGCAGCATGGGGCTGTATAAACGACTCCTTGTTTTGCTAAGGATATTATTACACTGTGTACACAGCACAGTAGGGCTGAAGCTAGTTCAAAACTACTGTGCATGTGTTTCTTTTTTCCTTCCCGACTTAAAAACCTATATAAATTGTACTTCTGTTGATCAAAAAAATGCCTGCAAATGATTATCTATCCTTTTTAGAAGGATAATTAATTACCTACTTTTTTCCTTGAGAAAAAAATTGTTGTCTATTGTTTCTTTGCTTGTTTTGGAATTTGTTCTCTTGAAATGATCTAAGGCATAATATTTGTTCAGGTTAGTTGTGGCGTAAGGGAGTCCAAGCTGCTAACCAAAATAAAAAGCGAAGGGGTTGTCTAGTTTTTAGCCTGAAATGGGCAGAGGAAAGTATTTTCTTTTTGATTTGTCCAGAGGGCTTTTTGTGAAGGAGAGAGTGTTAGAGGTAGAATGTTTGGTGGTGGGTTTATTTTTTTAAGGCAGTGCATTTCTTAGATAATTTTTTCAAGTTACAGCATTATTCTTTTCGATATCTTATTATTTGGAGTTTCAAGGCCAAAGCCCAGAGGAAAAGCAGCTTGAAAGCTATCCTTGTGAAGCACTTTCATATTGTAAAATTCCTTCATAGCAAAGATATATTAATACCTCTTCCATTGTGTCAGTTCATGACAAAAAAGTGCTGGGTTTTTTTCAGCAAAATAGCTAGCATACTAAACTGCATTGGATTCAGGACTTTGTATTTTATTTGATGGTGAACAAGGCCAGTTTTGCTGATTTCATATAGATATTTAGCAGACACTGAGTGCCATGCCTGCACACGTAAAGTTTTACAGTAACATGTCTGTTACAGGTCAGCAATCTGACAGCCATAATTGCTTGAAGCACTGGGTGATGGAAAGGGGGTTTAGGGACATGTTATTTCCCATGCAAACGTGTGTCTTGGACATACTGGCCTGCAGGTTTATGTGCCACTTTT
Source organism: Fregata magnificens (assembly GCA_013389945.1). Classification (NCBI taxonomy): domain Eukaryota; kingdom Metazoa; phylum Chordata; class Aves; order Suliformes; family Fregatidae; genus Fregata; species Fregata magnificens. The sequence continues at coordinate 17,976 of WAAD01006566.1, forward strand.
TCCTGTGTCCTGATGTGGATACTTACAGCATGCTAGACCCCACTCACACAGAATAATATTCATTATCCCAACGAGCTCAGAAGGGCAAAAGAAGGGCAACAAACAGGTGAAAAGAAGACTTCTGACAGGAATGGGCTTTCAGGAATGACTTGGCATTCTTCTAAAATGTTTTATTAAAAATATGTTCTTCCAATTACTGTGGGATAACTGCACAAGGCAGCACTGTGTGAAGCAATTTTCTTTTCTTTTCATTTTTCTTCTGAGAGAAACAAGTTGTAGAAGGGGAGGCAATATATCCTTACACAGCTTACTCCCCTTAAATCTCCATACCATCGCTGTTACAAAAACACTAGATATATTGTTTTAAGTGAAACACAAGTGTGTTAAAATATTAAATAAAGTTATTATGAATTTTTTGAATGGGACACTGAAACTTTTACATGACAACCAGACAGCTCTTCCTCAAAACTTAAATGAGAAATATTGTGGCATTCCAGACTCTCAGAATAGAAAACAAAGAACCAGCTCAGAATCGCCAGGAAATAACGAGGCAAGAAAGAGATTTTAAAGAGAAACTCCTGGCTTCTGAAAAATCATCTGGGGAAAACAAAAATGAGATTATAAAACTTGGATCAGCTTTTCTGAAGGACTAATGGGCTGTAAGGTAGCTACCATAAAAGTCTGTAAAAGCTGGGTTAGGGACAAATTGTACTGAAGTAAAGGAAATCTTTCTGAAAGACTTTAGTCTTTAGTATTTGAACTGCACATAATCTCAAAAAATCCAATGGATTAGATGGATTTGGTACTGTTATAAACAAAGTCTGGTAAATAACACTCAAATAAACATCCTGAGGATTTTTTTCTTATTAAGCTGTGGTGCATGAAACACCTTAACTTTGTTAGTCTGTGAATCAAATCCACCACATCATCACTGCAGAGGACTCCAGTCTCCCTTTTGCAACAAGTCAGAAGGGATTCAACTGAGAGGAAAATTGTGGAGTAACATAGAAAGAGGTGGTGTTCAACCTATGTAAATATGTGTGCGCACCTATAGCTGTCTGACCTTAACTGCTGAAAAAGATGTTTTTTCCTTTAATTTTTAAATGTGCAAATTTTATCTTATTTTCCATTCCAGGGCAGTAGAAAATTCCATTCAGTACAGCAAATACAAACCTTTGGCTTCTAATAAAGCAGACTGGTTTAAGTTCACAGCTTTTGTTTAAACAAGTCTTTCAAAGTATTCATAGTCAGTAAACCATCACTTCTGTAAAAAACATTTTGGAAAACAAATACAGTGACCTTATATCCCATCAGATGGCTCTGTTTCAGACAAGGCAGCTCATCTATCTATGCCATGCCTAAATTTCCCACTTTAACTCATGCTGTAGGTTCAAAGTAGACTGAGCAAGGAGAAAGTCTCTGCACCTACAAGGATGAGCACAGAAGGCAGCAAGGCATCAGTCATGCCTCCAGAGAAGAGCAGAAAAATCTCACTTTGCTCTGGGTTACCTCTGCCTCCGGTCCCATGGAACAGAGGCTGCCAGCTCTGTGCTCGTTGGTTCCCAGCCCTCATCTCTGCATCTTCTTCATCACCTGCACCAGGCATACATTACCCTTCAAATTTTCAGTGCTCTTGGGTGGGTTCATTACCCATTGCCGTCTCTCCCCTTTCCACCCAGTTAGAGTAATATGGTGGGAATTTTACCATGCAATTGCTCTGCACATCATAACTCATGGGATCTTGTCTGGCTCCAGATTGTCAAGGCAGTAGGCAGTACATGGATCCTTTCATTTAATATCCTAATATTCCACNGTAATACCATGAATTATCATCTGACATCTCAGTTGAGCTATACATGATCTGCAAGGTACTTGGTCTCACGTAACATTGAGTAGTGCAGAGAAAAAGAATAACAAAAACCTAGCTTTCTAGACACACCAAGGTAAGGCTAAGTGGCAGCAGTGCTTTGGAAATGACAGTATAGCTTGGACAGCTATTTCTACATCGTTGTGTGTGGAAAGCCCTCCTTTACATTCTTTTGCCTCTAGTAAAATGGTCTTTCACCATATTCTTTAACTAGCTCATCAGTTCACTGTTCCTTTTATCAATGACTTTTTTTTATTTTGATCCTTTCTTATTACTCATGACAATGCTAAAATTAGATGTTTTACAGTAAATCCCCTCATTTCACCACAAACCAGGTATGGCAGACACAACTATAGTAAAAGATACACTACTATTATGGTGTTTTCACCTACCCTAAACCTACTTGAGAGGATATTAAAGTAGACAGCATACATTTAAGGTTTTGTGGACTTTTTGTACCTCTGAGTTTGAAAACAAAACAACTGATGGCCCCATCTCATCTTGCACAGGCAGCCTAATGTAGCTTGATGATACACTCATGTTTCAGCTGGTGCTATGAATTCCTTAACTCTGACAATTTTGCTATATTGTTCTATTTCCCTTTCTCCTCTTGGATGGAAATTCAGCATATCTTGAGGGCAAATGAATGAAGAATTCTCTTCTTCCCAGATCAATATCTCTAAGCGTAGAGCCCTCAGCCCCAGCCATCTTCCTCAATTAACTCAGACATCAGATACATTTTTACACTATGTGTTTCTAGAAGTTTATGGAGAGGGAGCCATGGCTCACTTTTAAACATTACCTATAAGCCTTCTGTACTTCCTTCTGCCTCTTCATCAAACACTGAGCAGTATATGATGATATCAAACATTTATTATTTCCTGCAACTTGCATCCCAAAAACATAAGAAGGGCCAATACAGAGCAGACAGAGATCACTACCCTTTACCACATATAGTTGTTCTTCTTCCACAGGACCTTCATGCTTAGCCTATTAGAAAGACTAACAAAGTTCACTTGAGCAGCTGTTCAACGCTCTTTTACTCTTCTATATGATACATGTTAAACAATGCTCTCTACAAATGCATTTTCATTAATCTGGTATGCCTAATGACATCCTCTCCCCCCCCACAGCCTCCTTCAACCTCATCTAAGCCCCTTTTAATTTTCATCCTTTATGTTACAACTACAATATAGTTGACGACCATAGCAGTAGGTGTCCAATCCAAAGTCCATTACAGTCTATTGAGTTTTTCCATTGACTAGACTTTGGACTGTATGCTTCAATTCTCTGTACTTTACAATTAAGAAGTTAATCAAATAAACCTAAACACAAATAAAAGCTGTATCCAGGCAACATAAGAATTGACATTAGTTAGTACGTCCCACACTTTACTTGTAAAATGTGCTCTTTATTTGTCTACTACAGGGTAATTAGTTAGCATGTCTGAGAATGCCAGATGATAGTTTAGTAATCTGAGACTGAGAGCATGAGAAAGGAAATTGGTGGCTAACCAAATAACCGTCATCATGTTTTTTAATACACTATGGTAAAGTTGTATTTAGATCTCACAACAGAAATTGTCTTGTTGAGCTTTACAACACACGTAAAACCGGAAATTAAAACAAGGGGCACTAAGAATATAGCCTGAAATAACGATTTCAGTTTACTCTTAAAAGTGAGAGTTGGAGCTAATGCCACATCATGGTACATTCTACAGAAAATGTCAACACGGAAAAGAAAAGAATTTAACCTTATAGGACATCTGCCTTCCTGCCTCTCTAGGGTTTCTGATGCTCATCACTCTGGTATGTGACTTCAGCTGGAACAAAAAGCATTCCCTGTTTTGAAGATCATAAAAGCCTTGATGGACTACACACGAGTAATTCCAGGTTCTTATTAAAACCAGCTTTTTTTTCTTAAAAGAAAGAAGAAAAATTACAACAATCCCTTACTGTCCTCTATCATTCCTCATGAGGAGACATCTTTCTATACTGTTTCCTGCAAAAGAAAGTATGAGATATTTCTTGGTGGTGGTGCCATCAAACAATTATAGAATGGTGACAATGAAAACAGTAAGGCACTCAGTTTGAAATGCAAGCATGGAAACTTTTCTGTCATATCAGAAGAAAATCTTAATTAAAGTCTTAAGAACTATGGCTCCAAACTAAATAACCTTACTCCTTCATCCCTGCCACATAGTTACAACACACTGAGAACCATCTTCACAGCAATTCACAAAAAATCTGAATGCTCCTTACTAACACAATAGCGGGATATACTACTAAGAAAAAAAAGAAATTAACAAAAACAGGCAGCATAAAAAGACAATCTAAAGCACTATAAATTGTCTCCCAAAGAAGTCCAGCAAGTCAGAAGATGCAGAGGAGTAGCTGAGAAGTGGACAACAGCCAGCAAAGAGATGGAAGATAAGAAGTGGTATTTCAGCAAATAATACTAGCCAGCCAAAACAGAACAATTATGTACAGAGCTGACGTGAAAGAGCTGTTTTAAAAATGCTGCCAGTTTGTATAAAAGAAAAAGATGAAATAAAGTAATTTCCCTGTGGCTCTGCTCTAAGTAAAGGTTGCACACAATACTAAGATTTTTTTTTTTTTAAGCACCTTCACATATATATTCAATATTTAACACATCTGTAAGAGCACAGAATTGTCTGTTAACTTTTTAATATTTCTGCATTTAATGTTTTTTCATATTCATTCAAAACACTTCAATCTCTGTTATACAAAGGATGAGTTAATAATAGTTCCTAGGAATGAAATTAATCTAGTGTCTTAAACTTCTCAGCTGATACCCAATGCAGATAGTGAGAGCAGCCTCCTAGTACACAGTTACCTTCAGGTGTCATACAAACTGAACATTGAAATTTTGCTACTCAGCATTTTAGGTGCAGTTGTCAGGATCTGAAATTCCTAACAAAAGCATTGCTGCTGGTACTTAAAAAATAATCATAATTCTCACAGATGCTCACATATTGCAGTAAACCCATTTTAGTATACGCATTAAATTGAGGATGAAGAAACCACATTAAAAGTAATAAATGTGATGAATAATCCATAACTTAGCTACCAAAGAAGTAAAACTACTGGAGTATTTGAAATCCATGATTATGAGAAAAACACAGCAGAAACTGAAAGGACGATGACCTGNCCAGACCAGAAATCTGTACTGTCAACTTATGGCAGTGCTGAACCCAATTAAATGCAATCTGCTGAGATGAATACAAAACCATACTATATGCTTTCTGGGGAGAAAAAAAAAATCATATTTTGCTTACATAGGGTCACCTCAAAGCATAAGGAAAAATAATCTGTCTGGTTTTAGCCAGATAAATATGTTCTTGTTTGCCTTATCTGGCTTAGCCAGTAGTCAGTAAGCAAGACTCATTCTTTTATTTAGGCCAGTCAAGACTTAAGCCATGACTGGTGCACATCCAAGGTGGTCCTGCTGTAGCCTTCTGGTTTAGTGTGGTATGTGCCTGCCGGTTCCAACGTTAGACAGGACACCAAGCTGCAACCTTGGGATCCAAATGCGAGATCATTTGGATCCACCTTACTATTTTTAAGCTCTCTACCAAATTATTTCCATCAACAAAGGTCAGTTTGGCTATAGAATTTTCTTGCAAAGTAATGTTAATTCCTTAATTCATGTCTCTTCACATTATTATTTCTTTTCCATCTTCCTAGTTACGCCTGGGTAGGTGGAATTAAGTACACTGAATTGACCTCAAAGTTAACATCAAGTTCTTACTTTCTTAAAAAGCTCTGCTATGTGTTCCCAGTGTCAGACAATCACTCCTCTACATTTTGAGTGTTGTAGAAAATTTGAAGGAATGTCTCCATGAGCCAAGCTGCTCTAAAATCAGTTTTCAAAATGACTTAAAGCTCTTCCCATAACAATAGGCATTTAAGTGATGGGGGGTTAGGTAGGAAATATGGCACATTATGCATACAGGCAGCCGATCAGCCCAAGTATTAAGACTTCTAGAACTGGCTAGTTTGTTCACTTGTAATCATACACTGGATCAAATCCTGTGTTCCACATTACTTTGTTGTTGTTCCTCTTAATGAACCTAGAAATGTATTTCTAGTTGTAGGTTTATTTGTCTATTTTTATTTTAAAAATAATTTTTAAAAAAGCCCTTAGTGTGATTTTTCATAGGAAGTTAAATTTTTCCCCCACTGGAGCAATGAATCAGATTCAGTATTTGGTTTATAGATGCAAGCTTTATGTAAAAAAAATAGCTTGTTTACCCGTTGAGAATCCAAACACAGCTTACTGTAAATACTTAAAACAGTTTCAATCACTAACCAGGAATTGAACAACAAGGGGTTTTGATTGTTTGCATGTTTATTGTGGCGTTACCTAAGCCTCTCTTAGGTACAACCAGAGCTTCTGATCAGGCAAGTAAAAATGTTTTCATTTGTCCCTGGTCAGCACACAAGGTGGCCCTTCTGCCCTCCCATAGTCCAGCACAGAACTGGTCAAGAGCTTGTGTAAGGCACAATCTCAATCATTTTCATACTGTGACTTGATGTTACAGTAATAAACTGATAGGAGACTTCCATCTGCCCTCTAGCAATACCAGGAAACAGCAGGTTTGCAATCCCTTCTTCTCTGCCCACAATTCAGGTAGGGAACTTGGGAGCTACAGTGACGTCGAGTTCCAGCCTGTGACATTTCTCAAATCAGTGGCTGCTCGTGTCCATGGTGTCATAACTCATTGTAAAGGAATTAACGACAATTTGCACTAGCCTAGCTTTTTCTGTATATTTCTCATCTACCTCTGTTTTCTGAGGTAGTCACTTGTTCTCCAGTAAATATTTAGTTACAGGATATTTTCTTATTAAATTTATGCTTTTTTAGGTATTAATAGATTTTCTATTTTGTATCTTTTTTCTTTGTTACACTGAATATTAAAACTACAATTGTTCAAACCTCAGCCACTTCAGGAAAGAGTTGCTTTTCCTTATTTATTTTGGCACTTTAGTTTCACCACAGAGCAAAGTCATGGACACAGAAAGAGTGGCTCAGTATCCACAGCATGCTAAATGTTAACCTCACAATCTTAGCTTCACGCTAATAGAAAACAAGAATAAATCTGTTAAACCTGTCAGGTTTACAATCTGGAAATGTTAATGTTTGATATGGAACATAGAGCGTTTTATAGGAAATGAACTGCACTTGAGGAATGTAAGACATCTCTGATCCTGGAAAAAAAACCTTCTTAGAACAGAGGCAATAGACTTTCAAATGAGCAAAATAATAAACACTTAAAAAAGAAAAAGAGGCAAATAGAAAGGAAATTTTCCTATTATCTTAATTTTGAACCCGTTCTTGGTTCAAAGCCAGTAGACAGTTTGTCCTTGATCTCAGTGTGAGCAGGACCAGCTCTCCTGTGTTGGAGTTTGTGAAGTTGTATTCCTCCTCCCCCTTGCAGAGTTTTATGTCCATGTTTCTGTGTTTGTTTTGTAGTTTTCCAGATCCCTCTTCTGGATTTTGACTGGTGAAGACAACTCATCGCAGCATTCTGTTAAGAAAACAACTTCTCTTTGGCTAATTGCTCTGTAAACTATAAAAAGAACTAAAATAACCTCCGAGCACACACACCCCTTTACTGACAGTTCCTCTAAATGATGCTCATGGGTTGCATGTCTTAACCAATCTGTGCCCATGGGATTGCTCACCAAAATCAAGCTGCACTCTCAGCTTCTAAGGTCTGGCCCAGGACACCCTTAAAGTAATACTTACCACTCCACCAGGTTTCCACCATCAGACAGACAAATTTAGTATTGGGAAAGTTTTCAAACACTTCAGTGATTTTAGATCCTATACAGTATTTTGAAAAATGCTTTGGGCACCAGGGAGCTCTTGTCTTGCTGGAAGGCAGCAGGGCATGAACTCATAGATCATTGAGGGAACATTTTATTCACTTTATGAACTCACCTACATAAAACAGAGAATTCACCTTAGTCACCCATATAGTAAATCCATTGTTTCTGCCACTGCCTTTTCTGCGAGGGCATTACTACCCACACTGCTGCCACAGTAACAGGAGAAACTACTCAGTTTCAGTATTATTACTTGTGATAACAATTATTCCACTCTAACGAGGTTCTCTTTACTTTTGCCCACAGCTTGTGTTTGAACCCCAGAGGCATACACTGCCCATCAGTGGGAAAGTCACTGGTGTGTAACACAGGGTGGCCTGGGTTAGAGCTCTGTATTCCCTTGGAATCAAACCAAGTCAAAAATTAAACTGTGCGATTTCTGCAGAAGTTCACAGGAGTACACACACTATTGCAGGCTCCTTGGCAGGGCAGCAGGCAGCCTTCTGCAGTCCTGTACATTCCTGGGAACATTATTTTTTTAAAAGGGTGGTAGAGTCTCAGTCCTTCATTCCAAGTCTGTGACTGGGGCTCCCGGAGCAGATGTGCCTGGCCTTCATATGGCTGTGCAGATTAAAATTCAAGAAATGTTTCCAGTCACTAGAGGACACAATCAGGATGAAGTATAATCACAGGCTTTTTGCTTGGACCATCTCTCTCAGACGTGCATGAAAAGGTAGGGTGCAGGCAGGGGAAAGCAAGGAGGGAAAGGGAATGAGCATATGCACAGAAGTGGTTCATGAGAAAACATTGCCAAGGCCAGCGGGGCAAATGTCCCTAGTGTGCTAAAAACATTCAGTGCTGTGCTCTCATCCTGACCCCTTTGGCTACGTGCTCTGTCTATTCCAGTAAACAGAACAAGGCCAGGACACAGACTGAGCACTGGGCCACAATCATCTGTACCTCCTCGCTCTTGGCATGTTCCCTGGCACGGTTATGGCTCATTTGAAGGCTTACTCTCCCACTCAGTGCTTGGCCTTAGCTTAGGGTATAGCTCATGTGAGGCACTGCTCATGGTTGCCAGCCTGGATCTAGCCACCTTATTTGGGGGAATCAGAGGCAGAGGGCATGAGGAAGGATGAGAGTTTAAGTGCACAGACACAAGCCACCCTATGTTGTGCCACTTGGCCAGGGAGTTTTACCTGGCCTGCTTGTTAAATAGTACAGATATAGCCATTACTAAAGTTAGGAGACACACCAGATCTCATACATTGTTCTGGCTAAATATACGCAATTAAAACAAGCAAATAATAAAACAAATGTATATCCATATGTGTCATAAATAGAGAAATATCACTGGGGTGTGGTCTTCTGTCCCCACACTAAAATAGCCTGCCAAGAAACACTGTATGATGTGTCCACCTTCTGCCTCTGTTGGCTCCAAGGTAGCTCAATTGCTCCTAAGATATTGTGAACCTCCACTCCTGACACCAGAATTTAATAATAAAGGGTGGGAAAGCCTTTTCAGAGAGGACTTTCCTCTTTTCTAGTCTCCAGTTAAGGCCTGCCCTCCAGTGCCTGTGATGCACTCTGTATTATGGAGTCATATCGCATCTCAACAAAGGCACCAGAAAAGAAACTGGTTCTTTTACGTAAGTATGTGCAAACAGCCTGTGTGACAAGAAAGTGACAGGGGGATTATCTTCTAGCCTTCCTTTTCCCCATAGATCACGTTGAATTGTGCACTGTATATTTCCTTGTTAATGTGCAGGGCTTTGAAAGCCTTGCAGAAGGATTTACTGTGAAATTTATACCTTTATTTAGAGGATTATTCACAGGTGGTGAATTGACTGAAATCTCACCATGCTGCTGTACACTGCTATTCAGAACAGCAATCGTGACATAAATTTTGCTTTGGATTTTGCAGAGATCTCTTTCTTTTACATGTTTGTTTTTGCAAGGTGCCTTATTCTGACTTGCCAACTCAAAACATACTTCTTACTCATTGCTTTCCTTGCAAAAGCATTGTTCAGCTGGCAAATTAATAAGGCTGCGCTGAAAAACAATATCCCACCAAAGCTGCCTATAGGCTCTTCTAATGAGAATTCAGGCTTTGAAATATATGTTTTATTTATAGGATATCCCTTGGAAATCAGGCCAGGAAGTTGCAGCTGCTGAAAAGTTAGATGTTCTGTTTAATTTTTAAACAAAATTCTAAACAATGTATTCTAGTATAAAGAAGGCTTTTATGAACCATGAGTCATTTTCTGTTGATGGAAATATGATTGGTATCTCATATAACTTATTACTTCCCTGTCCTGCCCCTGCTCTTTCCTATTGAAAGTATCTAACAATCTATCTTTGCTATTTATAACACACCTAAATAGACTGATAACCAAAGAGCAAAGAGACTGTGTTTGAAGTTACCGTTCAAAAGTTCTTTCTAATGCTATTTCCTCATAACCTGTCACATTCCAGTCTTCTACTACTAATAAAGTTAAGTAGGACTGAGTTGAAGCATGCATACCATTTCCCAAATTTTGGATGTTTTGCCTATATGTTGTATTTTCAAAACATAAACTACATTATTATTTTAATCCTATAAATGACTTTTTACACTGAAATATTTCAGCAGAGCCATCCTCTTCTGTTGAGTCATAGCCCCAAATTTACAGATAGGTATCTGTTCTTCATTTCTTCACACAATTGCCTCTCTGCTAGTTGCCTTTTACCTCACAACAGTACATTTCTCAGGCTCCTGATAAATATATTTCATAAGAAGAATCATTTCACACAGACAGGGCATTCCTAGGCCGTTCTTAGTCCAAAGTAGCTGCATAAACACAACAGACTAGGAAAACTGTGTGAGTTGGAATAAACCAGGTGACAAGCTACTGCTCTCTAGGTTACAACCATTATGACAGTACCTAGATCAAAAGTCAAATTTTAACACATTAAAAATAAACCAGGTAACAACATGGTAAAAATTTACTTTTACAATTGCAAGGCACAAGTGCTTGTGCTGGCAAGCCCAGCATAACACCACCTTAACACCACTGCCTGATTTATGAATTAGATCTTACTTCTATATGGTGAGTATAGCAGTTGAGCTAAGTGAAAAAAGGGCCATACGCACATGTCTTTTTATACGGCCTGTCTTTTTGCCTGTTCGCATAAATAATAATTAATCATCTCACCAGAGAGAAACTAGCCGTGTGTCCTAAGGAAAATAATGCTCATCTACTACCCACAACATTGAAAGCAGGAACTAGTTTTAAATAGGTACCTTTTTAAAAAAGGTTTTTCCTTAAGAAGTTTACTTCCAAAAGTAGTGACAATTTTGATAGCTACAGTTACTGGTATGCTTTGTCAGCAGCCTCTTGCTCTGGCTGTCCCAAACCTACAATCTGTTCCAAATGTTTCCCTTGCAAACCCTTAGGAACCCAGAAGAATCCCTTTTGAAGTCCACGGTCCTAATAGGCAGCACTTAATAGCTAGTAAAGCAACACAAAGACTTTGGAAATAACAGCATCAGACAAAAAGAAAAGAAGAAAAAAAGGAGAGAGAGAAAAAATAGAGGATGCCTTACTTTCACATCTCCATGCAGAAGGGAGGGAAGAGGTATTACTTCACAGATGCCACTTGTCTTGGGCATCCCCTTTACCTTCACCTCTCCCTGCAAGTATACCCAAACACACAGAGCCTACTATATTAAAATGGTATGGCCATACCCTATTTATCAAAACGAGATAGTGTCCCCTCAGAGTACCAGTCCTCCTAGATGAAAATACAGAGAAAAAAGCCTCTGATCTTTTGGCTAAAATAATCTGGAATCAGTTACAGCAAGCAACATACCCACAAATGGAAGGAAAAGTCACAAGCACAGAGCAGAGGAAGGAGAGCTGAGGCCCAGGGACGTTGGTGAGAGACCAGATACCCTCCACAGAGGCAGAAGCCCTGTGTCCCCTGCAGCGGACCTTGTGCAGTGGCAGGTATCACTGACACAGCCCTTGCTAACAGCTGGGGTAGGTTCAGGTACTGCAAACAGAAACACTTAAAAAAAAAAATTGCACCAGTGGAGGTGCTTAAACAACCAAAGCCTTGTAGACCAACATATATGGTGATGGCCTTGCCTGTAACAGGCAGCAGGTTTTGCATCACACAGACAACCCAGGCCTCAGGGCTTCTCAAGCTTTGTCTGCGTTTGTCTTGACTTACCTACAGCTTTGCTTTTGCTTGTTTGTTTGTAACAGAAGTTATCTAATAATCCAGTGACAGTTAACCTCGCTTGTTTCATTTGCTTAGCATTGTACAGTTGTGTGACATAACTTTTATTACAATATGTATTTTTGTAACTAATAGTAGCAAGAAACAGTTATTTGTGAATAATGAAATATCAATCACCCCAGCACAAAGACTTTTCCTGGAGGAACACAGGCACAGCATGATAGCAGAGGAGGAGCAGTGTGGAGGAGTTACAGGCACACAGTGATAGGAGCAAGGGTACAGGATGATTCCAGGGCTATAAACCACTCTGCCACAGTCAGTTAAAGAACTAGGCAAACATTAATTTAGGGGGTAAAAAGGAACAAATACTCAATATACATAAAACAGATACAATGTGGAACTGCAGATCAATGAAAAAAAAGCAGGATGTAGAGCATGTTGACAAACATAAAAATGACCACATATGGAAACTGAAAAAAGGAGGAAGAAACAACCTACATCCTCCTCCTGGTAAAGGACTCAGGATGCTGATCACTTGCCAAGCCCCATGCCCTTGCCATACTGAAGCCTTTAACCCTAGGAAGGGGTCAGCCTTTAACCCCTAAAGAGGAGCAGTGGAAGGGTAAGCTCTTATTAGCAATGATTCTCAATTTTGTTGATTTGCCTTTCACTGTTCTCCTGCCTTTAATGACACTGCACTATATGCACAAATGTTATGCAAGTCCATGTAGGTATTGACCTCTCTTTCCAGGCAAAGAGAAAGAATTATTGAGTCACACTGAATGGAAACCATCATGCCACTTAGAGTATGTTGTTCTTCTGAAAATTTTGGATTAAAGAAAGGTACAAGTGGGTAAAGATTGATCTTTGTTTGTTTTTTTTTTCCAAAGGATTGTGAAATAAGCAATGGATAGATGCTTTTATTCCTTCCCTGGTTTTTGAAAGGAGTGTGATCATTACAGAAAGGTAAAAAAAACCCAAACAAACAAATGAAAAACAAAAACCACAACACAACCAACCAAGCAACCCTGAAAAGAACTTAAAGTTCTTGATTAATTTCACTATTTAATGGAAAGATTGGATGTTTTCCACAGGTGATTATATGCTGCATTATTACCTACATTAGATTTTCTTGTTGTTGCGGTCTGCTTAATAATAAAAATAATGGGTTTGCGAGGGAATTAAACTCCCAATTTTCTTGCTATATTTTTTCTATTGCCCCAAACCTCCTCAACACAAAAAAGTTTGCAAACAGTTCAGCAAGAAAATAAAATAATCCACCTCCTGCCAGCAGAAATATCACTACTTATTTAACAAGCCAGTGGAAAACCCCTTTTTTATTTCATAATTTTGTAAAATCAAAGTCAAGTATCTAAAAGCTGACATAAAAGTTAGACACACTTGAGCCTTTGCAGTCTCCAGACAAAAGCCTTTCAATATCATGTAGAAACTGCAAGTATCCTCCAAAAGGCTAAAAGCATTCAAAATATTTACACAATACAAACAGAAACAGCCAAAAAGTAGATGGGATACAAGTTACAGACTCTCCAAATATTTTTTTCACTGTTGAGATACAAAAAAAATATTGGGATTACCAACCTGTTTCTAGAATGTTAAAATGATAATATGCTGAATAATGAAAGATGGTGCTTTATCAAGTAGCTATTTCTGTGAAGATGGTAAAAGTCTACTAAATTAAAACCAAAACATCTATTTTTCTTTTCCTCAATGGACAGCCAAGTGTACATCTGTAGGTACTGAACTGAACAGGGCATGTCGCTTGGATGTATGGAGGACACTGAGAATATGCAAAGGAGCAGGAAAGAATTCAATCATTTCCTTCCATCACCTTTACTGAAAGTAATTTAATGGATAAATGCAACGCACCGTATCTTGTGGTTATTTTCTCCATTGTGTGGGATAATGAGCCTGTCACAAGGCAAAACTGCACATGTTTTAAGGCATCTGCTTTGGGATTTCTCCGAGACAAGTATATATCCTGATTTATCACTACCATGCTCCTAATTCCTTCATTTCTCTTACATACCAGCATTTAACATCTGCGTGCATTTTCTGAACATGACTTCACAGAATCATAGAATGGTTGGGGTTGGAAGGGACCTCTGGAGATCACCTTGTCCAACCCCCCTGCTTGAGCAGGTACCCCTAGAGCAGGGTGCACAGGACTGCGTCCAGGTGGGTTTTGAATATTTCCAGAGAAGGAGATTCCACAAACTCTTTCCAAATATGGGCCAGATTCTGCCCTTATTTTTGTACCTCTGCTGAAGACAAAGCCTCATTAAAACCAGGCTCAGCACAATCACAGAGTCATAGAATGGTTGGGGTTGGAAGGGACCTCTAGAGATCATCTTGCCCAACCCCCCTGCTTAAGCAGGTTCACCTAGAGCAGGGTGCGCAGGACTGCGTCCAGGCGGGTTTTGAATATTTCCAGACAAGGAGATTCCACA
>WAAD01006568.1:10281-48905 GCA_013389945.1 Fregata magnificens
ACCCAACCGCCTCCCGGCTGAGGGGAGCGCGGCGGGAGCAGGTGCCGGGAGGCTCGGCGGCCCCTGGCGCTGCCTTGGGCACCCTTCTCTTCCCTCAGGGGGCGTCCGGGGTGGAAAAGAGGTGCTTATTGTCTTAATTTGCCTTTTTTTAAAAAATTAGGTATGTTTTTTACCAGACGGGGGAATACATATTTCAGTCAACGTTTATTTCCTTTCTTCCTTTTCTCTTTTTAGCAGTTTGGATTTTTCTTCCTCTCTCCTTCCCCTCATGCTCCCCTTTGACAGACAGGCCGAGGCACCTGCCTGAGTGGCGCGTGCTTTACCTCAAGCTGTTCGTATTGAGGTGTCGGCTTTTCAGCCGACCACACCAAGAAGCCTCCGCTAAAATCCCTTCCCCTCCCAGCACTGATAAAACCAGCAATCGCAACGGCATCTCCCTATCTCCCTGCTCCACTGGCGGTGGTTAGTGGCATTTCCCTGACCAGCAACTTGCCCAGCCTCCTCCAGGCACCACCGAGGTGCCTTTTGGACGCTCTCCCCTCCACCTCCTGGACCACAGCCTTTATGGTCACTTCAGGGCGCAGAGAGGTTTGCCTGCCTGTACCGTTGCTGAGCGCTACAGGAGAAGAAGCCTCCGTGGCAAAGGCCGGCAGGGCTGCAGGTGCAGTCCAGGTTCATGCATTCTGCCCCCTACGCTTCAACCCCAACAAACCCTCTGCCTGGTGTGGGTGCACCAGCTGCTTCTCACACCCTTTGCCTCTTATCTCCTCCTGCCGGCTTATCTCTCTCTCTCCCTCTCCCACAATCCGCGTAGTGTGGATGGCTGCATGACACCCTCAGGATCGGTTTCCCCACTGAGGGACAGGAGGGGAGCTGCTCCACCCAAGTTGCGAGCTTTCCTCCTGGCAGACAGCAGATCAGATGGTATCTACCTCTCCCTCCCCCTGTGCACCAGCACCTGTGTCACTCCTTGTCACTTGGTCTTGGTGAGCACAGCTCACACTCCTCCTCTTGGGTGAGTCACCCTCCGCTCAGCTCCTGGACTGCCCTGGCTGCTGCGATCCCAGCCCTATGGACAGGAGAGGAATATTGGCCATTGCTAGTTACTCCACCGCGAGCCTGGAGCTTGGAAACCAGCAGGTGTTTGGGTGTAGGGATCACCTGCACTGGGAAAAGGAAGAGGAGCTATGTCAACCCCTGGAGGCCTGGATGGACAGGGCAGTCCAACTTATCCCAATGCTGCCTGAAAGACAGAGCCGAAGCAAGGTTAGCACATGCTGATGTATGGACATCTGCTACTTCTCTCATGTGAGAAGAGTCAATCAAAACTCTGCATGAATTGCACTGACTTGAATTCCATTTTATTTTGATGGCACTGGTCATGGCAGGAGGTCCAGTGAGAGCTCTGAAATGGATCTATCACTGGGTAGGGCACAGTGAACACCAACCTGCTTCCCAAGTTGCAGGCAGACAGCGTAGTAGTAGCTGTGGTTCCTGTGCCTCCTTCAGGTGAAACCACTGCAGCAGATCGTTGGGCAGTTAGAAACTTGATGTGTGTTTGGCATCGTCTAAAGCACAGCTTCAGAACTTTTTTTTTAACATTACCATTTAAATCAAAAAGAAACCAGAAGAAGAGTCATAATCCTCAGATTGGTCTATGGCCATTTGCCTTGGCCACGTGTTTGAAAGAGAATGGGCTACTGAAAGAATCAACATGACAGAAGATTGCACTCCCCTGCTGTCCTTGATGTCAGGCAAGATGTGGACTAAGCAGAGTGCCACCAACACAAGGAGTAAAGATACACAGCTTACCCAAGAACAAAAAGGAATAAGACATATTAGCAATATTAACACATATCCATAATAATTATTAATTGTATTATACCCTAGATATACTTCTTTATTAAAATGATTATTTATTTATTCCATGGAAGTCTTTTTTGTACAATCAACACTGATAATTATTGTTTATAAAATATGTACACAATCCAGTTTGCTGTTTCATCTATTTCAGATTAGATGACTTTTCCTTGATTGCAATTAATTCCTTTATATTGGCAATATGATTGTACATAGATAATTTTATAGAGCAATTAGGTCTTGAGAAAAGCCACAATGAACAGGGAGAAGATGAACAATCTAACCAGAGTCACTTCTTCTGTGCTTCAAGAATTGACATTGGCTTTAGAAAATGTGACTAAGTTTATGACAAACTATTCTCATTCGTTTAACTTTCAGCCTGCAAGCATGCAGAGATGGTTTTAAAATCTGGTCTGTGTCTGAGGGCTTCCAAACACATCCCAGCTAGTTTCCTACATTTGTGCACCCAGCAGGATGTGCTGATTCTAAGAAAGCTGAGACGTGTCTTCTACTTAAAGAGAGCAGAAGGAGGAAGGTATCCAAGGGCATACCATCGAAGCAGCCTCCAAGGATATCTGCAGCACGGTAGTCAGAAAAAGATTAATTTTTAATATCATTAATTAGCCAGTGTTGTCATCTTCTGCTTCTACGTGTTCCTAAAACCTGGCCATCTCAGATGGGCAAATTTAATCTTGGAAAAGGCAGGCCCTGCGGCACCTGATCCCAGAGGTGCACACGAATTCCCAGCTGTGCGCCGGCCATTTGTCCAGCGCTCCAGGGTGCTTGTGCTGGCAGCCCACAAACCTGCGTGCTTCAGGAAAGGTGCAGAAGGTAACAGGAAGTTGTGGGACAGCCTGCCCCAAGGAAGGTCTCCTCCCAGATCCCATTCAAGGTTTGCTTATACTCTGAGATACAAACTGTTTGTATTCTTTCCAGAACTTTTTGTAAAAAAACAATTAGATATTTCAGAACTATTTCAAGCCATTTTTTGCTTCTTCATGACACAAATAAATAGCAGTAGAAACGTTACAAAGTCCAGATGATCAGTGCATTTAGTAACGCATGTGAAAGAGCATTTATTCATTAACTTCAGCAAAGCGTATTCTACTGCAATGAATGAGCAGATGCTTTTACATTAATTGAAAGTATTCCCACTTGGGTTTTGCTTCAGGTTAGCAATGAGATTGTTGTAAGGGGAAAGTGAAATACAGGTATGCTGGATAATATTTGTGAAGTGTAGCAGGAAGAAAGCAGTTGGAGCTTTGTATGTTGCCACCAGTGATCCCTCCAGGCAGCTCACCGCAAGATAAAACCAGCAGTAAAAGAACTGTGCTTAGCTACAAAGAGAATCACAACAACCAGGAGCTTTCCTGGTGTAAAACCATAAAAGTGCTTGAATCAATGCATTTGACAGAAGATCTAAATGTTACACCGTGTGGTAAGGGACAACCTATTCACTTACCAGTAAAGAAGGCATACGAAGTATTATATGCACTGAGCATGACCAAATTAAAATTGTTCAAGAGACCTTAACTTTAGAAATGTATGTGTTTTGATTACTTTAACTATTGAACTTTCATATTTTTTCATTTGATTCCATCAATGTTTTAAGAGGGAAAATGATAAATCAGCACATCAATTTGTAGTGTATGGGATTTTCTTGCACAGCCTGTCATTGAAGCTTTCTAGCTGATATGCCTTATATGCCTTATAAAGACTGCTATCTGTGCCAAAAAAGCTTGTCTGATCTTTGAATCAACAAGTACAGGCGTAAGTGTATGCATATGCAATAGTACAACTGCTATCTGCTTCAGTACAGAGGCTGGTTTAAGGCAGCTTTATACTATGCATGCTTATAATTTTTTAAAAATAACAACATTAAAACCAACAATGTGTCTTTCAGCACTAATTAATTTTTGTTGTTTTTTATGTAACATGTTTTTAACTCCATAATTTGAGGTGGGGTAACTCAGGATTACACAGCTTTTGCACAGGGAGTCTTCTGCAGGATCGGAAACAGATCCACCTCTTTTGTCTTTTAAACTGTCTGCTAGATGCCATCTGTCCTTTCATACATTCAACTGCATCAAAACAGTTTTTTTCCAAACCAAATATATTGGAATGATGCATCAGAAAATATCCAGAGATGTTAATACTCAGTGCAGGCTTTGGCCAGAACTTACCTTTGATGCAAGTTCCCACTAGGTTCCACCTCACTTGCTTCTGCCACCACCAGCACTGAATTTGATTTCTGGTCTCTACCAACTTCATGTTTTGAACATCAGCCACTTTGGTGTGGCTCTATCTGAAAGATCAGAATTAAAATATGTTTAATATCCTGGCTTAAATGCTCAAGGGCCAGATCCAAAAGAGAGAATTCCTAGTGAAGTAAATACAACTTGTGTTTCCCCAGGACTCTATATACATATTGACATTTCTTCTCCATCTTTCCACCCCAAAATTTGGTCCCGAGAAGAAGACCAGGGAAGCGGTGGACAGCTTTCTCCCAAGCTACATCAGGTTTTATTCCCAAGTAAATATAACTATGGTTTGACTCCAAATCATTATGTTTACAGGTTTTAAACTGTAGAACTAACCCCATTTACTGCAAATCTGGACAGCGACTGGGAGTGTTGGCCTGCAGTGCTGGGCTGCATCCAACTTAAACTGCTGCTGTTCTGTACAGGTCCAGAAGAGGAACCATTAATCCAGTGCTTCCCAGCCCCATTCTGAGAGATTCATTTGTAATTAATTCCTCTGTGGGAGATTTCACCCTAACCAAGAAGCTAATGTGTAATATACAGTAGATGGGATGTGTTGTATAGTCAGCAGGTACACTTGCATAGCTTTACCTGTGTTTCAGCTTCCTTTTAAAAATGAGTGTTTCGTGGACACAAGGATAATAAAAACCTGTATGCATACTATCTCATTCTGCCCTACTGATACTTTTCTTACATGGTTTCTCATACTTTTACACAGCTAAGATTTTTATCTGCAGTGATATCTGTCACAGCCACAGCATCTATCATTTGTGAGGTGTGGCAAGCACGCTTTTGCAACGAGGGCTTCATATGTGTACATGCTGGAGAATGGCTATGTCAAACTATCAGCTGATGTTTTGAGGGCACTATGTTGAAACGACAGCAACATGTATAGTCAGATCTGCAGCACCTCACTAACTACCAAATCCAGCCTTTTCCATAGGTGTGTGTCACTGCTACTGCACCCACTTCACTGGGTGTGTCAGCCTCCTGAAGGCGTGTAGCTGTTTGTAGGGATGATTTTGCACCTTTGCTTCTGCGCTAGTAATGGCCTGAAATGTAGGGCATAGTCCCCTGCAGAAGCCGCTTATAGCAATATAGTTAGGTGGAAGGGTGCCGATTATGCAAGCGGTGTGCTGTCTCCAGCTGCTGCTGCTGCTGTCACTGTGTGAGTATGGGTGGTAACGATGGTGCTGGGCATACCCTTTATCTGTGTGATGTGTGGAGGACAAAATTGTGGTAAAGGAGGTACATAAAGGCTGTGTCAGCCTCCGGGCCTCTGAACCGGTGTGACCTGGCACACACTCCACCTTTCACTCTGCCAGGGGAATATTCTGTAGATCCATACGCTCTTGATGGACAGCCCAAATGCCAGTCCTCATTAGAGGCTCACGTTGTCCAGAGGAGGGCCACGAAGATGCTCAGAAGGCTGGAGCACCTCTCCTGTGAAGACAGGCTGTGCGAGTTGGAGTTGTTCAGCCTGGGGGCACCTTATTGCAGCCTTCCAGTACTTAAAGGGGGCCTACAGGAAAGATGGGAAGGGACTCTTTATCAGGGAGTGTAGTTATAGGATGAGGGGTGATGGTTTTAAACTGAAAGAGGGTAGATTTAGATTAGATATTAGGAAGAAGTTCTTTACTGTGAGGGTGGTGAAGCGCTGGAACAGGTTGCCCAGAGAAGTTGTGGATGTCCCCTCCCTGGAGGTGTTTGAGGCCGGGTTGGATGGGGCCTTGAGCAACCTGGTCTAGTGGAAGGTGTCCCTGCCTATGGCAGGGGGGTTGGAACTAGATGATCTTTAAACTCCCTTCCAGCCCAAAGCATTCTATGATCCCCGGAAGATCATGTGGAAGTATTTGCCACAGGGCTATACGTTTTATAAACAGCAGGTTAGCCATATAACACCCTACTGAGATAAATGGGTATTATTAACTTCATTTTATGTATGGTGAAATCAAGCCTAGAGAAAAGCAATGACAGTTCCAGCTCTTTGGAATGGAATAGAGCAAAAATGTTGGGATCTCCCTTAAGTTAGCTAAGTCTTGTCTACTCACTAGTATAAACCCATGGTTCACTGGTCTTTCCAGCACCATATTCAGGCATGAACAGTTAGGGCATGAGCCCCCGGACCCTGCTTTGAAAGAACCTGAAGACCCACTAGGTAGTTGTAGGCAAGCCAGACACATATAAGACAGACTATTTCCTACGCTGTATAGTGAAATTCCAAATTTCTCTACAAAATGTATAAGTTTTCTTGTACATTTTCATGCAGTGGCTGCTCTAAAGCTTTTTAGTTTGCAGGGTTCTCAACAGAAATTTTTGTAGTAGTTGTGTCTGTGTGTATAACATAATGGTGTTTTAAGAGAACAAAACAAGACCAGAAAAAGATAATACAAGATAAAAATATTTAGTTGTTGAAATCAGAAAAACAGCCATTACCTTGAAACTGTCTTCTGCAAGCTCCTGTCCACACTCAGCCCAAGTTGCCATACGTCCATCTCTCCAGCCTGGGGATAGGCAGGGAAATCCCCAGGGAGGGCTGCTGTGCAGGCACACTGTGCTTCCTGCTGGGATTTGCACTGCCTGTTGAAGGGTGTTGTGGTGCTGGGCTTGGTGTCAGCCTGTGAGCCACCCATTCTTAGCGCAAGAGGCAATTAATACTCAGCAAGACTTTACCAGGATTACAAAGCTCTGGTGGGAATGAAGTCGCCTGTCCCCAAGGTAAGAGTCACAACTCCGCATGGCAGCTAAAGGGACTCCCAGAAGGGGATATGACACCCTAAACTGTTGCGCTTTTTAAATGGCAGCTATTGCGTATGTGTAGGTGCACAAAATATGCACATTTTCTCTGCTGTGCTTGTTTTATCAACCTCGCATCTAACCACAAACCTCTCTTTTGCCTCAGGTCTTGTCTCAAAATTTTAGGTCTTATCTATGTAATGGAGCAGGATGCTTAAGACCAAAACCTGGGAAGCCTGACACTGGAAGAGGATCTATCTGCTAGAGGAAATAATAAAGTATGCCCAAATGACAAAGACCAACCAGATACTGTAATACCTGCCCCAAAATCACAGGAACAGAGGTGCTCATGGACACAGAATAATAGCTCTGTATCTGAATTACCTCAAGAATTCATGAAACAACAGTTGGAACAGATCCTCAGCTTGTATAAATGACCAGGACTCAGTGGACTTCAGTAGAGTCTTTATGGACACCTATTTTATGTCATTTACAAGCAGAACCACCAACAGAAATACAATACTTGCCTTTTCATTGAGAAAGTAGTAACTGAAAATGAGGGACGCCAAAGATGCTGCACTAAAAGAGCACAATAAAATGTTTATAATTATATTAACATTCTCTAAGGATCAATTTCTTAATACATGTCAACATGAAAAAAATATTTTTTTTAAATAAAGTTGTTCAATAATAAAATTTGTTTTTATTTCTTCCTAGCTGATTCTAATAACAAAAGAACTGGGCTTGTTTGGTCTACCCCTAATAAGTCATAGCATTGGAAAGCAAGAGAGGCAAGTAGCAATAACGACTCTGAACTTCAATAGAGAGGACTTCAGGGAGATTCCTGGTGCACTAGTTACCAGGGGCTGCTGCTTTGAAAGACAAAGGAGCCCAGGAGAGTGGGTTGATATTCAGGGACAACCTCCTCAAAGCACGAGAAGCATCCATTTCTGTCTGCAGGACATGATGCAGGTGTGAGGAGGCCAGACTAGCTGAATGGGGAACTTCTGACTGGGCTTAGATGGAAAAAGGAAGCCTACGGGAGATGGAAGCAGGGATGGGCTGCTCAGGAGGAATAAAGAAGGAATGTCCAAGCATGTAGAGATTGAATTAGGAAAGCCAAAGCTTAGCCAGAGTAAAAACTGGTGAAGGACATGAAGGGTTACAAGAAGGGCTTCTATAGGAACAAAAGCAGCAAGAGGAAGACTAAGGCCAAGTGGACAGGTGACCTAGTGATGAAGGAGATGGAAGGCTGAAGTTTCTATGCCCCTGTCTTTACTGGCAAGGTCTGTTCTCAGGCTTCCAATACAACCAATGTTAGAGGAAGACTGAGTTAGGGATTACTTAAGCAACCTGAACACAGAGCCAAGCAGGATGCATGGCTGATATCACTGCAAGGCTGTTCTCTATCTCTTCAAAAGGCTGCAGTGATCAGAAGTTCTCAATGACTGCAGAAGCAAGTGGCACACCCATCTTCCAGAAGGCCAGGGAGGAAGAGCTGGGGAAATACAGGCCAGTTGGCTTTACTTCAGTCCTTGCAAAAGTTATGGAGCAAATCCTTCTGTAAGCCGTGTCTGGGCACATAAGGGAGAAGAAAGTGATTGGGAAAAAACCGCATGGATTTACCAGGTGCAAATTGTGCTTGACCAACCTAATTGCCTTCTACAATGTAATGACTGGATTTGAAGATGAGGGCAGAGCAGTGGATGTCATTTACCTTCACTTTGCCAAGCTTTTGACTTAGTCTCTTGCAGCATCTCTGGAGCTAAACTAGAGAGATATGGACTAGCTGGGTGAATTACAAAGTGAGTAAAAAACAGGGTGGAGCAACAGGCTGAAAATGTCGTGGTGGCTATTCATAAGTGGTATTCCTTGAGCATTCATATTGGGACCAGTATTGTTTCACATCTCCATTCATGGCTTTGACAGTGGAACAGCGTGTGCCCTCCACAAGTGCACAGATGATATCCAACTGAGGGGAGCAGTCATTGTGCTGGACGATACAGCTGCCATTGGAGGTACCTTGACAAGCTGGAGAAATGGGCCGACAAACATTTTATGAAATTCAACAAGGGGAAATGCAGTTCTGCATCTGGGATGGAATAACACCATGCAACAGTACAGGGTGGGGACTGAGCCAGAAAGCAACTTTGCAAAAAAAGACCTGGGGGTCCTTCTGGACAACAAGCTGAACATGTGTCAGCAGTGTGCCTTTGCAGCAAAGGTGGTCAAACACTGGGCTGCAATAGCAAGAGTGTAGCCAGCAGGACAAGGAAGGTGCTTCTTCCCTCTGATTGACACTTGTGAGACAGCATCTGCAATGATGTGTGCAGCTTTGGGGTCCTCATTACAAGAAAGACTTGGATATACTGAATCCATTGGAGGACCACCAAGATGGCCAGGGGGTAGAGCACGTGATGTAGAAGGAAGGAAAGACTGAGAGAGCTGGGTTTGCTCCGCCCAGAGAAGAGATGGCTTCAGGAAGAACTTATTGCTGTTTACAGCTACCTCCTGGGAAGGTGCAGAGAAGACAGAGCCAGATGCTCGTCAGAGGTGCACAGAGGAAGGATTAGAGGCAATGGGCAGAAATTGCAGGTGGGAGAAAGATATTCAGAACCCAACCAAAGAGCCTGAGCAATCTACTCTGACTTCAAAGTTGTCCAAGTTTTGAGCAGAGGACTGGACTAAATGATCTTGAGATCCCTTCCAGCCTAAATTCTTCTGTGATTTGCCTTCAACTCCAGAAGTTAAATCTTCCTTCCCTTAACTCCAGGTGTTAATTTTCATCACTTTCATTAAACTTCAACACTCCAGTCTGAGCAGACTGATGGTGAGCTGAGGTTGGTACTATTTCTCACATCATCCCTTGCATAGACTTGTACAATTTTCTGTATATATTGTTAATATTTTTAAACTTGTTCTTAAGAATGTAGCCTAAGGAGGTGCTAGGTAATGCATGATGATGTTACTATGAAGTAAATGTAAGTACACCCTTGCCAGCACGTAGCAGTTTCATTTTATTCTTTTTGTCTGTGCCTCATTGATTTCACTTTAAATTTCTGTGTTTCCACACTCCACGTGGCAGCAGCTGAAATGATCACAACCACGGGGCTGTTCATGCTGGACAGGAATCTGGCAGTTGGACTAGATGATCATTGTAGGTCCCTTCCAACTGAAATTATTCTATTCTATTCTATTCTATTCTATTCCATTCCATTCCATTCTATTCTATTCTGTTGAGAATAAGCTGTCTGTACGTCCCATTTAAATTGACAACTAATGAAAGGGACTGGAATCTGTAGCTCCTGGAACAAGAGTAAACATTGTACTTATTGTAAGAATGAAAAAATGTCCACGCAAAGGTAGACTGTGTCTGGTAGAAACCAACAGCAGAATAGAAAGTAACAACCAGAGAAGCCAATGAAGGGTAATTCTCCAATAGACTTCTGTAGCTGCTAGCAATCTATTTGATCTATATTTGAAATTAGTTTTATGAGCATCCTTAGACAATGGAACAATCAGCCTTATTTCAGCACCAAAGAACCCTGTCTGAAACATGAAAAAGCAAATTTAAAAGAGCATGGAATATGTTAAGACTGTAGCTACTTGGTAGCATAACCTTCTGGGGAAGGAAAACAGTTTCTTTGCTATTCTAAGACATTTTTTAGCATGTCTGAGAAAATATGGATGACTCAATTTATCTGTATTTTCCAAAATCCTTTAAAGAGATCAGATCAGTTGAAGTATGTTAAAGAAAAAAAAAGTTGCTGTATTGCAATATAACATCATACATCAAACACTGGTAAGAAAAAAAAAAGTAATAATGAACAGTTAATTCTGAACATGAAAATGGCTATCATACAGCCAAAAGTTAATAGATGTACATATGGTATATAGTAGCATTCATTATACCAGCATGCTCTAGAAAGGGTATCTGTAGGTACAGGGCTCGCCCCAGGGATTGTATTCAAGTCCACAGAGGCTATTTAGCTACAGAAAGGAAATCATACTTCTAGATTTTTTACAATTTTACACAGTACAATATTGGTACCTAAAGAACAATGCTCTGTAGGACACTATCTTATTATAAGGAGATCTGTCTCTCTCTTTTACTGATGCAGGGGTAAGGAAGCACACCAGAAAATTCTGCTGAAGTGCAAGTCCATGCATAACTCAGTGCCAGCCCAGAACTGTCAGTGGCTGCAGCACAGAGGACATGGCCCTCAGACCTGCTGGCTATTGTGTCAAGATGCAGCTGAAACATCTGTCTTGGTTGCTGTCACCATCTCCACTCTCTTTTCAGCCCAGACTGGCTGCCTATCAAATAACCTCCATTTAGCTTTCCGCAGCAAAGCAAAAGGAAAGTTGTATCTTTTATCTCTATGGCTTACAAGAGTTTCCATTTCTCTTCTAGTTTGAATTAAGTACTTATGAGCTGTTACTTATCATAATTTTTTTCTTGTCTGAATGTCCCATTGCAGCTTTTAACCACCTGTTAAAAGCTTAAAGTAACCACTTTCTCTGCCCTGTTGTACAGATTAGTCTACTGCCAGTAATCTCTTCTCTATGTAGGTATTCATGTGTCTTCATTTAGTGACCTCTTCATCTTTTGTTGGATTGCAAACCAGATTAGTCTTATTTTGACTGTTATTGTTAGGCATATATTCCAGATGTTATATCATTCACCAAAGTTTTTGCAAGTTTTCAGTATTTTTGTAGAAGTGTGAATGCCAGATCTGTCCACAGTATCTCAGAAATAGTCTTATTACTTACAGCTGAATGGCTCTCCATTTGCAGCTATTCTTTTTGGTTTGTCACTTAATTACTTGTTAAGCCATATAATTTAAATTAAGTAATTTTTGTATCTCTTTTTTTTTTTCCCCCCATAAACTCATGCAACTCAGGTGCCTACAAAAGCTTTATCTTATACACTAGTACCATTACCTTTATCAGTCAGGCTTTTGATCTTCAAATAGCAAAACCTATCTGACAAAATCTTTTTCATAATACCAGGCTGATGGACACTAATTGCTTACATATTTTATTTTCTTTCTCATGGCATGCTGTTTCGACCTTTTTAATTGAGTTCTGAATCCTTGTCATGTTAATAAGCTACAAGTTTCTGAAATCAATCCGTTTAACATTTGGACACGTTTTCCCTAATGCACTTGAAATTCATGAGTGGTTCAAGATTAGAGAAAAACTAACTTTAATCTTTCAGACAGTTCTTTGACCAACTATTTTCATATTTTAATACTCTTGGAGAGTGGGTCCTCCACTCCTATGTTTTTTTAAAATATTACCAATAGAATTAAAGATCTGTGTCCAGTTAATTATAGTATTACTTCCAGTGTTTCAAGTGTGATAGCTTTACGTAATGACTTGTGAAGTGTGGCTAGGTGGGATGAAAATTGTATTCTGTCCCATATGTATTGCATTTAATGTGTCAAAAATGACAGAAAAGTTTTTGTATGGCAACTAAAAATGAAATCTGTTCCTAGCTGTATTTTGTCTTTTTTTCTGATATGTGCAGAAGTGTCCCAGAACACAGGTTACAATGTGACATGTCCTGAGCTATACTTCCAGTATATGCTATCTCACAGTATGTCATACAGGATTTATGATCTGTTAATGTTAATAATCCCAAATTTGCTCACATTCATGAATGATACAGATAAGACATACTGTGAAGGAATATTTGTGAAGGTACAGGTGTGATAATAATCACAGATATGCTACTGTATAGGAACTGCAATACTGTGATTAATAATAACAACAATAGTAACAATACAGCCAGAATATCCCTCATGGTCATCACAGGAGTGTTTGCAAGACTGCTTTATTTAGACAATCAAACACTAAACCATATATAGCATATATAGCAACTTTTATTGCCACTTGAGTTCAGATTCCCTATGAATGTGCAGGGTTTTTGCTTGCATGACAATATTAAACATGTCAGAATAGCTTTCAGGATATCCTAAAATCTGAATATTCTGTATGTCTAGTACATGTATGAATGGAATTTCATCCATGAGTGGAATACATCCAGTGTATAACAACTATGGATTATAGGAGGTTTAAAAAATATTCTATTAATTGCAAATAATAATGGTTTATCTGTAATGCCATAGCAACGAGAAACTCTGGAACTTGTATGCTAGAAATCACACCTACAGCAAGGACGCAGCCCTTACCATAAAAACCTTGCGACATAGGCTTGGATAAAAATATAGACAAGTCAGATATTGGCAGTTTCAGAACACTGTGACATGCTTTCTTGAAAAATGCTTTGGCCATGGGAGGGGAGGCTAGGGAAAATGGCATCTGGTCCATGTTATGGGTAGAGACTGCCAAGAAAATATTGCTATATAGGTATAGTGACCTGTGATAATGATTCACTGATCTTACTGCCGTTTAAGTAGGTACCTGAGGTGATTCCACCTTGGTCATCTCTTCCTACTCCTCCTTTCCTTTTTCCAAACATGAGTTCAGGTTTGATGTTAAGTTTAAGTAGATTCTTGCTGCATATCCGATTTCTGTGGTTAGGGCTTGCCATGCATTCAATGAAGAACCCTGGGCTCATGCCTGCAGGACTTGGAGTTTCCAGGTGATTCTCCTGTGTCATGTCTGTACACTAACAGCACAGTGTAATAACAACCCACATGTGCAATAATAGAGCTGGGTACGTGCTTGTATAACTTTTGTTATGTGGCGCTCTAACTTGACTTAAAGGATATGGTGGGTACAATGCATATTATCATCTTATATAGGTGATATTTTGGCCATATCATTCTTATGAATAAATAATACATTGCAGCAGTTGATCAAGCAAAATGGTAAGTCTGTGATTAATCTCACTTTACTTTGTGCGCCTCCATATCTTATATGAACTACTCTAGGTTACATAGCAAATGGGATGAAATAGACACTTGCAGAGGAAGATGCATCCTGCCACCCTTAGATAAAACAAGCCATTGCCTGAGGTTTTCTGTCTCTATCAATAATATAAAGAGCATAGGATGGTGACTAAGGTGAGATACCTAAGTGTTAGATGGCTAAAGAAAATGAATCTTACCCTTATATACTGTTTAGGTAAACTTCACCTGTTCTGAGCCAGTGTATATATTCTCTATGTACATACAAGCAGAATGTGCTGTCCTATTATGAAATGAATAATAAGAATACTTTTCATGTATCTACCTCGTTCACCCCAGGATATCTTCTGTGTGCTTTATAAACATTAATTAATGTGGCTTCATAACAATCTCATGAGGAAAGAATTGCCCCCAATTTAGAGATGAAGAAATGCAGCCATAGCATGCTTGAATAAGTTGTCCCAGGTTGCACAGAAAACCGGTAGCATAAATGTTAATACCAGAGGATACTTCACAATCATAGCCCAAAGATAAGGTAATGATAAGATGTGGCTCCCAAATCAATACAAACAGTGTAATATGGTGCTTGCTTCCTCCCTATTCAAAGCAAATAGGTTGAGGTGTGGTGTGCACAGGGTAATTCCTGATATGTTCACATCAGTCATACATTAAATTTGGTACAGATGTAGCCAGACTGACTAAGGACAGAACGACAGGACAAGGGTCAAATACCTGTTCCACGTACCTGAGACATTTGTGTGTCTGTAGAATTCTGCAGAATCCAACCTTTCAGCAAAGAAACAAAATTTGAGAGCAGCCCTGCAGAGAAGGACCTGGGGGTACTGGGGGATGAAAAGCTGGACATGAGCCAGCAATGTGCACTTGCAGCACAGAAAGCCAACGGTATCCTGGGCTGCATAACAAGAAGCGTGGCCAGTGGGTCGAGGGAGGTTATTCTGCCCCTCTACTCCGCTCTGGTGAGACCCCACCTGGAGTATTGCATCCAGCTCTGGAGTCCTCAGCACAGGAAAGACATGGACCTGTTGGAGCAGGTCCAGAGGAGGGCCACAAAAATGATCAGAGGGATAGAACACCTCTCCCATGAAGAAAGGCTGAGAGTGTTGGGGTCCTACCCTCTGGACAAGGCTTAAGAACAGCTGCAGAGAAGGCTAGCTCGTTCAGGCTGAAAGCAGGACAGGGAGCATTTTAGGAGCTTGCTAGTGTAGATTATTTCAGTTCAGGATCGTGGAACATTCCCTGACACCAATTTATTAGTGAAGACATGGGCACTACTGATGCCAGGCTTTGTTCACACCTTCGGTAGGCTTCACATCATGACTTCCGAGGTTATCTTCAATATGGATTTGCTGCATATTTTTCCCCACACCACCCGTCTCCCCTTCTGGCTTTATCCCCTTACTGCCATTCTTGCCTAACACCTCTTATTCACATGTCTAAACCAACCATTATCAGTGTGTGCATCTCCAGAGCTGCAGGACAAATTGCATGGTGAGGTTACCTCCCTGCTTTGCCATATGGAAGCAGCAAACACATGGGTACTTTAAATGCTGTTAAAGTAGTCTCAAAGTATTATTCACACAATTCCCTTTGCATTTTTAGTCTCCCTACTTTTTTCCTTGTCACTCTTCCATGTACTGGATAACTTCCTGATATGTCGAACGTGTTCTGCAGAATGCTACAAGCGCTGGAATAAGTAAAAGTCTTAGAGAATGGTCTATGGCCAGAAAAAGGTCCACTGATCCTTTATACTGTTGTCATGGGTGAGTTCTAACAGAACAGGAAGAGACTCCTGAATTTCACTGCAGTATCCACCTTTGTGCACTGGATTTATTACGGTTTTACAGCTATGGAGTGTATTTGGCTTTGTGTAAAGATGGGAGAAATAGCATTTCTCCTGCACCACTTCTTTTTTTCCTATATCTGGTAATCTACAGAGGGTGGAAGGGAAGTGATGTAAACATACAACTAGGGCCTCTTTTAAACTGTCTTTGCAGTTCTAAGAAATGTAAGGGATATAGGTATAGTAAGGAAGAGTACCCATCTTTTCCGATATTTTTGTAGATCTATCCCAGCAGTAGATTGAGACAGATTAACTAGCACTGAAAAATTCTTCAAAGGGATGGACTGTGGATGTCAGTACAGTTACAGTCTTTGGCTTGTGTCATTTCTTAGCAATCTTTTTCTGATTGAGAGGGATGGGGAAAGGCACATGAAACAATTTGCTTTTTGGAATTCCTCTCATAGTTCAGCTTCTTTTCATGCTTGCCTAAATTTTCCCTTTAGCTGGCAAGTGACACCTCGGAACACTTCATATAGGTGGAATTGCAGGTGGCCAATGAGATGCTAGTGAGTGATGTTTTCAATGGCAACCTCCATAACTAACACATATTACAGTCTACAATACACTGTTGAGTCACCAGGTAATGAAGAAATCTCCTGTGCATTAACAGGTGGAATTACACTTATCTTTCCATAGTTTGCCTTTTTTTCAGTCTCCAATTCTAATGTATTCCAGGACCTACAGAGTATGAAGCAATAGTGAAACCACTTCTAGTAACAAAATCATGATGCCATACAATGTGTTGTGGATTAGCCCCAGTCAGCAACCAAGCACCACACAGCCGCTCACTCACCCTCCCCCCTGGTGGGATAGGGGAGAGAATCTAAAGAACAAAAGTAAGAAAACTCATGGGTTGAGATAAGGACAGTTGAATAATAAAAATAAATAAATAAAAAACCCCAAAACAATAATAATAGTAATGAAAAGGAAAACAACAAGAGAGAGAGGGAGAAACAAAACCCAGGAAAAACAAGTGGTGCAATCGCTCGCTACCCGCCAGCCAATGCCCAGCCAGTCCCCGAGCAGCAATCGCTGCCCCCAGGCGAACTCCCCACAGTTTATATACTGAGCATGACCTCATATGGTATGGAATATCCCTTTGGTCAGTTGGGGTCAGCTGTCCCAGCTGTGCCCCCTTCCAGCTTCTTGTGCACCTGGCAGAGCATGGGAAGCTGAGAAGTCCTTGACTTAGTGTAAGCACTACTTAGCAACAACTAAAATATTAGTGTGTTAACAACATTATTCTCACACTAAATCCAAAACATAGCACTATACCAGCTACTAAGAAGAAATTAACCCTACCCCAGCCAAAACCAGGACAGTATCCACCCCTTATTCTATACCATCGACGTCATGTCCAGGTCCTACACTTTCCAACACATTCCAATTAATCACCACCACTTTTCCTGTCTTTTGACATATACACACAGATATCATTCTCTTAGTCTGTGGGCCATCCCTCTAAATGTCCGTTGAGTTCATTTAGTCCCTGACTTTGGGCTCCATCTGTCATAACAGTCCTTCAGGGCAGAAGAGATGGTGTGTGGTGTTGGATTGTTGCATGCTGAAGCCAGTTCTGGTTCCATTATCACTGCACTTTGCTTGGTTTCATCAAAGTTCATTCTTCATTAATCTGCATGATTCTTACTGTAATACCGTTGATATGGCATATAGCGGCCATAAAAGTGATGACATACAGTATTATCTAGCAATTAACATCATACCGTTCAGTTCACTGGCGATTCTCACCCAAAATCAAATCCCCTTGAGGTACACATTGGACTTCCCCATCCTTCTGCTTTACCCACCAAGTGCACCCATGTCCCTGAGCAAAAGCAATCCCATGGATGGGTTTGCCTTTGCCCGAGGCAGGAATCACCCAGACTGTCTTCCCCAGCATACTTTTTACATGCACTACAGGGACTTTATCCCCTTCTACAGTACGTAAACTTAAAACTTTTGATTGGGCAGGGCCAGCTCGATTGGCAGATCCCCTACTGTTGACTGACCAGCTGGCTTTTGCTAAATGTGTACCCCAATGTTTGAACGTCCCAGCACCCACTGCTCTCAGTGTAGTCTTTACCAGTCCGTTGTATTGTTTGATTTTCCCAGAGGCTGGTGCATGATAGGGGATGTGATATACCCACTCAGTGCCATGCTCTTTGGCCCAGGTGTCTATGAGGTTGTTTCGGAAATGAGTCTCGTTGTCTGATTCAATTCTTTCTGGGTGCCATGTCGCCACAGGACTTGCTTCTCAAGGCCCAGGATAGTGTTTTGGGCAGTGGCATGTGGCACGAGATATGTTTCCAGCCATCCAATGATTGCTTCCACCATTGTAAGCACATGGCGCTTCCCTTGGCGGGTTTGTGGGAGTGTGATATAATCAACTTGCCAGGCCTCCCCATATTTATATTCCAGTCATTGTCCTCCACACCAAAGAGGCTTTAACTGCTTGGCTTGCTTGATTGCAGTGCATGTTTCACATTCATGGATAACCTGTGCAATAGTGTCCATGGTCAAGTCTACCCCTCAATCACGAGCCCATCTATATGTTGCATCTTTCCGCGATGGCCTGAGGTGTCATGATCCCACTGAGCTATAAATAATTCACCCTTACGTTGCCAGTCCAGATCCACCTAAGCCACTTCAATCTTAGCAGCCTGATCCACCTGCTGGTTGTTTTGATGTTCTTCAGTGGCCCGACTCTNATATCCAAAGCCAGCTGGATGGCTTCCACCTCTGCAAACAGACTCGATTCCCCTTCTCCTTCAGCAGTTTCTGTGACTTGTCGTATAAGACTCCTAACAGAAGCCTTCCACCTCCGATGCTTTCCCACAAGACAGCATGATCCATCAGTGAACAGGGCATATTGCTTCTCCTTTTCTGGCAGTTTATTATACAGTGGGGCCTCTTCAGCACATTCCGAAATCTTTGCCTTCTGGCCAGTCCATGATCACTTCCAAGATTCCTGGGCTACTGGGGTTTCCTATTCGAGCCCATTCTGTGATCAGTGCGACCCACGTACTCCACGTAGCATCAGTTGCATGATGTGTACGGCGGATCCTCCCTTTGAACATCCGGCCCAGCACCGGCAGTCAGGGTGCCAGGAGGAGCTGTGCTTCAGTACCAGCCACTTCCGAAGCAGCTCAAACCCCTTCATATGCTGCCAATACCTCTTTCTCAGTTGGAGTATAGCGGGCCTTGGATCCTCTGTATCCCTGACTCCAAAACCCTAGGGGTCAACCTTGAGTCTCCCCTGGTGCTTTCTGCCAGAGGCTCCAGGTAGGGCCATTCTCCCCGGCTGTGGTGTAGAGCACATTTTTTACATCTTGCCCTGCTCGGACTGGCCTCAGGGCTGCTGCATGGACTATCTATCTCCTGTGTAATTTGTTCAAAGGCTTGTCATTGCTCAGGGCCCCATTTATATTATTATTTTCCCTAGCAAATCCTCCTTTTGTTTTCCCAGTTATTAGAAGTTTTTACTAGCTAATAAAGAAAAATAAATTCTTAACACAGTTTCTGTTTGTTGTGGCCCAGACTGCTTTGGCTTTAAAGACTACCAAATGCACACTATTTCAAATGGGAATAAATGCATGGCATGTTGATAACAAATCCTAACAAGGCTTTTTTTTTTGCCTAGATAAGAGGAGGACATTTTTTCCTCTGCTATTAAAAATAGTTTCAGTTGTTCTGTACATACTTTTGGTTTTGCACATACTTTTGATTTTGTTGATATATTGACTGAGTACCCTAAAAATGGGGTTATGTGCTTGGAAAATGAAGGAAAAACATGTTTTTGCACCCAAAACTTTTATTGTAGGTAGAGTCTCTCAAAATTCTGTAAAACCAAAAGTCTCTGATGCATAACATCAAATCAGTCCATAACAGGAGAGTGGATACACATACCACAGCAGTGCACAACACACGACATGACCCACGGTTGCCTGGCATTTCTTCATTCCTAAGCCACGTCACCCTGCAATAAGGGATGTGGGAGCAGGAGGCATCCCTCATTTTCCCTGGTTGCCTCCCCTTAGCCTCAGAGGGAAGAGACGGGATTTTTGTCTCTGTGTGCCAGATCTACAAGCTGAGTGTGTATTGGGATAACATATGAGACAACAGCCTGCCATTGCCTTCTCAGATAATGAGAAAATAACATAAGAAGTATGTAAATACTTACTATGTAAGCTTCAGCATGGCCAGGACCATATCCAGGTGTTTCCCTACACAGTGACATTTTCACTGCAGCCTGCACATTCTTCCATTGTCCTGCAATCACTAGGCATCATGGTAGGAGCAGGTCAATGGGATTCCTTGCAGCAACAGTGAAATCACACACTTTATTGATTACCTTGTCCGTGAGTAAAGTCTCTATTGTCCCAAAAGGCAAACATCAGATCTCTTCAACAACGTGACAATATATATATCTTTGCTGATACTTCTTATATATACATATATACATGTTGAGTACCACTTGAGAATGATGGAATAGCCACCTCAGGAATTCACTTTGCATGTGTTCATTTGATGGGTAAATGATGTACACGTGAGTACCACTGATGACCTTACTGACACTTGGTAAGTCCAATTCCAGACAGCTGCTATTTCAGGGATATTTGAAAAATTGTCCTATAACCCAGAGGTGTCATTTCAATGCCTGAATTTGTGCTACTCTAACAAATGAATTAGAAAAGGGAATAGGAGTGAAGCATGTGGCAGTAGAGCTGGATCTTGATGCAAATAAGAATACAGATGCAGATGAGGAAATGGATAGACCTTTCTGTTTGGGAAAAATGATGTGAAGACAGAGAGAATAAGAGTATAATTTTGTGATGTGGAATTGGGAAGGGATTCTTCCAAAGAGGATGGGATTGTTTGACAAGACATGTGAATATAGTATTGCCAAAATAATGCCAAGTGATAGGGGCATCAGGTATGAGTGTGCATGGAAAGCTGATGAGAATTCAGTGTGGAAAAAGGAAAAAAGGTGAACTAGTAGTGAAGTCATTGGACCAGGCTCTAGGATTACAAGTGTTATTATAGACATGTACATGTTGTTTTCCTGAAGGAAGAGAAAAGGTATGCTATTACGCTTCCATTTCAATGACTTTCAGAATCTTGTCAAACAATCAAAAACATTTGCATATGGGGGTCTCATTGATGTTGAGTCTCTTCAGCATTATTCACCTGTCACCAGAGCTGTGTCCTTTTGAGCTGTTCCTTCATCAAAGAGGTAGGGCACAGGTAAATCTAACTGTAGCTTCTCTTACGAGCGCAATACAGCCACCTTTCTTAGAAGTATGTTAAAAAGGGACTGTAACTGAATATTCAGTTTATTCCTTTGGAACTGTCCTGGAGTTCTTCCGGCTCTTAGAGTTACTCTGTACTGTAGCTTACTTTCTCCTTTCTTTTTGCTCCCTATGATACAAAATTTTGATAAATCAAATACCTTATTCAACAAAAACATTGCATAAGTCTTGCAACAGTGATAGACTCACTGTTCAACAGAATGGACACTTCTGAGAAAAATACCTCTCAGAAGGCTCATTTTAAAGTTATCTTTAGCGAATGCACCATTTCAACAGATGGACTAGAGAAGAGATAGGGCTAAGGTGCATAGTGGTGGAAACAGGACTGTGATGCAAAAAAGAGTTCCCCACAATATTCATGCCATATGAATTACACCTCCTATACAACTACACAACCCAGTCACTCAGCACATGGCAAGTCATTTAGGAAACAAAAAGTAATAAAATAAACATGACAATGCATTTTACAGTTCTGGAAAATTTATTTAGAACAAAATTGGCCCCATAGCAATGCCGCATTGCTAAGAATGCAGAGTAAGGTACACACACAAATAACCAGCCAACAATGACAAAAAATGGTCATAATTCCATGGTAACTTAATTAGTACAAAGATTAGATTGAAACATTGTTGAGGAGGAGTTTCAAAATGTTCAGTGTTTAGTGGGATCTTTTCTCCTTCTGGTGAAATGGACTCGTGTTTAAAAAGATTGTTTTTTCTGATCTATCTTTCATGCACTACATGTTTTTAATTCCCACCTAATTTTGGTGTTCATGCCTCAAGAGCGACCAGAGATACCTCAGCTTTATTGGTATTCTTCAGGTGTACGTCAACCATACTGATCAGCATGGGCAGTACTTTTTGAAGTCCCACATTGGTTTCAGCCTTCAAACTT
Source organism: Fregata magnificens (assembly GCA_013389945.1). Taxonomy (NCBI): domain Eukaryota; kingdom Metazoa; phylum Chordata; class Aves; order Suliformes; family Fregatidae; genus Fregata; species Fregata magnificens. The sequence continues at coordinate 32,081 of WAAD01006568.1, forward strand.
ACTGTCAGGACTTCTGAAATGAACTGTTGCACAGAGCTTTAAGTCAGACAGGACTGTGAAATGAACATCTGTGCTGATACGTCACGACTCACTGCATTTCATTGTATTACCTTTGTATTGAGCCAAATACATTATTCTTTCAGAATAAGTAAATTTGATTCAAAGATGATTATTCACAAATCCCCTTGAAAGCTTTATTTCAGTGATTATGCTCACTGCGGTGCTTTATCTCCAGTTCAGATGTGTCCAGTTTCTTCTTCCAGATATTGGTTCCTTTGAACTTTTTCTCCACTAAATTAGAGACCACTGTAATACCTACTTTCTGCTCCCAGCAAAGATAAACACAGTAATCAAGTTATCTCTCAAAACTCTTTTTTTCTCTCTTTAAATAATTAAGAAGGCATTTTGTTCAGCTCTGAGGTATTTTTGTGGCTCTTTTGCGCATTTTAATGACTCATTTTTTGAAATTAGGATTCTTTGCTGTTGTCTGATATGAGACCAGCACCATACATGAAAATAAAATCACCTCTCAGCTCCTACTCACTCATCACCTGATTTTTATACATGAGGATTAAGTAATTTGCTTTTGCAATACCATCATAGTTTTAAGTTTGCTGTCCTTAAAATCCATATAAATCTCAGAGTTTTCCAAGATACATCAAGGTTCTGGAGCAAGAAAGACTTTCCCTTGGGGGAGGAGGATCATGTTAGGGACTATTTAAATAAACTGGACATACACACTCGACCTAATGGGATGCACCCACAAGAGCTGAGGGTACTGGCCAATGTCATTGCAAGGACACTCTCAATTATTTTGGAGGGTCATGGCAACAGGGGCAGGTAACTGAGGACTGTAAGAAAGCAAACAACAGTCCTATCTTCAAAAAGGACAAGAACAAGGATTCAGGGAAATACAGGCTGGTCAACCTCACCTTGATTCCTGGGAATGTGGTGGGGCAAATCCTCCTTGATACTATTTTGAAGCATAGGAAGGACAAGAAGGTGTTGGGACCCATTAGCATGTATTTACAAAGGGAAAATCATGCCTGACCAACCTGATAGCCTTCTACAGTAAGACGAGTGGCTTAGGGGATGAGGGGAGAGCAGTGGATGTTGTTTATCTTGACTTTAGTAAGGCTTTCAACACCATCTTGCATAACATCCTTATTGACCAACCCAACCTTTACAGGAAGGGACCTGGGGGGCCTGGTGGAAAAGCTGACCGTGAGCCAGCAATCTACCCTTGCAACAAAAGCCAACAGCATCCTGGGCTACATGAGGAGAAGCGTTGCCTGCAGGTCAAGGAGGGTGATTCTTATCCTCTACTCAGTCCTATGGTGAGATATATCGGGAGTGCTGGGTCCAGTTCTGCGCTCCCAGTACCAGAGAGATGTGGACATACTGGAGCAAGTCCAGAGAAGGGCCACAAAGATGATGAAGGGATTGGAGCACCCCTGATACAAGGAGAGGCTAAGAGAGCTGGAACTGCTTAGCCTTGAGAAGAGAAGGCTCAGGCTCCTGGCAGGAACTGCGGCCTGTGGAGAGGAGCCCACACAGGAGCCGGTTTTCTGGCAGATACTGTGGCCTGTGGGGGACCCACGCTGGAGCAGTCTCTTCCTGAAGCTCTGCACCCTGTGGGAAGGGCCCACATTGGAGAAGCTGATGAAGGACTACAGATTCAGCTCCTGGCTGGCTTTGGCTTTCCTAATTCCATGCCTGCATGCTCAGGTCATGTCTCTATAGTCCTCCTGAGTCACCCTTCTTTGTTTCCACATCTTGTACACTTCCTTTTTGTGTCTGAGTTTTGTCAGGAGCTCCCTGTTCATGCATGCAGGCTTCCTGCCACCTTTGCCTGATTGCCTGCCTGTCAGGATCGACCATTCCTGAGCTTGTAGGAGGTGATTCTTGAATTTCAAACAGGTCTCCTGGACCCCTCTTCTTTCCATGACTGTATTCCATGGGATTCCTCTAAGCAGGTCCTTGAACAGGCCAAAGTCTGTCTCTAGGGTTGTGATCCTGTTTTTTGCTTTGTTCTCCCCTCCTAAGTTCCTGAACTCCACCATCTCATGGTCACTGCAGCCTTGGCTGCCCTTGACCTTCACAGGCGCAAACAGTTCTTCCTTGTTTGTAACTATCAGATCCAGCAGAGCACCTCCCTTCGTCGGCTCTTCAGTCACCTGCGCCAGGAAGTTGACATCGGTGCACTCTAGAAACCTCCTGGATTGCTTGCGCCCTGCCGTGTTGCTCCTCCAGCAGGTATTGTGGTAGTTCAAATCCCCCATGAGGATCAGGGCTTGTGAATGCGAAGCTTCTTCCAGTTGTCCAAAGCAGGCCTCATCTACGTCTCCTCACCAAGCAGCCTGTAGCAGACACCCACCCCAATGTCACCGACGTTGGTCTGCCCTTTAACCCACCCACGAGTTCTCAGCTGTCCCCAGGCAGAGCTCCATGCGTTGCTGCTGCTTTTTCACATAAAGGGCAATTCCCACTCTTGCCATCCTGGCCTGCCCCTCCAACTATACTTTTCATGCATTATGCAGAGAAGATTCTGATGTCAGTGTGTAAATTTCTTTTTCTTATTGCCGTTTCTTTGTTTAATAGTAATAGGCCTTCCGTTCAGATCTTGTGACTTTAAAAATGGCATGGTGATGGGAGAATGTAGTGAACTACCATATCAAAACAGATGACAATCCTGTAGCCCCATTTACAGGTGGAGTCTTTGAAACTGTACTTTTAATTTTATTTTTAATTGAAGATATTTGCCCATTTGAACCACTTAGGAAACAAAACGTATCCAGTAAAGGCTGCTTCAGCCATTCTTCTTGTCTTTTGCCCTGTTGAGGACAGCAGATTATTGTTGACATTTCAGTAATACACTGCAGCTTCACAATAGTGCTGTGAGGCATTAGCTACGTTATGTATAAACTGCACACCTCGGTTATATTTAAAATTTGCAGAGAACCAGATTTTAAAATAAAAATATGAAAGATCCTACCTATTTCAGACTTGCCCGACTTGCCAGTGGGAAGCTGTGGGCAAATGAATGAAGTGATGCACTGTGACTGGGTTGTAAAGGGGGATATGAATGGTGCCAGGGCCAAGTGGTTTTGCTGCTACTGTGTTTGTTAGTACAGCTCCAGGTTAGCATGGGTGCCTCCCTACAGTGCAATAAAGCAGTGCTCCCTGGGCTCTAGTGAAGCAAGTATCTCATGAATCTAATTATTTTCTCTGTTCTTAGGTATGCCACTACCTTCAGTAGCTTTAAATACTTGCTTTTGGATTTTCTCCATATACTGTCATTTAAATTCTTGGCTCGGTTTTCCATTTTTATCCAGATCAAACCAATAACTTGGCCGTGTGAAGGCAGAAATCTTAAGAAAGACTCCTGTACTCTCTTGGGTTTTACATTTATGTCCCTGGCTTGGCAGTGAAAAAAAATGGCAAAATCTTGATCCTGCTTCCAAGTTGCAAAACTACTTATAGAATAGGCTGTCTGGTAGATTTGATGGGTTAAAGAAGTTTTGCACTGCCAAAAAAAAGAGAAAATTGAATGGTTATCTCTTCAAATATCCAAGCACTCCAAGAAAATGTCTTTGCTGGCTTTTTCAGGGTATTCTGTAACACATTTTCTCAGAAAAAGTGTACTTTATATGAAAAATCAACCTGAAAATCTTTCTGTAGATAGTATTACAAAGAATTTAAAGTCACCTGATCCTGCAATCTTTAATATGTAGTGGCATTCACAAAATCACAGGCTAATATGCTATCTCTGTAAATAAACAGGGAAGGATTTTGCTTTGTGGAGAAGTCTTGAAATACACCTTCCTGTTTCAAGCTAGATATTGCAGGTTTCCTGAATGAAAATAATTACTCTTCTCAAATGCAATTACTGTGCCTGACCCATAAGCAATCAAACTTAGGAGAACAGCAAGTGGACTGACTGCCAGGCAGTAATCTAGGGATCTGAAGTCCCCACATGTCAGCTATCCATCGGTATCTGCCTATATGCCTACTCTCACCTTGTGGTACAAGTGAGTTCACTGAGGCATGATCTATTTGCCACATTCTTCGGAGATTAAACCAGACAATAATGCATGGTAACACGGGCAATTAAGGGACAGCTGATGCATTGTAAATTCATACCCTACCTTAGCCCGCAGTAACTGGCTGATACATTCATCTCTTTAATTTACATTCCTGGTATTAATATGAGACCACACATGGCTTCTTCTCAGAAGACATGTAAGATAAAGACTACGGCAAAACCAGATGTGATGTTATTGGTTGCTCTGCCAGTCATCTGGCCAGCTAGCTTAAAACATTGTGGGATTTTTTGACACGGGAATTCAGATTCCAATGAAACAGTCAACGCTGAGTGCAATGGTTTGGTGTGTGAGAAAATTTTGCGCCGTCTGTCTAATGTTGGGTGAGAACTCAGCAGATTTTTTTAAGGTGCTTTGTGGTTTTTGTGAAGAAATGCAATAAATCAGGCACTCAGCTGCAATGCACTTCAGGAAGACAGCAGGCACTTTTTTTGGACAAAATGGGACTCAATATTTCACAGAGCACTCGCAGAATAATATAAGCTATAAGACATTGGTTTTGTTCAACCACGAATGCTTGATTCTTTCAGTTTAACATGGAGAACAAAAATCTTCCTCCTTATCCACTTAGATTATGTTGGATTTGCACGTTACAGTGAATAATTCACTATTCCTGCTCTGATAAGTTTTTAAAATTTAACTTCTATTATCTTAAGTTATCATTTATTTTTGGAAGGAATAACACTGATGAATACAACAACTTTTATTTGTAATCTGTTTTTCTAAGGCATCTTGAAAGGATTAATTTACATTTTTGTATGAAAGAGTTGGTACTGATGCATGAGACATACCTGTATTGGTTAGTGGCTGGGTAAGTAGGAGTACCTGTAAACACTCAGGATGTAGGCTTTATCTCTGTTTTCTTTACAGAAATGGTAGAGATCATCTGCCAAAACCACTTTCATCATCTGTAGGGTAGTTTTCCTTTACATAACTCATTGATGGGTCAGATTAATTGCTAATTCAAACATATCCCAGTCATCTCCTCTGCACACTTTTCCTCTATGCTGGCTTAGTTCTTGATCTTTGCTGCTACCTTGTTCAACACTCAGGTGACCTTCAACAGGTTCAGTACTTTCTAAACATCCACTAGGATTTCAGATATTAATGGCTTAAAGTTTCCAACACAGTTCTTCAAACAGTATTAAGCTTGAGGGGTTCCTGACAGGCTTCTCTATTTGGAAGGCAGTGCTTGCCGTGCTTTCTTGGTTGTACAGGATCTTCCTTTCTGACAATCAAGATATTTCATTTGGTCATCAATTCCCTTCTTGCTACTGCGAACAGGCACAAGCTTTTCAAACTAGTTTTCAGGCAGAGTCCACATAAGCATACACTGGAGCACCCTTTGGCTACATCAGCATAAGGAACTATTCACTGAGAATGAGGCTAAGTGCCAGTGCCCTACTAAGTGATTACTGTAGCCAATAATCAAATTCTCCTAATATGTATGAACCGGCTGACATAGGTAAGGTCAAAATGTCAACAACTTTACCTACCTGTGACTGTACTTCAGTTTTGAAGGGTTTAATATCAGCAGTTTTAAGATCATTTGCTCACTTAGGACAGTGGTCTTAAGGTCCTCTAAGGTGTCATAATCTGAATTTCAACTTTCCCAGGGCATAAGGTAACAAACTGGACAACTGGAGGGGTTTCTCCCCTAGACAGCATCAGAAATGTGCACTTGCCATGATGACTCCCCTTCCTTTGTTCTTGTATTTTTCTCCCTGGGGTCAAGTCCTCTTGTGATGCACTCTAAGTATCGAAAACCTGCTCATTCTCATGTCTTTGCTTTTAAAAAGAAGTTTTGTTTTGTCTTACCTCTGGGTACCTATTTCAGACACAGTGAAAACAAGCGTTACTGCAAGACTACAGCAAGCAGACCAGCCCTTCCAATGACCCTGGAGTTGCCTTGGCAAGTTTAGCCCTCTGGGTAGCATACCCCACTGTCTCCACTGGCTTCTCCACATGTTCACCTACAAACGGGATGCACAGCAGCAGCATTGCTAAGTACCACTATGTGGGCTGTAATCTGGCTAGCTCAGTTAACTGCAACGTTGGTAACGCTAACAGCAACAGTAGCCAGGGCTATACAATGAATACAGAATACATTGGTTACTGGCCCACACCGTGCTGCCACATCTTCACGGCTATGTTACCTCTGTTTACTGGATTAAAGCTGACTTGTGCATGTCTATTCAGGCTGCTCACACACCCAACTGAAAGCAGGGTGGACAAAGCCTTCTAATCTCTTTTTATCAGTACCGTGTGTCTGGACATTTGCTAATTGCTCATTTCAACTCATACCTTTGATTAGATCACTCTTGGTGCTTGGTTCCTTCGTGCCATTAATCTATGGGTTCCTTTCTGAGTAACCTCCTTCCTTGAGAAACCTTGGGAGGAGGTGTTGCTGCAGTGAGTTAACACAAGCACAGTTTGCTACCCAAGCCACGGTCCCTTTCCCAATTTTCTGCTGCTTTCTTACCCCATCAATTAGAGAAGTCTGCAGCTCGGCATGCAAGATCTGATTCTCAACGAAGTAACCTGATTTTTCATTATCAACTTTCTTGCAAACCTGTCAGGACAGAATAGAAGAACTGGCTCTGTACAAAATCATGATCGTCTCCTAAGTTACAGTCAGATTCTTGTGGGGCAAGCAATACTTTCTATCAGGCAGTAGTCTGCACTGTGCTATATATTATAGGTATTCCTTAAAAAATGCTATTTGGGTACCAGAAGCAACAGTGACAGCATGGAGAACCATGCAGGATAGAGCATGGCCTCTCAGCTTGACAGTTCTCAGCAGTGTATGGGAGCCCACGTTGCTCTCCGTTGCTGCCCTTGGACAGCTTTCAATAACCAGGTTAGCTCATTTAAGATGAGCTAAAATTAAGAGCTCTAATAAGGATGTCCTGAGGTGGATCTTTTGGCTCTCACGCTGCTACTTACAGCTGTGATAAAAACCAGTTACATATTTATTCCTAGTAGTAAGACCTTAAAATGCACCTCATGTTTGGCAGGCTTAGATGAGTTTTTTCTTCTAAATATCTCCTGAGGCTCCTTTCTGGGCAATCTACCAAGTAACAGCTTCCACTAGCTTTGCTTCATTGTGTCATCTTGAATTGCATTTTCGGCTGGAAAAGTCAGGGGGTTTTGTGGGAAAACATCATCCAGTATCATTATTTTAGCTCTGTTTAATAACTTAGTATTGGGGACTGTGGAGGGTTGACCCTGGCTGGACACCAGGTGCTCACCAAAGCCGCTCTCTCTCCTCAACTGGACGGGGGAGAGAAAGTATAATGAAAGGCTCATGGGTCAAGATAAGGACAGGGAGAGAGCACTCACCAATTACCATCATGGGCAGAACAGGCTCAACTTGGGAAAATTATCTTAATTTATTAACAATCCAATCAGAGTACAGTAACGAGAAATAAAACTAAGTCTTAAAACACCTTCCCCCCACCCCTCCCTTCTTCCCGGGCTCAATTTCACTCCCAATTATTCTCTACCTCCTCCCTGCCAGCGGCACAGGGGGACGGGGAATGGGGGTTGCGGTCAGTTCATCACACATTGTCCTGCCACTCCTTCCTCCTCAGGGGGGAGGGCTCCTCACACTCTTCCCCTGCTCCAGTGTGGGGTCCCTCCCACAGGAGACAGTCCTCCACAAACTTCTCCAGCATGGGTCCTTTCCACGGGGTGCAGTCCTTCGGGAACAGACTGCTCCAGCCTGGGTCCCCCGCAGGGTCACAAGTCCTGCCAGTAAACGTGTTCAGCATGGGCTCCTCTCTCCACGGGTCCGCAAGGTCCTGCCAGGAGCCTGCTGCACAAGCTTCCCACAGGGTCACAGCCTCTTTCCGGCATCCACCTGCTCTGGCATGGGGTCCTCCCCGGGCTGCAGGTGGATATCTGCTCCACCATGGACCTCCATGGGCTGCAGGGGGACAGCCTGCCTCACCATGNAGCTGGCACTGGCTCTGTCAGACATGGGGAAGGCTTCTAGCAGCTTCTCACAGAAGCCACCCCTGTAGCCCCCCCACTACCAAAACCTTGCCACGCAAACCCCATACAGGGACCAGACGTCTTCCTTCAGCTTCAATTTTAATTTCCTCCATGCTTTACAGAAACAGCACTTACATACATTTTGTGTCTATTCTAAAATATCAGTTTGCTTCTTTTGCTGAAGTTTAAAATCCATTTTTTAATTCCAGCAATGGTAACAATCCCTGATATTTCAAATCTTACCATTCTTCACTGTTTTCATGGGCTCATATTATGAAAACAAAAAAGCTCTTTGTTTCCATTTACTGGGAGGTATCCCAAAAATAGCCAAAGAAACATTCAGTTCCCTTAGATGCTTATTCTTCAGTTGACCAAAGTTTTCTTTTTTCATTAAAAAGATGTAATTTAAAATCTATCCCACTTTAAAAACTTGTGGAGAAAATACTTATTAATTTTCTTGATGCATTAAAAAACAAACCACAGACTTCAACTCAAGGGAACTACTGACTATTTTGAAGAAGATAAATTGACAAAAATAATTTCACAGCAGAGAAAATGAAAGAAAACAGTTTCTACACTCTGCATTTTGTGGAGAGTGTTGATGGGATTATTTGGCTGTATTGGTAATTAAAAAACAATCTACGTAACTTCACCTTAAGCAGTATCCACAAGCAGGTATTTTTCTGAGACTGCAACAAACAGTTTGTATCTCAGGTTCTATCTTCCTCTCTGGCAAGGTCTGATTCATCCCTATTTCCCATATGATTAGAAATAACAGAGTCCACTTTCTCAACAATACTCATGAATAGTAATTACAATGTACCTCCGAAGAGTGCTCAAGACATTAACATCAAGATGATGCAACACAAAGCTGACCTATCTCTATGGCACTAGAATCTGTTGCTTCTGTGTGTAATTTTAATTATCAGTCCAACTGAATATTATAGTATGATACACTGTTACTTCTTGTCCGGCTTCACAAATCAAATTAATTCAATTTTGTCCCCATGTCATTTTTTGCCAACTGCCTGAATTTTTTAATGTTTTTCCAAACTCTTGCCAATTTGTAAATAACTTTGTGATAACGTAATAACTTTGTGATAATGTGGAAATCAGGAGCCGCAGTGATGCTTTTCATAGAATCATAGGATCATTAAGGTTGGAAAAGACCTTTAAGATCATCAAGTCCAACCGTCAACCCAACACCACCATGCCTCCTAAACCATGTCCCGAAGTGCCACGCATACATGTTTTTTGAACGCCTCCAGGGTTGACGACTCCACCACCTTTCTGGGGAGCCTGTTCCAATGCCTAACCACTCTTTCAGTGAAGAAATTTTTCCTANGGTGTTGGTCTCTTCACCAACAGGGCTGTCAAGCATTGGAACAGGCTGCCCAGGGAAATGGCTGAGTCACCTTCCTGAAGGTGTTTAAAAGATGTGTAGATGCGGTGCTTAGGGACATGGTTTGGTGGTGGACTTGGCAGTGCTAGGTTAACGGCTGGACTTTGTGATCTTAAAGGTCTTTTCCAACCAAAACAATTCTCTGATTATCTGATTCTTTGATTCTATAAATGTCAGTAAGATGGTGGAAGAGTCATAAAGAAAACACAAGTCTTTTCCCTATTAGCTTCTCATCAGCTGAGTTTTTATAAAACTGTTGAAAAGGGATGCTGGGAAAAGAAGTAGCTGGCAAGTAAGAAGTGGTGTAGATATGGGGTCGTACTTACTCCTGAGGGGCAGGGGAAATAATCCCATGTGTTGGATTTAGTGTCTGAAGGCTTGACTCTGTCTAGGCTTGTTGGACCTTGATTGTGCCTTCTTGGATGTAGTCATCCTCAAAGACCTTCTATCTCTCTAGGTCTAGTCTTTTTCCCAGCAGATGATTTCTGGAAAATCAACCCATCTGTTGGGTTTTTTTCTGTTACTAAATATCATAGCTACATGGGCTTATAGAAGCTGCATATGAAACCAGTCTGATATGAACTGACTTCTTGGTTAAATATTTAGAATTCACTTCATGTTCTTCTGGTTAAGAGTATCATTTAGATCACTCAAATCTAGATCTTGCCATCACTTTTCCAGGACCGAATTCACAATTATATGTGGTATCTCTTCTTGCTTTCACTGGTTGTGGTAAAGGAATCATCAAAGGAGACTTTTAACAACTGCAATGGTCTCAACAGTTATACAGTCTGTGGAGCAGCATGCCCAACATTTTACAGATCTCCTAGCCTTCTAAAGACCCCACACAGTTACATGGACTGGTGAATTAGCAGAAACAAATCTGTATCCTATTTTCTCTGCAGGGTCCTACAATCTGACAATAAACAAATGTGGTTCGGTATTTATCTTTTTTTTTTTTTTAGACACTGAAACAAGAATTGTCTGATACCATAGCTGTATGTCATATTACAGCTATAATGGTGATTGCTGTTCAGATGTCTGTTACACCTCTTTTGAAAGGCCTATGTTAAAATGACTGATGCACATTATTGCGTTATGGCCACCTACTCCTAATAATAACTTACTCTAATAATGCAGTGAACAATGGTAAGATGTTGTAATAACTTGATCTAGCATTGTGAACAAGTGCATCTTTCACCCATGCACAATCTTAAATTTACTACTTTGAGCTGCCCAAGTAAAACTACTTTTACTCAGTTCTTTCTGATAGTCTAACCATTTTCTCTAAAACCTAACAATAGCAAAGTCTCGAGTCAGTCATTTATGAGGAAAGATGTCAAGAATAAATGTTGAATAAACGCAAGTCTCAGATTTCTTAAACTGGAAGGCATTCATAGAAGATGTCCCTCTGCCCACACCCCTTATTTTCATCAAAAAGTAAATTGCAGTGTCTCAGGGTGTTCTAAGGGAGAGATGAAAATAGATCCAAGTTTCTCTGGCCAAGCTTAAGCTAGTCACATAGAAACCGCACGCAGTCTAAGGGCTGTACAGAGGAATGCTATGCACAAACTATCATGTGCTGCTTCTCAGGCAGGTTTCAGAGGACTATTCCAGTACAATTGTGTCTTTTCTGAACTGGGCCCGGTCCATGTCCAACTGGACCAGAATGTGGGCAGAAAAGATTGTAGCTTGTAGATATCTATCTGCCTAATTGCCCTTAACTGACCGCTTCTGCCAAAGTTTTAATCACAGAAGTATTATCTACAGTTTTACAGGTCAAAACTCAGATTTCAAATTTCACTAAGGAACTGATTGGCAGCCAGTGTAACAAGTATGATAGGTTTTATTGCAGTTTGTATTACCTGACATTTTTAGAAATATTCAAGAATGCACTTATATAAAATGTAATGCAGTAAACATGGCAACTATACCATGCCTAGCTCCTGTAAGAGGGACACTCAAAAGGAAATTCCTGACAGATATATATACAAATGTTTTTTCTTCTGTTCTTTTTGCATGGACATCCAGCAGAACCTATGGCTCCAGCATGACCTGAAGTTGTGAACCTGCACAACAGACTGTTCACATGATTTCTCAACTCTGTTCTTTTCTAGTTATTTCCAGCCCACCTGAATCTGTAACTCAGTTTGGCCGTATACGAAGTAAGCTGCTGAACAGCACCAGCTGGATCTGATGAAATCAATATGTACAGTGGGGTATTATCCTCCTACTGAAGCTACCGCAACTCTCGTATCATCACGTATTTCCTGTGTGGCCTCATACATACATTGTACTGGCCAGAAAACAGAACAAAACACAGGAGAACTCTAGTTGAAAAGTCAGCCACAGCAGACTGGTAATTATCCAGTGTGCAGGTGAGCAATCACCTGTTTGTTGTACTCAGTGCCAACCTGTAGAGGCTGACACCGTAATAGGTGTACAATTATCACCATTTGAAGTGGGTATATATAATAATACACTTTTCCTCAAAGATTACTGCAGCTAGTGAGTGCCAAAGAAATCCTCAAATGAGAAAGTTCTTAATGTGCTGGAATGGATATCGGGATCTCTGGGGTTGATCTCCAGATCTGTTTTGGGCATCCTGTATGACTTAAGGTATGCCACTCACTTTCCCATGCCTTAGTTTTCCAATATAAGATGTGAATAATATTTCTCAGTCTTACCTAGGTGCTGAAACCAAAATTCTCAGATATTTTCAAGGTATTCTGATGAGATGGTGATGCACAGAAAAGCATTTGAAAATGAAAAAGTACTGACAGGATGAAAATGGATATTATTTGAACTGTGCAGCAATTCATCATTGAGATACACAGGCTGCCTTGTTATTTCCAAGGGGAGTAAGTTAAAATCTGGAAAGTGGGTGATGAGCTGAATTAAAGCCATTCAGTTTTAACTTAAAACCAAAATGCAGATCGTCCAGTGAAAAAGTATATCCATGAAGGGTGGAAGCTAGTAACAAATTAGGTTAGGGGATACACCACAGGACAGGATGAGGAGAAATGGCATTGCTTGTGGAAGGAAGCAGTTTAGAAAGAATTAACTTTATTTAATTGACTGCGAGTTACGCATTTAGACTAAGATAGCTGCAGACATGCCCTCAACAGTCAGCTGAGAGGAAGAAAGACACCTTCAGAGAGTCCCTCACCTCATCTGTGGACTGGAGGGACATAGGGTTAGACAGTCTCCCCTGTGCTGGCTGCAAAAGGAACATAGATCACTAGCTTTGACGGGCTATCTACCTTTCAGATAGCTCAGAGGAGGTAAAATTAACCCTACCCCCCTGTTTTGATTTTTTTTCAATAGTAGCCAAAAGCTTAATGCTAGCAGTTATCTCAAGCTGTAATAATGAACAATCAGACATTGCACCGCCACGAGTAAAGGTATGTCCTTATTATAAAAGAAGTATAATTAACTCTATCTTCTCCATAGCGCGCTCGTGCAACTGCTAGCTGTTCTTTGGCAAGTAGCAAAGGTTTGTATCCAGATTAGGCAACTCTTGTTTGATAAATTTTGAATATTATTTGAGACAAGTATTCCTTAAGCAGCAAAGCAGAAAGAGAAGAACAAAGAAAGAAGAGCAGAAAGTGGGAGAACAAGAAACATATAGATTTATATATGGGGTAAGAAGATTCATCAGAAATTATTTCTCTGATTCCCCAGCAAGTAGATGCTGTGAAGAAACAAATCTGAAGGAAAGAAACTTTGTAAGCTGAGACCTATACTTTCCAAGTGATAAAGAATGCTGATCTATTCTTGAACACCAAGAATATGTCTCTCCTGAGTCTTGTGGATTCATGGAGTTCAAGGTGGAAAGGACCATTGGATTATCCAGCCTCATCTCTTCTTAGCACAGCTTAGAAATTTTCATGTAGTAGCTCTACTATTGATCAGAGTAAGTTATGCTTAAACATAATATTTTACGAGAAGTCTTAACTTAACTGCCAAAAGCAGGAAAATGTACGCATTGCTTTCCAGAGCTTATCACCTCTTTTCCCATTTCTCAGCTCTTTTTCACCAACCCTGTGCCTCCCTTTCTCTGTCCCAGCCTCATCCCAAATACAGGACCTGCTTCTAATTCCTTTTTCTCCCTTAGTCCCAGTTTTGATAAATTTGTATTCAAATCTGGTATGTCCGGTACCATTACCTAAGTGATCTCATATTTGCGATGTGGTTACATAGGTGCTCTTAGTGCTGTAAGATCGTACTCCACAAAAATATGCCTTTTCCAAAATACTCCCCTTCAAATACCTGTGCAGTTTGGCTATTCCTCACATAACTCCCCCATAACCACATATGAGATCCAGCCACCTTTCACAGCATGATCTGTAGCTTTCATCAGCTTCTCACAAAGTTATTCACGTTCAGCAATTTCTCATGTCATGTTCACTACATTTCCATATCCGCGCAGTTGGCTTAACCTCAGGCCAGGACCTAGTCAACAGCTCCGCCATTTGCCTGCAGCCTTAACACCACCTTTCTATCAAGTTTATTGCCAGCCATTTTGTATTAACCTCTGTATCACCAATACAATACTCAAAATACATCATGGTTAGAGCCAATCTGTGACATATCCTTCTGAAATGAACAGCTTGAACACTTCTTATTGACACTTCCTTTTGGGGATCTGTTGATTAGCCAGTTCATGAATCAGTATTTTGTGTGTGTGCACATCTGTGCATTCTACACTTTCAGCAAAAAATGGTATCAGACAACACAAAGAAGCTCAGATGCAATGGGTCTCATTATTTTTGTGATTGAATGCGTCTGCTAATATGGAAAAAGTTTATTTTCTAAGTCCAGTCACAAAGCATGCATCAGATCTGTAAATGAAGAAACACCATGGGACGAGATCCACTGATATAAGTAACTATCATTCTCTTTCTCTTCATTAAGAAAACAAAAAAAATACACATAAGTCTCAAAGTAGTCAGCAGCAACAAACAAGTAGTATGTCATGGAAACATAACAGCTAGAAGGAGTGGGAATAATAGATATCTGGTGATTATTCTTGCTGCTGAAAATCTTAATAGTTTGCCAATTACCCACTTATTTTCAGAACAACTTCTCAGTCGTTGAGGTGACTCTGCCATCTAGAATGTTTGTTTGCTTCTTCTCATGGACATCTCTTCTTTTAGATCAACCCTTCGTATCAGAGACATTAAACCTCAAATACCAACTCAAGAGGATGGGTTAGTGGCTGCCAAATTTTCAACTAGAAGAGGAAGGCCTTTCCTTTATACCCATTTACAGAAAACACCAGAGTGTGGTATAAAAATTTCATCAACATTTGAAAAATCCTTCATGACTCACCTGTGCCTTTGCTCCACTCGGACTTGCAATACTACCATCCAAACTGGTACAAAATCTTACCATATGATCAGGTATTTAAAATAATAAACAGGATTCTTCTGATGGTAACTCATTACAAAGCATTGACCTGTCTTTCCTTTTGTTCGTCATCCAATCTTGTCCTTGTTTTTTGACTCACACATCACTTTTGTCATTCAAACTGGAATCACCTTTAGGTGGAGACCTCAATTGGTATACTTGTTAAATTCCCTATTGATCTATGACTTTATAATGAAGAACAAGCATAAGCAAATAGATTATGGTTCTACCAACAATCCAAACACCACACATATTTTATATTTTGTTGAAGAATACTAAATGGAGACTCCTTTATTTTTCCTAAGGGTATCACAGCCTTTCTTTCTCTGACCCTTTTCTCTCTTTGCTGCTTTTTTCAGACATCTACCCCAACTTCCTTCTCACATTCATTTTGGTTTTGCGAGGATTCTACATGGTATCCCGATTTGTCACAGCTACAGAAATCAAATGACAATCCCTTACAGCATTATTCACTCACTACAATAATCCAACTCTCATCTCCTTTGATCCAATCAAAACTCCTCCTAATAAAATAATCTATGACTACATACCTCAAGTGAAGACAGATGCAGAGCAGATTCATGCAACTTGTGCTGCATCTTTAATTTTTCACTCGATCTGGATTCTAGTGGAACACGAGAGCTCCAACACAACAACAAAATCATCAAAACCACCAGAAATGTGTATATGCAAGGAGGAGTAAGGCAATATAGAAAAAAATATAATCTCACTTAATCTTAGATACCTAAAAGTTAGAATTCGTCTATACTTAGTAAAGAAAAAGTGAGACCTCCCTCCATGGGATGATCCACTACATTCTAAAGTAGGTGTTTGGACTGAATTTCTCTCTTGAAAAGCCTCTTTTCCTTGACTGTAGAGTGAGCTTGTATCACTAGATTAGACAAGATACTTAAATTCCAGATGAATAAAGATGAGTAAGATAAATTTCAATGATAGGCCACTTCAGGTATCAAATTACTAAGATATCATGCATGGTGTCTACGGAAAGTTAATGATTAGTAACTTAACAAATTAATAAGGCATCTATATGTGTGTCTCACTGTTTTTTATAGTGTGTTGAGAATCTTGAAAATATTATAAGCAACAGAAGAACCATACCTGCTATAAAGAACACTAATTAATACATACAGCCAGAACATAAACTAAGAGAGGTTGAACTGTTCTACTTGGTGCATTTGCATTACTATAATCCAACTCCAAGAAGAAAGAGACAGCTCAAAGAAAGAGCTGCTTTTAACCTTAGGCATACTGCAGATATGGGATCAGTTTATGAAGAAACCATCTGAGAAAAACGTAGACAAATGACATGATCTTAAAGAGCTGGTCAGGACAGAGTCCCAGTTCTGTTACACCTAAATGAAGCTTCAAAAAAAATAACCAGTTATCGCTCAAAGAGGAAAATATTTTCAGACAGATTTTAAGTAAGATTGCATTATCTCGTTTCTGTGGTCTGCACTTTGCAATCAAGAACTGAACCCGGGCAGCTCACGCTTCCCTTTCCCTCTGTGTGGGAATCGCGAATAACGACTGGAGCCACGCCAGCGCCCCGGGCGGCGAGGAACCTACTCCTACCGCCCCTGACCAGCGCTCGGGCGGGAGCCCCCCCTCACCGCTCCCCAAAGCCCGCCAGGCAAAAGAAGCCTGCGGCGAGCCAGCCAGCCCGCCCGCCGGGAAAGACCCGCCACCGCGGGAAGGCCTTCTCGCGCTCCCGTCACTCCAGTCGGGCAGCGAGGCGCTCTCTCCTCCCTGCAGAGCAGCGCGGCCGCCCCCTCCTCTCAGCTCTCGAGAGAAGGGGCTACCGGCCCGGGCGAGAGGGAGCCCCGTCGCCCCCTCAGTGGCTGGGCGGCTAACGGCCCCACGGCCCGCCCTCCGCAGCGCGCCTGCGCACACC
>WAAD01006568.1:74283-86485 GCA_013389945.1 Fregata magnificens
GACATAGAAATAGGGGTGGCGTGAGACCACCTTACATTGTGGTCTTTCTGGGAAATGTTATAAACACCTCAGATTTATAGCAAGTATTTCAGGGCTGGTAAAATTTAGAAGATTACTAGTAATGACTTGGCGCCAACACCGTGGAATATGGGATACGTGTACTAATCTTCTCCAGTTACTTGCCACTTCTGTGTTTCATCAGAAATCTAGTTCCCTAGATGGCATTCTGATTTCTGATCCTGCTGAAGAAATTAGGTGAAAATGTCTCATAATATTGCAAGAGTTGGATTTAGGATTATATACATACCTACCTAGGAAAGAAAAAGATTTAATTTGAAAAATGGTGATTTTTCAACTTCGGTGTCCCCTCAATCCCCAGGAAACCTTTCCCATTGACTTGCATTGGGAACAGCTTGGGTTTCAGGTCATACTTTCCCTGTTTGTGCTTCATTCAAGCTTCCAGATGAGATGCTGGTTGTAGTAGCTCAGTCCTTTGGTAGCTGAATTGCACTCAACTTCTGCTTAGTGTGGGATATTGCTTTCTAGTCATTCGAAAAGAAAGCTGAACGAGTACGTGAAGGAACACTCTTAGGCTGTGCTATTTGCAGCCTGCCCCTGCAATATTCCACCAATTCAATGTCCTATTACCTCTGCAAAAGGAACCATGAGATGGAGCGTGCCTTGTCCCTTTATGCCTCTGGCTTTAGTCATTATACTGGATTATAGGTTGCCCGTTGTCACAGACAACAGACTTCTAATTTGAAGTATTGCAATAAGCTTCTCTTAAATGCTTTATAAACCTGCTCAGTGTCCCAGTATGTTGTAGTACAAATGATTAATATGATTTTGTTCTGTGTGTTGGTGAAGGAAACAGTTGTATCTCTGTTACTATTATAGTAGGAACCTAAGATTTTGAAGAAAGTTGCCATGTTACTACACTGAACTCAATATGAATCCTGAAGATTACATTAATGCCTTTTAATGCCTGATTCCAGTAAGTCAACTTAGTATTCATGGAACAATAAGTTCACATCATGAACTAAGTGTTCATTTATTCTGATATAGAAAATGAGGTAAATTCTGCTAGAAACTGTGGGATAAATCTGCCAGAAACTGTTTCAAGTACTAAATATCAAGTCTTTTTAATAATCTGATTTTTTTTCAGAAAAAGTCCAGCATCAGAAGCTGAAGATAGCAGAGCCAAGGAGTCTGGAAAGCCAACAGCAACAATCTAGTTCTGGTGAAAGCTGTAGAAAGCAGTTGGATCAGATTAAACTAAACTGTGTTAGTTCCAGAAAAAAATGGCCAATTCAAGAAGTGACACAGAAAAGCTGCTGTAGAGAGGTAAAGTAACAGGAATATGTAGTGATTTTCTAGCTGCAGCAGCTTTCACATGTTGAAAAAGTGATTTCTGTGTTCTTAATTGTGGTTCCTTGTGTGGAATAATATCTTGCTTTGCCCTTTGTAGGGAAAACAATCGAGCCTTGAACAATCTGGTCATCCCGTTTCAAGAGGTTTATCACCACCAGATGCTGTTTCTAAGAAAAGCGATCCATCATATGTTTGTGGAACACCAAGCACCACATATAATGACTATATGGACTGGTAAGCTACTTCTTTGAGCTGCATGCTCATGAATGGTAGTTGACCTCTGGAAAGACTTCAGCAGTTTTTAACAGGGTTCCTTAAGCTTTTCTGTTCAGATAGCAAACAAGATTTCTGAGTGCTTCCAACACTTGATGTCAAGTGCCTGACTTGAGGATTCAGATTGCATTTAGGGAACTTTGTCTTCCCTGTCAGCTTTTCAGCATTTGGAAGCACACCATCAAATCAATAAGTCCTTATTACAGCATTTACCTCTTTCTCTGATCCCTGCTACATGACGCTTTCTTTTGGATGCCTTGTTTTTTGTGGCTGATGGGCTTTTTAGATTGATAACTGTATATCAGTCTGGTTCCCATGATGCAAGTGTCTTTGGGTTTTAAAAAAAAAAAAAAAATGTGTAAAGAATCTAGAGGCTTGCAGAATCGAGCACTCAAGTTAGGAAATGCTAGCATTTGTCTATCCATGCAATCTTAAATTAGGCATAAACCCCTGTGCAGATGTTGATAAATCTTTCTAATTATATGATTACTTCTCTTTTCATAAGTCTCTAGGGTGAATCATACAGGTCAAGGCTGTATGATGAGTAAGCACTGTTCCCGTTGGTAGGACCTCTGTCTCTGTAGCTGTAGAATTTAGAATATATGTAGTGAATGAAGCACATCATCTCATGATGGAACTTGATAAAAGTGGTCGTTGAATAGATTCTGTTCTTGCTTCTTTCAAACTTTGATAAAATGGAAATTTTAAAAAATTAACTTCTCATTACACACAGTATGTACAGCACATAGTAAACATGCAGAATTGAGTGCTTTTGTGTTCAGTGAGAACCATGCTTTTGGCTGGTTTTGGCTGTTTTTTTCAAACTTTTGTCTTTTTATTCTCTGCAAAAGTCCTAGGTATATAAATTCTTTTTCATTTCTGATCTTAGCATCAATTTCTATAAATTCTGTGGGAAAAATGTATTTGGTAATATAACTAAATATATGGTAGACACATCAAGGGAACAAATAAAAAAAAAAAAAATTATTTCTTGCAGTCTTTAGTTTTCTTAAATACACGATCTTTCCGCTCAGCATCTGAGCTTCATCTGAAAGAACACTTTCAAGGTCTCAAAAAAACCTCTCATGATTGCCTTGAAGTTGTTTGTCTCAATGTGGTCACTTTAAAAAAAAAAAAGTCTCTCTTCATCTAAAAAGGTTTTGGATGAAGAACAATAAGCTAAAGAAGACTAACTCTGGCTCAGAGTATCTTGCTGTCTTATGGTCAGCTCTTCTAGTTATTTGGTGCTTTTATTTTCCAGTTTGTGAGGAGTACCAGCTAGTATCTGAAGATGGAGATTTAGTTACTGTTTTAAGAAATATTTCCTAAGTACGTTATAGTTTAAGTGTACTTCTAAAGGACTTCTGAGTCAAGAAGTTAAAGTGCTCTTAATGGTAACTATTGAATGTAGCAGAGGCTCGGGTTTTTGCTAGTCAATAGGGTTTAACTTTCAAGCAGTACTGAAGATTTCAACTTTGTTTTTAGAATGATCTTAAAAAAAATACAACTAAATGCAGATATTGTTCATAATTTCCTTTAGTTTCAGAACGCCAGTTGTAAAGAACAACCTTCTACCAGGATGTCAAATTTCTACTCCCTACAGCCAGCTCCCATATTTCTTACCACATACTCCAGCAACTCCATTTCAAAATCAAGCTGGCTTGCAGGTAACAATTTTAAGCTGTCTTCTGCCGTTTTTCAGTATGTATTTTCATTGGAGACTACTTTAGGTCAAATATATGCATGCATATATATATTTTTTTTTTAATCTAAAGTTGCTGTTCATCTTTCTGGGTGAGTAATGGGAAGTAGTCTGTATTGCTTATTCTCAAAATAACTGTTTCTTCATATGTATGTCTGAATTTAGGTAAAATAAGTCAGCTCTTGAAAAATCAGTTCAGTTGTGTCAAAATCCTGAAGCCTTTATGTCCGAAATCTAAGGCTTGTCAGATCCTACTTCATAACAGAGGCAAGAACTAGAGTCACTATTTTTGTTCTGCTGTGCTTTTATAGTGGTACTACCCACTACAGTAGAGTACTCGGAAAGAGAAGCAGTGTGTGTTAGAAACCATAAGAGTCTGAGGGAGGTAAAAGAATGAAGAATTAAATTCCTTCTCCATTTTCTTAGATTTCAGAAATCTTGGTGCATTTGTAGTGGCCTGAAATTAAGTAAAAATGGATTACCTTAGATGGGTTGCACATTCAGGTAGGAATGTTGCCAACTGTAGATAGAATTGGGGCATAGGTTTAAGCTTCCTACCAGAGGATTAATATTTAAAATTTGTGGCTGTTCTACAGCTTGGTGTAGCAGGTACAGGCAGTAAAGGCTGTCTCATCTTCACGGCACTGGAGTCTGCTAGCTAGTAGTTAGCTTCAGATAAAATAGCAGGTGATTTGAGTACAGCTCTGTTAGTTGCATGCTGTGACTGAAAGCCTCTTAGATAGTATAGTTTCCAACATTATCTGTGAAGAGGGAGGTGTCTCTAATGATCTGAGAAGCCTTATTAAAGAACACCCTGTTCTTGATTTCCAATGTGAAGAGCATTGGTGTCTTTGATAAGAGTTCAATGGTGTTACATGCCGAGTGATGACCATTGTACAAATACTTTTGCTATGTGGATCTTTTAGCTTTCAAGACAAACATATTTAAAGTTTAGCTTTACCACACTTTATCTTGTTCAGAAAGACCAAGACAACCTAAAGCATATTAACTTAATAAAAAGTAGAGCTCTACCACATTCCGCTCCATGTATACCAGTAATTTTCTTAACTTTTTCTGTATATACACAGGTTCCATCTTCTATACCTTCACATGAATGTCTTGCCATCAAAGGAAGAGTTTATACAATATTAAAGCAAATAGGTAGCGGAGGCTCAAGTAAGGTAAGATACTCTTTTGTCCTTTTAGACAGTCACTCATTTAGACAGTAGTAGTTGTATTGTAAATGTACATGTTGAAGTCATCTAATGAGTGCCTAGTACTAACATGTACAAAGTGTTTGAGTAACCCAGAGAATCTAGAAATTTGTTGTTTTAATGCTATGCTTAGACTTTATCCCTCATGGATGCAGAAGAAACATAGTGCACAGATTAGATTTGCTACAGTGCTGTTTTACCTGACTCTTCAGATAGCCAGCAATAATAACTGAATTAATGTCTTATTATGAAAATGGTGCTTCAATTATTACAGTACTGTTTATTTTAGTGGAGAAATAAAGTAAAAACAGTGGGTAGGTAAGGGGGGGGGGTGTTGAAGAAACAGTGAACAGAAATTCTGAACAAGTGTGGTCAGAACACTGAAAAGAAGTTACAGAAATAGGAAAAAGTGATCACCCAGCTCTCATAAGCATCTAAAAATACCACTTAAATCAGTAAACAACAGTCGGAGCCCACTTCCTTTTGGTTTCTGCATGAAGGCCTGAAGGTAGATTGTGTATGCTCTTGAAGATAACAATATCTATGGTGGAGTGAGTATTAAAATTCCGAATAAAATCAGATCTTCTGTTATAAGAGATGTGCTGTGGTATTACTGTACATGTTAATTTGAGAGGCTATTTAGGGCAGTGTGATGACATTGTTGGGAAATGTGTGGCTTGTAAGGTTGATTGAAAGCCCCTGAAGTGGGCAGATCATAACTTATTACTGAAGTCTTCTGTAACTTGTGTGAGAAGTGCGGTGTACGTATGACTGAAGTGGTGAGCGAGCTGCTTTTTGTAAGGAAAACTGGGGTCATAGGAGCTTGAGAAACGGTTTTGGCAAAATCTCTTGTTCAGATGATAAAGAATAACAAAAACAACATAAGCAGTTTTGTGAATATAGATTTCTCTTCTGTCTGCTTTCTTCTGTCTCCCACACCTCTGCTTCACCTGTATGCTTCTGTCTGAAGACTGTGTAACTAGTCACAGGGACAGCCTAAGAATTTCTGTAAGGGAAATTTGATACACACACACATTGGTTAATCCTTAGTAACAGCCTATGTAGTACTTACAGTCTGCAGCACATGAAAAGTGAAATGGTTACATTTAGTTAATCTGAGGCATGCAATGAAATATAAATTGGATACTTAAATGATAGCATTTCTATTTAAAACACTTTTTTTAAGTATCCTTTTGACTTGCCAAAAATTGCCCAGAAAGCGTAGTTAGAGCTAGTTTTAGAACTGAGTATGTCTAATCTTATCCTTAAGTTCAGTCCACTAAATCCTCTAGTGTTTTGTTTTAAATGCATGGGTTTTCCCAAACTGGCTTTAAGTGCCTTAGATGGTACTTAAGATTGACCTTGTTTTATAGCCTTTCAATTTTTTAAATTAAAAACATTTGATAGTTGTCATTTCATCAGTAGTTTAATTGAATGGAATGTGCTTAAGCTCTCATGTTGCAATTACCATGCTCACTTAAAATAGGCTTCCTCCTCTGCAAAACTGAGGAGTGCAGAGGTGCTGTCTTAAAAAGTGACAAGTATTGTCAACAGCATGTATACTTTATGAGTTTTCAGGTATCTTACAGTCCAGTCACAGAAAATAGGACTAGAACTTTGTTCAAAAATCCCTTTATGTCTAGATTTCACAATTTTAAACACATCTAATCATATTTATTTAGACTTGGCTTATGTTTATGACCCTTTGTGCCTACTTTTTAATTTGGTTTCATGTTTGCGTATGCAGGAACTGACAGAACCAAAGTGGTACTGAGCAATCAAACTGTGTGTTTTCTAGTGATAGAAGAAACAGTCTGGATGTGTCATAAGAGATGGGAAATTGGTTTTAAATGTTGCATATCTTACATGATTCTATTTAATCCAGAGAGTATAAATTGAAAACAATAACAGAATAGAATAAGAATAGAATATTTGAGTTGGAAGGGACCTACAATGATCACCTAGTCCAACTGCCTGACCACTTTGGGGCTGACCAAAAGTTAAAGCATATTATTAAGGGCATTGTCCAACTGCCTCTTCAACGCTGACAGGCTTGGGGCATCGACCGTCTCTCTAGGAAGCCTGTTGCAGTGTTTAACCACCCTCTCAGTAAAGAAATGCTTCCTAATGTCCGGTCTAAACCTCCCTGATGCAGCTTTGAACCATTCCCATGTGTTCTGTCACTGGATACCAGGGAGAAGAGCTCTGCCCCTCCCTCTCCACTTCCCCTCCACAGGAAGCTGTCGAGAGCAATGAGGTCACTCCTCAGCCTCCTCTTCTCCAAACTAGACAAGCCCAAAGTCCTTAGCCGCTCCTCATAGGACATTCCTTCCAGCCCTGTCACCAGCAGCATTGCCCTCCTTGCATTCAAGTGTCTTAACATCCTTCTTAAATGGTGGGGCCCAGAACTGTACACAGTATTCAAGGTGAGGCCGCACCAATGCTGAATACAGCAGGACAATCACCTCTTTTGACTGGCTGGTTATACTGTGTTTGATGCACCCCAGGATGCGGTTTGCCCCCTTGGCTGCCGGGGCACACTGCTGACTCATATAGAGTCTGCTGTCGACCAGCACCCCCAGATCCCTTTCTGCAGGGCTGCTCTCCAGCCCTTCCTCTCCCAATTTATACTTGTGCCTGGTGTTACTCCGTCCCAGGTGCAGAATCCAGTACTTGTTCTTGTTAAATTTCATGCCATCGATGATTGCCCAGTGCTCCAATCTTTCTACGTCCCTCAAGAAAGTCAACAGCACCTCCCAGTTTGGTATTTTCGGCAAACTTGCTAATGGTGCATTCAACTCCTGCATCCAGATCATTGATAAATATATTGAACAGAACTGGCCCTGGAATTGAACCCTGAGGAACACCACTGGTGACTGGTCGCCAGCCAGATGTAGCTCCGTTCACTACAACCCTTTGAGCTCTGCCCTTCAGCCAGTTCTTCACCCAGCACACCATGTACCTGCTCATCTCACAGCTGGACTTGTCCAGAAGGATGCTGTGAGGGGCAGTATCAAAAGCCTTACTAAAATCCAGAAAAACTACATCTACTGCCTTCCCTTCATCCACGAGGCGGGTGACCTTATAGAAGGATATCAAATTGGTTAAACAGTACTTTCCCTTTGTGAACCCATGTTGACTGTACCTGATGATTGCATTGTTCTTTAAATGCCTTTCAGTAGTACCCAGTATGATCTTCTCCGTAACTTTTCCAGGAACTGAGGTTAGACTAACAGGTCTGTAGTTCCCTGGGTCTTCCCTCACACCCTTCTTGTAAATTTAAATAACATTGGCTAGCTTCCAGTCAGCAGGAACCTCCAGGAAGAAAAGCTTCCTGTGTTGGCAGTACACAGTCATAGAACGAGGTAGGATGGAAAGGGCCTCTGCATGTCACTTGGTCCAATGGTCTGCTTACAGCAAGGCCAAAATACAGCAGGTTGCTCATGGTCTCTTGCAGTTGGGTTTTGAGTATCACCAAGGATGGAGATTTCTGGACAGCCTGTTCCCCTGTTTGACTACACGATGATGAAAAAAGTTTCCTGATGTCTAATTGGAATTTTCCTTATTGTTAGCTATGCCTGTTGCATCTCATACTTCAGTGGTTCAAGAGGAGTCTGTCTTTTTCATACTTTCACTTTAAATAGCTGAAGACAGCAGTAAGATTCCCTGTAGCTTTCTCATCGTAAGACTGAACAGACTCAGTGCTCTCAGCCTCTTCTCATGTGCCGTGTGGTTTAACTTCCAAATCTTGGTGTGATGAAATGGATGTGCAGTGGCAGGTCAAACCCTTATATCTGTGGGAGGTGTTATTTTGCATTCTTTATCTTAGGAACAGCTCAGTCTTGTGATCAAATACATGTAGTGAAATATAATATGGTACCAAGATGGTTTCTGACAGCAGGTTGTTTGTTATAACTGGTGGCTTCTTTCTTAATTTTTCTTCATGCTGACTTGTATGAACTTCTTTGTAAATTTAGTGTTTCTTCTTACTTTTGAAAAGGTATGCTTTTTATTTGAAATTCTGGTTGTGGTGAGATGAAGGACCATAGTAAATCAGGATTACAATTGAATGAAGTTATTAACTGATACTGTTTTGCAGGTGTTTCAAGTACTGAATGAAAAGAAGCAGCTGTACGCTGTCAAATATGTGAACCTAGAGGAAGCTGATCAACAGACTGTTGAGAGCTATAAGAATGAAATTGCTCATTTGAGTAAACTGCAGCAACATAGTGATAAGATCATCCGCCTTTATGGCTAGTGAGTAAACATTGAATTTATTAAACCATTATCTTTTGATATAAAGAAGTTGCCTTAAATTTTAACATAAGTATATTTATTTATTTTTAGTGAAATTACTGATCATCATATCTACATGGTAATGGAGTGTGGAAATATTGATCTCAATAGCTGGCTCAAAAAGAAGAAAAACATTGATCCATTGGAACGAAAGAGCTATTGGAAAAATATGCTGGAAGCTGTTCACACAATCCATGAATATGGTATTCTTAAATAATTCTAGGTATTTGTATAGGTTATATGGCAGAGATAATATGAATGTGTTTAAATTTTGGAGGTGGTACTGCTCTTAGTTTTGGTGCAAGCCTAGTGATCTTCAAAGATGGGTATTTACTGTATTGTGAAAAAAAAAAATTCAGTGGAACAAAAGACAAATCTTGATGCAGAGGTAGACTTACTTTGCTAACTCAACAGGATCTTCAAGTATCACTGTTGTATAAGGCTTTCTATTTCCTTGCAACAGCCAGAAAGTAATCTTTTCTGTATTAGACTACATTATATACTCCCAATACTGCTTGTTCTCAATTAGGCTCAAATTTCAGCCACTTATCCTCTCCAAAGAAGCTTTGACATTAATGACAGCTTTTACACAGTTCTGTTGTCTTTACTTTGACATAGTGTTTCAGCTGGTTCTCGTAGTTCTTCAGGCCTTCCTTTCACCTTTACCTAATTGAAGTGCATGTGTCTGTATTCTGTTTGGCTGTGTAACATAAAGGAGAGAACAGATTTGGATCCTTTTCCTGTTTAAGAAAAAAGAGTGAAGAGACCTGTACTTACAGCAAAGCATCACCTCTTCACAGCACAAGAACACTAGAACATTCAATAATGTAGAAAGACAGCAAAATCTGCTAAACTACAGGCTACATACTATGTGATGTGTCCTTGAAACAATTTTGCAAAATATAAAGATGGATTGGTTGATTATATGGATAATAACCAAAATTAATAATAAATTATGTAAGTAGGGTTTGTGAGAGTTCAGTCATATGTAACCCTCAGTGAATGGTACCTGTGAGATTAGGAAGCAGAAAACATCAGACTAAGCAATATAATTCTTTTATTTCATGTACCTGCTTAGCTAATTATTTAAGAGAAAGCTACAGGAGTGGACAGGCCGTTGAAATGATCAAGAACAGCAGTTCAGTATGGCAGTGTGCACATACTGTGCTAGAGGGTCTATCCCTAACTGAGAGAAACTATGCAACTCAAGTCTCCTGGAGCTATTTTCAGGTGCCTGCAGATTTGAATAAATAATAATTCAAACTATAAACTCATGCAAGTCTTAACTGTTTAAAAAGAAATTGAAACACTTTTATGAAATCTGCAAAGAATAATTTTTTTTTGGCCAGGTAAAGCTGATCTTCATCTTCTCTCCATTCAAGGGTTATGGGAATTGAGCAATAAAAATTGCCCATACTTCAGTAGTAACTTGGATTGACTTTAAACTCTGTTTTACAGGTATTATTCACAGTGATCTGAAACCAGCAAACTTTCTGATAGTTGATGGAATGTTAAAACTAATTGACTTTGGCATTGCGAACCAAATGCAGCCAGATGTGACAAGCATCATTAAAGATTCTCAGGTGAAATACTTCTGGAAAATTGATGTACACTTTTCTGTAAAGTGCTACAGTACTTGCTAATTATGTTGATTAGTGTAGTAACTTCAATGAATACTGAAATTTTATGCGGAATGGTTTTATATGTATACATAAATATTCATATATATGAATTTTTAGATGTTTTTATTGAACACAATAACAATGGCCTTCAGCCTTAATAGAAACAAATTTTCAAGATGCTTTTCAGTGCTTTGAGACAAAAATCTATCTTTTTATCAAGTGAGTTAAATTAAGTGCATGCTTCACTTAAAGGAATATTTTTACATTTTTATGGCTAGGTTGGCACAATGAATTATATGCCACCCGAAGCAATAAAAGATATGTCTTCCTACGGAGAAAATGGGAAATCTCGATCTAAGGTAACATGATCTTTTTTTCTCCTATTCCCTTCATGTTAAGAAGAAAGTAATTCAGGCATATATCTTAAGACTTAGTTATCTCAAAATCTTCCACTGAAACTGGAACACAAGGAAATCCATTATGCCATGATGATGGTGGGCAGAGATTGAAGGTTAAGTTTATTCCTCTCAATTAATGAGTAAAATTGAAAGCAAAACAGGTGCACAGGCTTGGGCATTGGAGGAGCTGATAATATAATGATAATATCTAAACTGATAATAAATGTAAAAATATTTTAAAATCCATTTTTATGGAGCAATATAAAAGTCTTCCACTATGTTATCAGTGTGAATGGCATTGAACAGGAATATAGAGTGCAATGAAATGCTTTCACATACCAGAGACTGTACTGATGGCTAACGTTACAAGTTTTTTGAGCGCGCTAAGGGTCCACCATGCTGTGCATCTCTGACAAGTCCTTCTTTGCACTGAAATCACTCCAGGCTAGAGCTTTCATGGGGTGTTTCTGGGAGGATCTTCCATGGAGTCGAGTGAGAGGATCCTTCCTCAGTCACTTCTTGGTTGCCTGTTGTGCTGCTTATGCCTTTTTGTTTTAGCTTTGTTCTGCCAAAAATTGGTGTAGCTCTTATGGTACTGTTAGCTGCTACACAGCTACATTTTAGTGCTCTGCATAAATAACTCTGGCTTAGAAATCTTTTTCTGAAAGGAAGAAAATTTGCTTTCTGATATAAACCATTGTTAGTATGTTTGCTTAAACAACATGATATGATGATACTTGTGTCATTGTCATATTTCTGAATTTTTTTAAGTGAGAGGCAGGTTTTGCAAGAAATAAGTGATACATAGTAAGGTATTTTAAAAGATTATACGATGAAATCTAGTATTTGAGGGAACACATGGATGAGTTCTGTGTATCCTGTTAATTTTTCTATGCTACAGAGTACTGTGTAATGTAGAACTTTTTATAACTTCACCGGGGCAATGGAATGTGAATGATGAGGAACGTACTGAAGGAACTCGCACTGCAGTCTCACGCTGGCAGTCAAACTTCAGTTAAGGGGTACATAGTTTTGTGGAAAGGTATTAAAAAAAAAAAAAATCCATATTCATATGTACGGGCATATAAACACTCAAAGATTGTGACTTTTTAACAGTTGAATGGAAGTATTACTATGTAGTGAAACAATCTTGTCTTTCTAAACACAGAATAGAATATTTTATAGATGGATTTCCTTTATTAAGGGTGATACTTTTTACCTTTAAAAGTTTTAACTTTACATTTTTAAAAATTGCACGCAAAGTGCAGACTTGTTCTGGATCTCAGCCTGTCTAAGCAAAAATCTTAACTATTGTGGTGGGAATCA
>WAAD01006568.1:86499-133197 GCA_013389945.1 Fregata magnificens
GAATCAGGCTCTCTGTGTGCCTCTTTCCCCGCCTCCCTCCTCTCCCCCACTCCCCCAACCTTATGTGCTTTTCTTAAAGTGCCTCAGCTTCAACAGGAGAAGTGGAAACTCCTCCTGTAAGGAACAGCCCAGGTGTGGTGTTTGAAATCTGGATCTGAATCCTTTAAACTCAGAGGAACTGAACTATGGCTTCCCGCTTTGGGGACAGAGCTGTGATGTCTCACTGGTTTCTGGATTGAATTAATTTAGTATGCTTTTATTTGTATTTACTCATAAATCCAAAATCAGAATCCTACTGTTCAACTTGTTAAGGACTACCTTAATTTTATTTTAAGTTAGTTATTCAAGTAAGTTGATTTTTCAAAGATAATTAATTAAAAGAGCTTTCTTATGGAATGTTACTGAATGAAGCCACATCACTGTCTTAGTAGATAATGGCATGCTGTCTTGGTGATTTTGTGTGATAGTTACTAAGATCTGTTATCCAATGTAAAATAGATATTCTGTTAAGTGAAATGCCTGTAAAATTATATGATAAATTGACTGAAGGGACAGTTCCTTAAGTGAGGAGTAATCTTAATTTTTTTTTTTGTTTTGTATTAGATAAGTCCCAAAAGTGATGTGTGGTCATTGGGATGCATTTTGTACTGTATGACATATGGAAGGACTCCATTTCAACATATAACAAATCCAATTAATAAACTGCATGCTATCGTTGATCCTAGTTATGAAATAGAATTTCCAGATATTGCGGAGAAGGATCTTCAAGATGTGCTAAAGGTAACTGTCCCTTAAGATTAATTTTGATTCAGATAATGGCAACTTCTTTATTTAAAACATATTTTCTTAAACTGAATGACTTGTGCTTGAGAAACTTCTTTCACAAATAAATGCTCACTGCTACTTGTAGTAACAGGCCTTATTCCAGAAGGAGACTTAATGAAGCTAGAGCTACTTCGTATAGTTTCCATAGTAGAAGTCTATTTTCAGCTCAGCAAATAAACAAGTAAATACTTAAAGCAGTCTGGCTTAACTCCTTTGGCTGAACAACCCAAAGTAAGTACAGTAGCTTTTGTGCTGTAATTTGGCAGTAAGAAGTTCTGCCATGCATCTACAGGGTCTTTTAAATATCCTCACTCTTAATTCTTAGGAAAATTCTTAATTTGTTGGCAAAGCATTCTTCCTCTTTTTTCATTTGCAGCGCTGCTTAATAAGAAATCCTAAACAAAGAATATCTGTTTCGGAGTTGCTGATACATCCCTATGTTCAAATTCAAAGTCATTGTCAAACAGGTACATTTATTTTAAAAGACATTTTTATTAAATAGTATTTATAATTCTGTTTAAGAGAATAAAATGCTTTACTCCTATATGTACTTTCCACTTGCTGGCATAGCAATCCATTTTGTTTGGTGCCTATGTATGTTTCAGAAAAGACTTCTGTATTTTAATTCTTAAACTCTTCATTTGAAAACTGACTTTTTGTGTACCTCTTACAAACTGCACTGGTAACTTATATATGGTTGTATACAACTTCAGCATAATTATAAATTAACTGCAGGTGTTCCAAATGCAAAAGGAACAACAGAGGAAATGAAACGTATCCTTGGCCAGCTTGTTGGCTTGAATTCTCCCAACTCTATTTCTAGGGCTGCTAGGGTAAGTAAATTTTCTTTTCTAATTTGTATGGTAGTACACATTCGTGCAAACAAAGGTTAGAATGTTTGGTAGTGAAAGCTGAAAGGATACACATATCAAAGCTTTAACCACAGCTGGAAGAACATTACACATTGTAGTACTTTTGTCTGCAAGCACGCAGAATCTCTCCACATCCTTCTGAATAGGAAGGGTTGAAAGGATGATGGTAATCTTGATTTTTAGCTTTTTCTTTCCTTTCCACCTCCCAGTATATCTGTATTGCTTTATTTCCAAATCCCCCACTGCCCTAGCATCTCCTCTCTAAAACAGCCCTTACTGTGCTGCTTTGCTTTTAAGCTGCCCAAAAACTGTAGTAGCTCTTCTAATTTAAGAACCATCATTATGGAGAAATGATCTAAACCAACCTGTCAAGTGTGCAAGCTTTTGGACTGCAACTGTTCTTACTTCCTGGAAGTTGCTGAACTGTTAATGCATTGCTACGTGTAAATTAGTCCCTGTATGTTGAGGTAGTATGATTCCAGCCTTTTGGTTTACTGCCTGAAAGAGAAGCTTGGTAACTCTTCACCAGCTTGGTTCTTTCCAACCTGTCTTGCAGAAGGGGTGATGGTGGTCAAATATGTAATAAGTTGAGATGGAGTGCAAAGCTGCTTTCATGGGGAGGAAAGCAAATTCAGTGTGCATAAAGTAAATATAAAGAAGTTTATTTACGCTTACACTGCTAGTCATATCTGATTTTTTTTAAAATATGGGGGTGAACAAGAGATTATCCTTTTAACAATATTGTGATGTGGCTATGTTTGTGGCCACTGATTTTCCTATCTCATATAAAGCTTGCTCACGCTGAGTATGCAAATACATCTCTTCCATGCTGGTGTTTCCACATCAGAGACAATTAATGGAGTAAATCTGATTTTAAATCTTGGTAATTAGCTTGTTCTCTGCCAGCTTGTGAAGCTCTATACCTTTGCTCATGCTGCTAAGTCAGTGTATATGTTTTCTTTTAGGCACTACATTGCATTACAACTGGTACAACTGTGCTGTCTTAAATGTATCTTTATTTTCTGATTCGAGGGGGAATTTTAGTGTGGAGTTTGGAATATTTCAGTATGTGACAACTTATTTCAAGTGGTAATGTTTGTTATACAGATAGAGTTTGAATTCCTGTGCGATACAACTGTGTTCACCTGAATACCTGTGTTTTTTATTAACTTTCAGACTTTATATGAACAGTGCAACAGTGGTAAAAGTCTTGATGTGTCAGCATTTGCGAAACTTGGGAGTCAAAAATCATGGACAACAAAATGATGTACTGCTACTCAGGATGCAACAGATCTCCAGTCTGTTCAAAAAATAGTTTGTGCTGCTAGCTTTTTAAAAGACACTCAGCATAAAGTTCGCATTTTTAAATGTTTTTTGTGTCTTCTGATAATGCTTGCAGATCATTAAAAAGAATTTAATTGAATGCTTTTCACTGTGGGCTGTTTCACTCTTTGCATGCCACTTGGATTGAACAATGAAAACTGCTAGTTGGTGATTATGGTCTTTCTTTCTTACTAAGAACTACAGTGTTTGGAGTACAAAAACTTGTATGAGAATCTTCAAGCTCTTTTATCCCCCGAAGCTAAAACAAAAAAAAGTTCCTAAAATGCCAATTGGTGCACATGAAAAACATGCAAATATCTCTTGAAATATCTCCTATGACATGAACACAGAGTATTATGCTGTTCTGTCCTTTGCCAACAAATACCCCTTGTGTCCAGTTTTGATCATAACTAAGGAAATAAGCACTCTGTTTATATACATGATTGGTTACAATACTGGTAGATACATGTAAATGTCACCCAGTCTTTGAGCTGTTCCTATGGTTAAGTGACAAGGTGGAAGCATCAGTACTGTTCTGAAGAGTTATATGAATAAAATGGCTTTTGTTCTATTAAAAATGCTACTATACCTCCAATATGCTTTTCAAATTTCAAAATAATAGAAAACCCATAGGGATTCATGATGGTCAGAAATCACTAATTTGGATTTTTTAAAAGCATTAATACTAAGCACTCTTTCAAATGCATGTAGGTAGCAGAACTGTTTTTTACACAATTGTTAGTGGTTCGATCAGGTTTTGTTTTAACTGAGTTACACTTCTGGTGCAAGTGTATGAATTTTAAATTTACCTAAATCATTGAAAGATGTTAAAATAATACAGTTTTAAATTGGAAAAAAAAAAATCTTGCCTTCAGTTTCATGACAGCTGTTATGCTGTCCTTGGATACCTTCTAAAACGTGGAGCTTATCAGCTCTCTATCTTGATATGTCATATCTCATTTTTAATTAGTCTGTTTTGCCTTTTCTTCATAATAGTCCTGCATATAAAGATCCCAACTTCATTATTAAAGTGGCTCTTTCCTTGTTTACCTGTGTGAATTAAGAGTATGCCATACTCCTTCATCACTGATGGAAAAAGTTGAAGGTCAGCCCTAGGGAAGCTTTCCTTGACAATTTCTGTGTGTTAGATTACTGAGGTTATGTTTTCTTAGCTTCAGAAGAGCATTGAAATATTTTAAAGTCTTTGTGATAGCTTTTGTGTTTTGTTTGGATTACTTGTATTGGGAAAGATGTTGTAATGTAATGCTTCAAAGGCCTAAGTTGAGGGAGGTTTGTCTTTCATTGTAAGCATATACTTAAATATTCATTTTTCCCCCTTCTGAGTATGTTTTCTTCAGATTGCCTGGATTCACAGGATTTAGTTGTGTTCTTTTTGATTTTGGAATGTTAGGTCTCACTGATGTCTTACTACCAGTTGATTCCTGTAGCTTTCATTTCCATGTGTTGTCGTTTAACCCCAGCTGGCAACTAAGCACTACCCAGCTGCTCACTCACTCTCCCCTGGTGGGATGGGGGAGAGAATTAAAAGAGTAAAAGTGAGAGAACCTGTGGGTTGAGATAAAGACAGTTTAATAGCTAAAGAAAAAGCTGCGTGCACAAGCAAAACAAAACAAGGAATTCATTCACTACTTCCCATCGGCAGGCAGGTGCTCAGCCATCTCCAGGAAAGCAGGGCTCCATCATGCCTAACAGTTACTTGGGAAGACAAACAACATCACGCTGAACATGTGCCCTCCCCCCCCGCCCCCTTCTTCTTCCCCCAGCTTTGTGTACTGAGCATGATGTCATATGGTATGGAATATCCCTTTGGTCAGTTGGGGTCAGCTGTCCCAGCTGTGCCCCCTCCCAGCTTCTTGTGCACCTGGCAGAACATGGGAAGCTGAAGAAGTCCTTGACTAGTGTAAGCACTACTTAGCAACAACTAAAACATTAGTGTGTTATCAACACTGTTTTCAGCATAAATCCAAAACATAGCCCCATACTAGCTACTATGAAGAAAATTAACTCTATCCCAGCCGAAACCAGCACACTGACTCTTGAAAGATTTAGAGGATCAAAAATCTGCAGTGATCCAGATGGAGAGTGGCAGCTGTACTTCACTGTGAGCTCAAGAATCATGCATAACCTTTTTCCATGCTTACACACTAAGCAGTAGTAGCTTTATTGGTATCACTCATAGCGCTATCATAATGTCTTGATCTGAAGTTAATAGCAAAGCAAAGAGATAGCAAGTTGTAAATACCTATCTCAACAGCAATATTGGAGGAAAGATCTTATTTCAATGTGTTCATGCTATCTTTCCTGCCATCGATTTATCAGTTTTTCAATGACTTTATAGCCCTGTAAGAACTGAAGAATGAGAGAGAAGAATAGCACACACTTTGATCTCAAATGATATGTGTAACAAAGTATTGTGTTTTCCCAAACTTTAGTAGCTTTGATTCTTTTTTTTAAATGAGGTTTTCAGAGCTTACTGATATAATAAAAGCACCCCTTGATAGGTGGGAAACTGTTCTTAATTCTCTCATATTCAAAGCAGCAAAACGATTCTTCAAATAATTTAAAAAAAAAAAGTTCTTTAATGAAGAATAGTATTTCTGTAATTTTATTAGGCCTCTGCTTAATGTCTTGTGTTTCAAAACTCTAAGCCCTCACCACCTTCATATGCCAGTTAGGACTATCCTGCTGTGACAGAACAAGTGCTTGTAAAAGAGCCTTAATTATTCTGGGGTGTGGTGTTCCTGTGTCTGTTCAACACCTGCCCTCCTTTGTTTCAGGTTAGCAGTGATTCTCTGGATTACACAGGGACAGTGAGTAGGAATGGGGAACTACTCCTGATACCAGCCCTTCTCCCCTCAGCCTGGTCTGGGAGGAGGGCTGACAGAGCGGGCAGAGAATGTGTGCTCACCCTGGTGATGGGGCACACGCAGGAACAGCACATCTCCCTTGTAAGGGCAAACTTGGAATGATAAATTTAACTTTGTTGTTAATCTAATTGTTATTGTATGAAACAGATTGTGGAGTCTCAATTAGTCATCTGTGGCGATGGGGAGGAGCTATCCCATATTTCTAGGGTAAAAAAGCTAAAGACTTGTTCCCTGTAATGGTCCTGTTCCTTCTGACTTTTTTTAATCCCAGACTTTAGTACTCCTGTGGAAGTTCAGTGCTATTTCAAGCATAATGAATACATATGCTAATTATACTCTGCTTGTCTGCTATATAAATGTTAAAGTTATAAAGCTTGAAGCTACTGGAGAAAAAATGCTAATGTTCTGCACCTTTCATATTCTAGACAGTTTGGGAGGCTACTTATGGCATGGGAACTGAAACACTATCTCTGGCCCTCTCTGGAGAGGGGGAAAAGAAGTATCAGCCTCTTCAGAGGAAAACTTGTGAAGAAAATCTTTACTCTGCAGAAACATCTTTTCATGAAGAGTTATTGAAATCCCTCCCAACTACTTGTCTAGATTACAGATCTTGAAATACTTCTGCATAATTATCCTAATGTTAGAATTGTTAGCTTTCACTGTTTTGCTTCTCTGGTTAGTGTTGAATATGCAGAGAAGCAGTACTACATGCCTTTTTTTTTTTCTATTGTAGTGTATGGTTTATCAATCTTTTCTCTCATTCCATGACTGTTAAAGAATCCACAGGAAATATAGCTGGCATGAGAGGGAGCTTATGAAAGAGGACTGGAGCTGATGAGAGGCAGCGGGTTGTTATCAGTCATCCCTTTTAAATAAAAATTTTCTATTGCAAATGGGTAATTGATTTATACTCTTTCCCTGCCTCAATGACATGCTACAAGATGTCTGCCTACCTTGGCAGCTGCCGCTTACCGGCCCTCAGTCTATTCCTACTGTTTTTTTGCTTTACAGACAGCCATCTCCCTTTTCAGATTCTGCTGGGATCTTTAAAGTGTGTGTGAAATACAGACTAGCTATACATGAGTAGCTTTAAAGGACAGAAAATACCAGTTTTAAATGTTGGGTAACAGAGGTTGCTGCCCGAAGCTTTCTCAAGGTTACAAAATATCCATCCTGCATTACTGTCACCCTCAAGGCCACAGTTCAGGGCATTGTGTACGTATAAAATGGGGAGAGAAGATGGCCGACTAAACCAGAGTATGTCTGTCTGTAATCACTGTTACTGGATACCTGTATAGTATAATGCTGTATCAGCTAATATTGAGATACCACAACTACATGAAGAGTAGAAAGGTAAATGAGACCACTTCAGTAAGTTCCTTTTAGTAATTCTTGTTTGAAAAATGGGTTTGGAAACTTACAATCTGTAAATCTAATACTGTGGTCCAAAAAACCTTTACTCAGCAGCTAACGCTAAGAAAACCCTAACTGCAGAAGGGTGACTTCCTTTTTTATTTATGAATGGGTATACCATTACTCAGCCTGAACAGCTGTATGTATAGTTAGAATTCAAAGACTAAATAGAGTTTAAGTTTTGAAGGCTCTGCTCTTATAGTCTGTCTTGGTGTGCCAACACTCAGAATTGAGTCTTGACAAATATAAGAAAAGGAGGCTGTTCTCTTGCATAACTCTCTGCTTTCAGGACACTTGTCCAAGGGGCAAGACAAGTCTATCCCCGTGGCCCTGGAGGAGTCAGACTCGGGCTTCTCATCTGGCTTTGTTGAAGGCACTCTAAGCTCCTGCTGCTGAACGTGTAGCTGAGCAGGAAGCGAATGGTTAAATCCCTAACAGTGGAGAGTGCAGAGCAGGGTGTGAGTTGGTCTGAAGGTAAGTGTTAAGGTCAAATTGTCACTCTATTTTCATTCCTCCTATGGGTTTCTGTTCGTTCTCTAAGCACCTCGTAGTGGTTTCATGCTAAGCAGATAACTAATTCTGGGAGTGGTGATAAGTATCAAAGTAAAAATTAAACAGTTGAAGTAAACTTGAGTTCTAGTCCACCTCTGAAGCCTAACTTACTCCTGAGTTCCTCAGCAAAGATCACAGGCTAATCCTTGCAGGTGCCAGTTATGGCAAGTAAGAGCTGAAAACTATTTGCTGCTTTCTTCCCGTTGTCTATGCTCTCATATTGCCTTGCTGCTCCCTCAGTTTGTGTGAGTTCTTAGCAGCAAGGATAAAACAAATACTACTTTTTATCATATTTGTATCTTAGACACTCTCATGGCTAAGACACATCCTGTTTCAGCGAAGTATAAACTGCTAATATAAAAGTATTCCCTTGCCGCTCAATGCATATATCGCCTCCCAACTCAGTTACCCGTGCCCACCTGCCAAGAGCACAAAGCCTGTCTGTCCATGAGCTTGCAGAGTATGCCCTTGTTTGCTCACTGCTCCACATAAAGTAATTAAGAGATAAATCTTCTTGCAAGATAAAGGCTATAAAGAATGGAGCAGGCGAAGTAGTGTGACTACTTGTAGGATATAGAGGTGTTGCACCTGTATGGAAACAGAAGGAGTCTTTGTACAGCCTGCCCATACACTTTCATGGGAGTTGCTGAAATGAAACCTGAGATAAAAATCTGACTCCTCACCTCTATTCCTCCCCTTGGCAGGTGGAATATCCACAGCTAAATAGTGATGCAATTCAAGATGCCAGCTCTAATCAGATGAATTGCTAAAATCAGACAGCTTTTGCAATGAAAGAGATGACTAATTTAATGAGGAATAGTGGTGCTAGTGTTTTGAACCCTTAGTAAACACAAGGAAAAGGTCAATGATTAAACAGCATCGGCCCATGGTCTTGACTCTTACAGTATTGTAAAGATCTCTGGCTTGTCTCTGTACCCACTTAATGTGCACGTAAGTGCAAGTAAACTTTGAATACCTGCTTGTTACATGCTTTGTCTACCTATCTCTGTCTCAATTTATTTTTAATTGGTTTTCAACAGCTATGTAAAATAGGGAAAAAACTTAAGTAACTATATTTATGGGAAAATGAATGAGATTCTTGGCATTGATACCTGCTTCCTGTGTGTGGTCTTGGATAAAAGATTTCTGTGAGTCTTTGCTCTTTCCATTCCTTGTCTTGTCTGCTTACAGTTTGGCAGAAAACTGTTTCGTACCACGAGTCTGTACAATGCTTGTTGCATTTGGTGACTCCAGGGGATAGAGCTCTTGATGCTGCTATTGCAGAGTGGCATCATACTTGGAACTATTCTTAACGGGGGTAAAATTTGTCATCCACACGGCGTTTGGATGTTCATACAATGGGGGTCTGATTTATGAATGCACAGTTCTGTGCAGTAGAAGGCAGTGATGTCCCCTCCACGGTGGCTGAGGAGCGCTGGGCACCGCAGCAGCTGCCGTGCAGTGGAGGGACTCGGGAGCCATCCACCAGGAAGCACTGACCAAAATCTGCCCCTCAGGCAGAGGAAGGCCTGCAGCCTACGTGTTTCACTTCGCTGATGAATGTGCTAGCTATTGCGCTGTAATGCAAAACAAAACTTCCGTGGCTGCCTATGCTACATGTCTATGTATGGACATATCTAGTGGCCTGGGCCCTTCAAGGAACTTAGCTGCTGAGACAGGGTTTCCAAATTCACGATGGTTTAGGTAAAAGGCAGCCAGGTGCTCCTTTCTGACAAGCCAGTGATGCCTGTTGGCACGGGCAGTGGTGGCTCTGTAGTGCTTCAGTGAGTTTTACAGGTGAAAGTACCCAAAGACAATAAGGTACCTCAGTAATGAGACAAGCGGGAGTCTTGAGCGGGACCTGGGTACCTGACTTAAAGGTGAGTGTCTGCCGAAATCTCTTTCAGGCTGATCTTGGGACTTAGCAGAGGTCCAGCACTGCAAAGTTAAAGGCGTTTCCTAATTGCGGTGATGTGTGCTGGGCAATGCAAATATGAACAAAGAATTGGTTTTGGGGAGGGCAGATGAAGATTCAGAGAAATTCTGGCTTTCAGCACATTGTTTGCCTTGAGTTAGAGAATGCTCCTGTTGCTGCTCTTGCTTCTCATAGTCTCTGGGAAGTGAAGACTGTGACAGAAAAGCAAAGTTACCTGCATCGGTGTTCAGAGCAGAGGAACTCGGAAGTTTTCATATCGGAGCCCTGCTTTCTAAGAGATTAGTCCAAGGAACTGTTTGAAGTTGATGTGCCAGGAGCAGCTTTTTAGGGCAGTTGATAAAATGAGCACTAACAGCTCTCCAGGCCCAGGCGGTGTTGACTGAAGGAGTCTAAAGGTGTTTGCAATAGCAGGGCTAGACACTGTACTGTGTGGTTTTTAAATTAGCCTTAGGAACACAGAAATGGAAGGTAGCAAACGTGATACGGGTCTTCAAGAATGTTGGAGCTTGTAAATTAGACTACCAAGTATGACTTCCATAGTAAATGAACTGAAGGGAGAAAATACATTAAAGAGCAGGATGAGGGGATACATGAATGAATATAAACTATATAGAGAGAATTTTTTTCAGAGAAATAATGCTTATAAATCTGCTAGGTCTTTCCAATGAGTCTGTTAGCATGATACTCGTATATGGCATATATGGATTTTCAAAAGCTGCTAATGCAGGGTCCTTCAACAGCTCTTAAGAGAAGCTAATATGCCAAGACAAAGGAGAAAAATCTCAAGGGTAAACAGGTGGGAGAAAGCTATGGAATAAGTAGTTAGTCATTCCCGCCTAAGGAAGATGACCAGTAAGGTGGGTCAAGGAGCTGTGGTAATGGACTGGGTTAAATAAACTTAGAGCTTCCTGTGGGAAGACAGGTCGAAGAATCTCATATTATTGATGAAATGGCAGAGGAAAGTCTACACTGACAGAACACAAAGGAATTCACATGGGAGGAAAATATCCTAATATGCGTATAACACAAGGGGCTTTGGAGGGGTATTTGGAGAAGGTTCTTCTGCATTATTCATAGGTCTCTGAAAATGTTTGCCCAACCCTTGTACTGAAGGAGCCAATTATTGGGAAAGGAAGAGAACAAAAGAAAATATTAATGTGCTGCTATATAAATGTGTTTGGTTTGAATGCTGTCTGCAGTCCTTGAAAAGGATCTAGTAAAACTAGAGAATGTGGGAGAGAGCCAGTGAAGGTGTCCAAAGAGATGGAACAACTTCCATACAAGACTGCAAGCTGTATGACTCACTTAGGAAACTGTATCACTCTGGCAGGGTGCTGGAGGGGAGAAATCAGCATTGCATGGGGCTAGGAGCTGGTGAAATCATCAGTCAGAATTTTGGAACAGATGAAAG
The DNA here is from genome assembly GCA_013389945.1 of Fregata magnificens. Taxonomy (NCBI): domain Eukaryota; kingdom Metazoa; phylum Chordata; class Aves; order Suliformes; family Fregatidae; genus Fregata; species Fregata magnificens. The sequence goes on from WAAD01006568.1 coordinate 97,720, forward strand.
GAAGATACTGGCGTTTAGTATGCAAAATGTAACTATGTTCGACGTGATGCTAGTGGGGGATATTGTGGAAGCCAAAGGTATAAGCGTGTTCAAAAAGATTAGATATATTCAAGGAGGTTAGGATGATCCTTGGCACTGAATATGAGTGGTGTGAATGTAATCTCTGGCTTGGGAATTCCCTTTAAACCTTTGATCCCAAGCGTCTGGGATGTTTTGCCAGAGATGGAATCGCTTATCTTGCTGAAAAGGGTTCATGTTGGAAAAGGATATCAGACCACACCGCCTCTTGCTCTGACCCACTGTGGCAACAGTTAGATTCCTTAACTGGAGCCCTGTGGCTGGGTTTCTCTGGGTACTAGATACTTGATTTCATTCTCCATACCTGTCAACATGACAATTTTCACAAGCGGCATTCAAATGTATTTGATTAGATACGTCAGTGTCAACTGAAAAGCAATCACGTTCTAGCAGGCATTTTGTGTACCGGCAATGGCTTGACCATATCTGTGCAACGTTATCTGGCATCCCACCTTCGCTTTGTACCTGAGCCACTGCCTCAAGTGGTCATGCAGGTTTTGTAACTTCGCTGTAACTTCCCTGCTGAGATCATACGCTGTACCTCAGAAGGGCACCTGGAAGCTAGGATCATGGACTTTTGCCTGGATGTAAGCTGGGAGCAAGGCTACAGGAAAGCAAGTAGCAGAGTAGTCAACTACAGCACTTTGTGGTAGGAGCAGGGTTCAGGTCTGCTTGTTAGAGGTTTGGTCTTCAGCTTTGGTCTTACAGGTTCACCTTTAGGTCCTGCGTATGCGCTATAACTTTCTCAACTCAGCTTGTAACCACGTACTGACCTAGTTGGCGCTAGGTCGCATTTTGCATGTAGCCTGCTGATAATGCCGGTAGCAATTCCTGCTGGCGGCTTAGGTCGATGCAGGTGGCGATGCTCCAATAACCACTTTGGCATACTGGTGGGCTTTTTTTCTACATGGGCAGGTCTATAACCAGTCCTGCAAAACTTGTTTAACTAGCCCTTCCTTTGCACAGTTCCCCCTGTGCTCAGCCTTCCCACAGCACCTTGCCTCACACTTTGCTATATGCACGTACTTATTCACTCATTTAGGGCAATAGCTGGAAGATTTCCAGTGGTGGTTTCGTGGGGAAATGCCACTTCAAGGAGTTCACGGTGTTGCTTTCAAATTCTTGTGGGTTTCACTTTTGACAGGTGCCTGGTATCACTTGGGTAGACTCCTGCCATAGCTCCTAGCATAAGGCCTCCATGTCCTGGAGTTTAGGTCCTTTCGGGATCTGGAGTAAGCCTGCTGGAAAAGGAGCGCTACAGCATTTGCTGTTCACTTTGTGGTCTGTCATTATATTGGAGCGTTAAATCTTGCCCCTTTAGCCACTGGTCAAGGATGTTTTTGAGTTCAGGGAGGTTCTGGTTCATGGAAGACTAATCAAAAATAAACTTTCCTGGATACTGGACATCCTGCTTTTGACTATGTCTGGAAACGTATATGTTCCCAGAAGGGATGTGCATAAAGGCTGGTTGTGTAATGAGTTAATCCACAAACATTGCTAATGCATGAGTTGTGCATGCAAAGCTAGTGCATCCAAGCACACTTTCCAAAGCAGCTTATTCATCTTATCTGCTTACAGTAAACAGGAGCCATTACAAGTGGAGACTTGCTCATTCTTATTAACCAAAATATCATCTCTTTCTCTCTTAATTTTACAACTATAATAACAACTTGAAGTCTATATTGAGATAAGGTGTCACAGAGGTTAACTGATTTTCATCTTAAGCATCTCTTAGAACATCGTAGCCTAATAATGAAGTTTCCTTTCCCCAAGACAGGCCAAGCATAAAAGGAAGATGAAGATATTAACACAGGAGTAGATGAAGCATCCACTTCCGTCTGCAGCAAAAAGATACTGTAGTTCCTGGTGTGAATGGATCCAATTAAAAAAAAAGCACACAACAAAACAAACAAAAAAGCCCAACCAGAAACAGGGAGGTACTGTGTCTCCACTGTTCTGCCTTGTGAGCTGTCAAGAACCTCTCTGGGAGGGTGAGAAACTGTCTGGCGCCCTCCTGCTTTCTCCCAGCCTTCCTTCTGCTTGGCTAAGTGAGTCAGGCTTTTCTGTAGAGTGTGTTCCTGACCCACCTAGTAACCTGTCTTTACCCTCTTGCACATCCTGGTTTGCCACATTCAGAGAAGATGAATTGAAAATGAAACTATTTCAGAAGTCTTAGTAGGTGACTTTTAGAGGGAAATATTAACACTACTTTATCTTTTCAGGGAATGCTTTTCTGAGTGTAATCCCTAGGCTGCATCCTTTTTGTTGGCTTAAGCAGTTGTGATTGATAACTAATAAAAAAAATGACTAATACAGAACTCTTCCTCCTCCCCCCTTTACTTCCGACTGCTAAGCTCACAGCACACAGGTGAAATGCTTTGGCTTTGGTTCTAGGTGCTTGACCTGCTCTCTCCATGATTGAGTTTACTACAACTCATTTTTACCCCTACCCATGAAGATAACCACCTAGACCTTAATTACTGCTCTTGAACTGAGGATGATAAAAGCAGAGGTAATGATAAATTTCATTAGAATGCTGTTTTTGTCATTAATAAAAATATTAGCTGTAATCCTTAAGCTTTGAAGGAGCTCTAAGAGCCTCTTTCCAGCCTACTGAAACTGGTCTTGCTTTGCACTGGGCTCCTCAGGATTCTGGTTTCTTTCTGACCAGCAGGATGACATCCAAATTCACATGATGAGCAAGACCAGCATTAGTACTGTCTTAATGGTTGACTTTTTCTCCGTTTCAACCAGTAAGAGGCTGTTGTGCCAAAAGCTGTATGTCAAGATGTATGCAATGCATCCCGACCTCCTGACTGTCAGGAGGAAACTAATTGTTTAGTATAGTTTTATTTACCATTTATAAACCCAAGCTGTATTTTGTCTCACTTTCTACATTATTGTTACACACTTTTCTTAAATCTAAATTTCTTAAATCTACTTTCGAGATCAGGCTAACCAGGCTTGCACAGATCAGCAGCATCTTTTTGCCTTTTTTTAAAAATCTTGGTGATCTTCAGGCATGTTACCCTTACTGTAAAATGACTTTACCTCACCTGCAATTTCTTCAGCCAATCCTTTCAGAATTACAGAAGGGCAGCCAGTGGGGTGAGAATTAAGGTCCACGTAGCCTAATATTTTGTCTCAGACCAATACTGGATGCTAAGGAAAGAATGTCCTGGGGCAAGTGTGCAGTGATGCTTCCAAGATGGTGATCAGTGCCTTCCCTTGACTGCGAATGAAGTTGCCCTTCCAGTTCCCAAGTGATGGATTTGTGCAACACGATGCTCGGTTTTAGTGGCTGTCCTGCCTTTGCTTCATGAAGACTTTATGGTCTTCACTGAACACCGAGGAAGGGAATCGGTTTCTTCTGGGGTTATATGTAAATTCAGTTATCTGTATATTGTCCTTATGTTTTCCTTGTTGCCTTTTATGTATGATAGAACACCCCATTTGTTTTAATATCCTTTGCAAGGTCAATCTTAGCTTTACTTTTAGATAAGAAATAATTTTTTGAGAAGCCTTTTCCCTTTTTTTTTGAAGTTTCACGATTTTTTTATTCATGCTTTTTCAGATTTTAAAAATGAAAAGCCGCCGCCTCAGACCTACCTTTGTTTGTTTGTCCTGCCACTTTATTTTAATCTGTGATCACTTATTTCTAAAAGAAAATCCTGGAACCCTTCTATCCTCCTTACTTAACAAAAGGAAACCAGCTGGCTTTTGCTCTTACAGATCTAGGGGCTATTTGGTAAAGAGAAATGTTGCTCTCCGGGCTGTCTCTACAACATGTTTTTTTTTTTTTTTTTTTCTCCTATTTTTTGAGGATGTCCAACCATTGACGGTTGGACTTGATCATCTTAGAGGTCTCTTCCAACCTTAATGATTCTAGGATTTTATAAGGGTATAGCATCTGATAATACTTAGTCTCTAGTTTAGCCCTTATGGTCTCTGGACAGCAGTCCTTTCCTGTAGGCAGCGCTGCTACCCAGGGTGGCAGACATGGATGTTACCTGCTGCTCAGAAAGGAGTCGGAAGCCTGAGGAGCTCGGTCTGAGGCAAGACCATAAATCAGTGCCCTCCTCACGCTGCTGGCATGGCGTGGCCAGATCTGCCCTGGGAAGATGGTTTCAGATGGAGTCAGGACTGGTGCTTGGTGAGCGTTGAGGAACTGACTAGAAGAGACGTCCGCAGCAGAATGATGTTCTGCTGCGTCTTCTGTGCCCTGAGCTCAGCTACTTTCCCTGATGATAACATCATCTTTTAATTGCTTAATGTTGCTTTTCTGCTGTAACTGCTGCTTCCTGGCTGTCCTTGCATTAATGACTGCTAGCTTTTAATGTGTGTTGTGACTGTATCAAAATCAGATCTGTACCAGCGGCAGCCAGAGTGCAGGTTTGCTTCCTTTGTGGTTATTCAACTGTTCCAAAGTGTCACAGTCGGAACAAAGTGGTGCCGGTGTGTGGGGTGGTTTTCTCTTCATACTGTTGTCAGATACTGTCCTGGGGTATGGTATCATCAGTGATGATGTTCTAGAGCAATATGTCATTGTCTAGTCAATGCCAAATTGATACTGGCATTGGTATAAGAGCTGGTACGCCAGTGTCACCAGTCCCTTTTCTTCTTTGCATGGTCCTGTATTTTTGGCATAAAACTGGCAGGTCTTGACAATGTCTTCAATCCACCTATTTATTTCAAGCTAATACAAAAATTCTTTTAGCCTTCTTAGAGCTCTATGTCTATATATATAAAATAATTTTATTAGTCAGTCTAGGTGCCCTTAAACAGATTTCTACCTGTACTGACAGTTTTCTCTTATGCCAGTAAGAGGTTGTTCATTATCTTTTGTATTCATAGTTCTACCTTTTTTTTTTTGGTATTGTTTTTTTGGTTTTTTTTTTGGTTTGGTATTGTTGGTATAAGTTGCAGCTCTTGTAATTGTTGTCTGAGCTGTACAATACTTTACGGACACGCCACTGGCTCTGGACTATATTTTAGCTCACTTCTGATGGATCCTCAGGGAAAAATTTCTGCACTCACCAAATCTCTTCCAGGTTGGTATTTGATTTGCAAATTACATGTGTTGACTTCAAACACACAGAACCTTTTGGCAACGTCTGAAAGGCATGTTTCTTGAGGCTATTGATCACAATGTTTTTTTGTCTAGAGTCAGACAACCCTGGTCTGCCAATGAACAGGTCTAAAATTTGTTATGACTATACACTGTGACCAAACCTGCTCAAACACACTGGTTACTGGTGTCTGTTGGTGCCTGGTCCACATACTACCAGCCCCTTGGGCTGAACCATGTGCTGCTGGTGTTTTAAGAGTACAATGCCCATGCACTCCTTCAATGCCCCATAGTTTCTGTAATCAGGTTCGTTTTAACGCTTTCAAGAGTTAATCTTTACTAGGATTTGTATCAGTGTGTTGGATACTTCTGCGTGGGAATGCTCTAAAGCAGCTGATTTGGAGAGCTAAATTAGGTACCTGTTTCTGAACTTAGTTTACTGTTTTAAGGAAGTTTGTATTCCTTCCTGCTCTGCTAGACAGCTGTTTCCAATTGACTCCTATTGACCATTATTTCTCTATATACCTAGGAATGCTCCTTCTAATAAATACAGTTTGCTGTGGCTCCAGTCTTATATTGCCAGTTCTTTCCACAGCTGCTCGGAAGATTAAGTCATGCTCGACCAACCTGATTGCCTTCTATGATGAAACGACTGGATCTGGGGATGAGGGGAGAGCAAGGGATGACATTTACCTTGACTTTAGCAAGGCTTTTGACACTGCCTCCCACAATACTCTTGTATCCAAGGCAGGATATTAGGGACTGGGTGGATGGATGGGCAGCTAAAAGATGGGTGAAATGCTGGTTGGGTGGCTCGGCTCAGAGGGCAGTGGCTAATGGGTTGTACTTTACAGTCCCCTGCAGTTCTCTACTTGTCGCTGGGGTGTGTCTTATTCAACATTTTCATCAATGGCCTGGAGGAGGTGATGCAATGCACCCCCGTCAAATTTGCAGATGATAAACGTTTGAAGGGCAGGGCTGCTTTTCCTGGGCAGGCTGGAGGAATGGATCAACGGGAACCCCATAAAATTCAGCAAGGACAAATGCCAAGCCCTGCCCTGGGGAGGAAGAACCCCAGGCACCAGGATAGGCTGGGAGTGCCTGGCTGGGGAGCAGCTCTGCAGAAAAGGCCATGACAGGCAGTGAGGTGAGCACGTGTGTGAATGTGCATCAGCACCTGCATTGCTCTTCTAACAGGCTTCTACCCATGGAGTGTTTAGCTGAGGTAATTTAACAGCTATGCTTAGCTAACTTAAGTTTTACATCACCCACCATGATTCAAGTCCTCTCCAGTAGCAGCATGACTTGCCCTGTGACCTCTGAGCAGTAAGCTCAGCCAGGCTTTTTGTATAGTCTTAAAGATGACAGATTTTTTTTAAATTATGTGAACTGGGTGTTAGGGTCTTCTTATTTCCACTCCAACCTCTCAAGATCTTCCCTATCTTCTTTAAGGGTGTCTGTTGGAGCCCGTGCTGCCGCTATATCTTTCTGATACGACAAAGAGCAGGGTACATTTGTAATATAAACATGGGAAGGAGGAAGCCGTAAATAGGGCCTGTGTCTTTTCTAATGTGCTGTTAACATATATGTCCAGTTCACTGCTGATTAACTTTATGGCAATATCTTTATTGCTGCTTTCTGTCCATCTTCTGCTGTGACAATGACGTTACTGTGATTCTGGCATCGGTTTCCAGTCAAATATTGCAGTATCTCTTGATGACTAGCAGCACGCCTGGCTCAGGACTTGCGCTGGTTTCACAGATCTGCTTCGTGCAGAGCCCAGATTGCACCTTCACCCTTATTGTGTGACACAGACCTCTCAGAGGAGCATCTTTCCTTCTGTCTTGGTGGTTGTGTCTGCTCTCGTAGGTAGAGCAGACCCGGGCCCCTTCCCCGTTACTGAGGCTCACATCCATACACCTGAACTTGCTTCTGTCCCAGGCTAGGGTTGTCTCACCCAGACTGCTTCTCCTGAGCTTGCGCTGTCCCTTGAATTTTCTGGGAAGGGAGTAGTTGGTTCAGGCAAAACTTCTGGTGGGTAGTTTGCCATCAGTGAAGCAGTATGGGGCAAACAGAGTATTTCACAGCTGCTGGCACAGTGAGGTGACTGGATGGCACATTGGCAAGGGCTGGCGTCAGGCAATTCGGCATCAACTGCTGATTTCCAGAGGAAGTCAATACTGCATCTGGGAAGGGAATCAAGATCAATGGCATTTGGTCTGTGGTTGGGCCCCAAAGCCCCTCAATTTTGTGCTTACCCCTTGGAAACATCAGGAGGATAATGCTGCAATCAAATAATTTCGTGAAAAAAAAAAAAGTCTCTTAGTTAAGTGAGAAGCGCCTTTATTCCTCTGGCATTGCAAATGGCTCTTAGGGTGGGCATGCACTGTGTTTACAGTCTGGGGTTGCAAACCAGAGAGCAGGGACCACACTCATGAGGAGGATGGGAACCGTAGCACATTTCTGAGTTTTGCATCCACTTGAGGGCACCACAGTATTGCCGATAGCAGAGTTTTTGCTAACTGCATGGTGGACCGTTCCCTGCATTTTAAAAGAATCTTTTACAAAAAAAAAAAGCAATTGCTTAATTTATTTAAAACCACCAACGTCTTGTAAGAATGCCTATTTCTGATCTGGTTTATCTTCCCTTGGATTATGGGCATCTTGCCCTAGCACACAAGATCCTCTGTTGCGGTACACATCTTATACCAACCCTTTTACTAACTCCAAACAGGGAGATGAGCTTTGTGGGTGAACAGACTCAAATGGAGAGAAAATAAGGAGTAATTTAGCTCTGAGCTCTTGTGAGATATGACCTTTGCTTGGAGAGCCAGGGCAGTGACAACTCATTTATTTGAGAAAGGCCTGGAAGCGGAAGGCAGCCGCTGTGCCCAGCATCATGGGTGGGCTGGGCATGCAGCCCCCTGCACCATCGCTCCAGCAGGCAAAGCCTCCTCCACTGAGATGCTGAACTGCTTCTTCCTTCCCTTCTATCTCCCGTGCCTGCTTCCCATCCTTCCTCTCCCTTCACGCACTGCTTCAATCTCAGCCTCCGATGTTTCCAGCTGCAACCAGGCTAATGCAGTCATGTTTTTTATTACCCTCTGCAACATCCCCTGCAGGCAGGGGCAAGTCCAGATTTGAGTGCAGCTGCATTTGCTCAGCAAAGAGAGTCCCTTAAACAAGAAGGTCACCTTCATGTGGCTGAGCGGGTCCCCCTGGTATCCCACAGCTCCCGAGAGCAGCAGAGGCTGAGCAAGCCCCAGGACCCAAGTGGCCTTGAGTCGCCCTGTGTCCGCTCAAAGATGCGGTGTCTTGGCTTTGTTGTTTGAAGGAGGGCGATGCTGATGGTGGCTGATGGATGGTTACTTGCTGCTTTTAGATGGGTTCTGAAGTTTGGCAGGGAGGGTTGGCTGAGGGCCTGACTAAACTGGAAAGGACAAAAGGGTGGTCTGCTCCTGCTAGGGACAATTGCTAACAATGCAGGAGTGCTTCAAAGCACTGCGGACAGCTGCCCGGGGAAACTTCCCGAGGGGTACTTTGAATTTAAGCTTATTACCTTGGAGGAATAAAAAGGAGGAGGTGTGTGCTTCTCTGGCAAGTGCTGCGGGCCTTGGAGTTGTGCCCCAAAAGTGTTTCAGAGGCTGGGCTACTTCAGGCTTGTCAGCACAAGAACAGGCTCCCAAATGCATAAAGCTTCAGTAGGAGAGATCTGTCCTACAAAGTGAGAAAAAGCATGAGTAGATTTAATTTGGGGCTTGGCCTGGGACTCCGAAGGGCCCTGGTTGGCAGGGCACCAGGTGAAGAATCAGGAAAAATGGTTCTGAGTCTCAAGTCTACCTCCAGGTTGTGTGACAAACTGCGTAGCTTCTCTGAGCCTCAGCTTCACTAGTTGCACGCTGCACTTAATTATGCTCAAATTCAATAGCCTAAAATGTACGGGTGACATTGCTGTCTAGATTTGCTTTTGTTATTTATGGCCTCGTTGAGGACCTTATCTTTCTCAGTGACTCATCTCTTCCAGAGCTCCTCTGCAACAGATGAATTTTCACCTGGATAAAAGGCTTTAGGCAGGCTGGCATTGGTCTAAGGGGTGAGAAAGACAAATGCCTCTTGTCCCTGGGTCAGCTGCTTGCTCACCAAATATTTATCTCTTAGAGATTTTAGCTTTGTTGAATGAGGTTGGTGATCAGGCTGTGAGATTTGGGACCGCCAGTTGTTCTGGTGAGCTTGTGCCAGCCGGGGGTGAGGTGCAGCCCGGTTCTCCGCAGAGGCTGCAAATCAGACAACGGCTGATTTTTATGAACTGTTTGGAGAAGGAATATCGATAGAAATAATTCCCTGGCTTTCCACGGTGAGAACCCAGATGTCTCCCCCTCGCAGAGCTGTTGCAGTGGGAGAGCTGCGCGAGGGTCTCCCACCCTCCCGGTCAGCCTGTGGTACCTGGACTGTCTCTTGCTTCACGTACTCTGAGTTCAGAACTATGAACTGTGAACATTGACTCCGGGAACATTTCTGAGTCACCCTTTTAAAGCAGTTTGGCATAGGTGTCAGAAGAAAATGGTTCCTGTTCACCAGCATCTAAGAGATGACTATTCAACAGGCACCCGCACAGTTCTAAAAGGCATTGAGAAATAGGCTTGGCTGTGTGCTTTTGTGGGGTGTTTCTACCACCTTCAGAGGCCTGTAGGCTCTCCTCTGATTGCCTATGAACTCTGCACTCTCCCTTCGAGGCCCTGGGTAGCTCAGCTCTGCTTCTCAGTCTTCAGCTCCTTTCCCTTCCTGCCCAATTGCTCCATCTATGCCACGAGGAGTGGTTACCTGCAAATCCCTCTTGCTCCTTTTTTTTCTTTTGCATAGATCCATTGGCTTGGCAGCCTCTAGTACCTTTACGCCTCATCTTCTCCAGTGCACATTTTTCATGTAAGTTCTTACTTTATCACAGGTTGTCCTCCTGGCCACCATCTCTGATGCGGTGAGATACAGATTCCACCTGTGTCGCCGCAGAGCAGTCATTGCAAACCTGTTTTCTATTTCTAGCTCTATCTTGTACGGCAGCGCTGCCCAAAATCACCTTTGCCCCCCTGTTTTCATTTCACGTGTAAACGCTATTCATTCAAACTGATTGAAATATCTCCATGCAGTGGAACATAGGGATGAAGGTGTGAAGGACTTTGTCAATAAATTTAGGTGGGGATACACAGCTTGCCTTTTTTTTTTTCTGTGCTATGTCTCTTGTGAATATCAGCTGGGAAATTAGTATTAGAATTACATCACCGGAGAGAGGTGCAGCAAGAAGGGATCAGTCATAAGTGATGTTAGCTGGGGAAAGCTGCCCCTGGGCTTTCTCTTGGACTGCTCTAAAACACAGCAAAGCGTATGCAAAAACCTGATTAGAGAGGCCTGCTTGTGCTTAAACACATGTATCTGTAAATGATGATTTTATTTAAAAAAACCCAAACCAACTTTGGTGTCTTTGCAAAGTCCACAGTAAAGCACGGGTTTCACAGTGGGAAGTAAAGACAAAATCAAAGCAATCCTACTTGAGGCTTGGTGTCAAACGGTACTCACTGCATTGTGGCTTTATAACGTAAACATGGTCATGTCAGACCAGAGATTAACGTTTCCCATTAATTTTACTTGTTGCATAAATAACATGGGATTATGTGTATTTTTGCTTTTGAAACAGCATATTTAGCAAGCACATGCTGCTACTGGATCCCAATTAAAGGTTAACTACAGTCAGCTGTCATATTGGTCTCTTATCAGTTGTTTTCTGTCTGTGAAGTCAACCTGCATATAATTCTCTGTCTTTGGATTTTGCAATTACATCTGGGTAGTCTGGTTTACCTTTAAGACGGTTAGAGTGAAAATAAATAATAGACTCATGGAGATCATTGTCAGATCAAAAGTCACTGGGTTCATGCATAGAAGTACCAGGTGTGTTGTCATCATCTTCTTTGTAGCTAATCCATGTGCACGTTCAGGGACTCAAAGTATACCTGGATTTGTCAAATGATAGAGTGAGAAAAAAGAAGTCTTGGAAATAGGGTGACAGAGCAAATCTTCATAATACTCTATAAACAGGGAAGTATTTGTCCATCACTGCTGCTCTTGCTATTTGTATTACCATAAATAGCACCTGTTACATGTGATACGCATACATGAGGGTATATCCCAGCAAGTATCTTAGAAATAATGATATATGGTAATCAGGGTTAATCTGCCTTCCACTTTTACTTTCGCATTTAGAAAAGTTCGGCGTTTTTTGAGAGAAATGAGCTAGGATGCACCTGTAAGTTGCTAGAGCACATTTACTTCTTACACTAATTTGTTTTGTGATGACTCCAGAGAAGGTCAAGGTCCAGTTGTTTTACCTGCTCTGCAAACACCCAGTGACAAACAAGCACACAAAGCAGAAGGCAGGAAAGAAAGGGCTAGCAGAAAACATTTGATTATAAAGGAAGTTAATGCACATTTTGATGTATCTTCACATGCCATTGTTTCTCTTAGCATTTTTGAATCATAATATCAGCTATGTGGAGCTAAGGCACATCCAAACCCAACCACTTGTTGTGTGGTTTCTTGTGGACATCAGTGCTAGAAATGCTTTATTTGCAGGGAAAAATTATTTTGCTGTTAGAAAAGAAAATGAAGGGAAAAAAAAATCTTCCCCCATTCCTGTGTTTTATCTTCTTTGAGATTAAAACTTTCATAGTAAACTCCTAGCTCAGACAGTGAAGTGTTGATTTCTTAATAAACAATAACAATGAACAACAATAACCAGCAATAATATTTTTTTCCAATAATTTTCTTTTATTTGCTTGCTTAGTTTGCTTCCTCGGTTGTTCTCTTCTTCTAAACGCCTCCATCTGTTGAGATTTCGGTGTCGGGATTTAATATGTAACAGAATGCACAAAGACCTCACTCTTAATCTCACCCTTATCCCTTTCAGCACCAAAGTGGTTCCATGACCATGTGGCATCTGAGTCATTTTCATGGGTTTACTGTAACCGGCAGAGGTGTAATAAAACAGGAACCGGAGCACTTCAGTGCAGAAGTCATTCACTTTGATGACATCAATACTTGTGCACCTACTCTTTTGTCTAAATGTCCTCGGGAATATTTTTCAGAAGAAAGTTTGATCTTCCAGAGACTTCTTCCTCTCCTGTTATTATGATTATTTATTGGGGTGGGATTTTCTACGTTCTACTCATTTTTTCTGTTCTCTTGCTGCCTGAAATGACGTTTTGCGTCTAGACATGTTTTTTTGATGCTATATTAACAATCTGCTAATCCTCTGTGCACACCGAAACACAAATTCAAACCGAAGAGGAGGAAGGCTGGCTGATGAAACAGCTAAACCTCTGCTTGGTGTTTTTTCAAACCATACAGCTTGCTGTGGACACATGAATTTAGGGGGGGAAAAAGTTCTTGCAAAAATATTTTTAGCTAATCTGCATGGCACTTCTAATATATTCTATAATATTTGTTTTAACTTTAAAAGTGCTTAAAGTGACATCTTTTTTTGACATTTAAAATAAAAACAGAGTTACTTTTTCCCCATTTGTTTTGACTTCATTTTTGCTCCAGATTTTGGGGTTTTAAAGGTGACACTTGGAGTCACAATAAACCGAACATCTCATGTTGATAGCTGCTGAAGAGAAAATGTGTGTGAAATTAAAATTTTCACAGGTTTGTTTTCTACTGGGTGTTCCATTCTTATATTTGATCTGAAAAACAATCTATTCTTTGCCATAATTCATAGTTTTTTAGTAAAGTAATGTTAGCATGCATGATAGCAAACAGAGCAAACGTGAATGACGTCCTTCCAAATGCTGCTTTTGTTACTGAACGGGTTGTAGACCCTGGCTCCCATGCTCAACACAACTGCAGAGCAAACAAAATCACCGGTGCTTGTCCCGGGATAGGAAATGCTGCTGCTGCCTGTGAGTGAGACGGAGGAGCTGCAGCAGGGTCTTCCCTCCCAGCCACCTCCTGCGGGTCCTGACATGCATAAAGGTACGCAGGACCTTATTAGTCAGGTTAACTTGCAACAAAAAGCATTATTACTGCCATGACTTTTGCTGTGGGTCATAATTTCTCATGTCTGGAAAAATGCAGTAAGAGGAGTTATCTGTCTTTGCTGAAATACCCATGCTGGGCACAGTCACCATTTCCATGTCCCGCATAACCTGAAGTGTTGGAAGGAGCCCTGCCCCAACGGTCCTGGCAAGAGTCTCACTTGAGCTGGTGAGACTTTCCTTCTGCTGAACCAGAGACAAGGTTTTTGCCCATCCCTCAGACCAGCTCTGCTGTCCTTTTCCACCGATGAACCAGCTCAAGGTCATTTTCTTCTCTCTGCAGATGACTTTTCTCCTGCTTTCCAAAGCAGATAAGACACTCTGAGGAGTCTGGTGGGTGCGGAAGCGTGCAGGACCCAGCAGGAGCACAGAGCTCTGAGGGGGTGGCCTCCTACCACGGGATGGGACCTGTTGGGTCAGCTTAGTACATCTTGTCCCAGCAGCTTCTCCAAACACTGAGCTGGGAACGGGGTTGAGGTACCCTACAAAATACTGTCACCTCCACTTGCGTGGTTGCCATCTACTCTAGTCGCAAGTGAGATCAAGTAATGAGCTGTGTCATTTGTTCACGCTTATGAGATTGTATAAAACATGATTAGCAGGGCACATGGTGTGGGTACAGAAGAGGAGGTTTAATATGAAACATTTATATCCTCAGATCTGGGCATTTCCCACCTCAGTTCTAATTCACAATGAGCTGAGACCTTGTTAAGGGTCTTGGCCAGTTATGGGAATAGCTGTGACCTGTCTGAGCGAGGACAAACCCCCCAGCCCTCTCCAAAGGAGATTCACATCTCCACAACAGATGGTATGAAGTACTGGCTTAATGGAAGGAAGTGCTAGAGCCTTTCCTGCTTGACCTAATGAACAAGTATGTGGGGCAGGAGAAGGGAGGAAAAGGGGGAGAGGTTTGGACCAGAATGACCCCCACTCTTGGTTCTGAGCTATAAGGGGAAGCAGGTCCTGAAGGTATAAATGCTTCCGTCCATCTGAGTTTGGATATACCCTCCTACAGGACTGCCGTAAAGCTCTTACCGTCTTGTCACAGGAATCAGGGAGGGTGAAAGGACTGTTGAGCGCTAACCTAACCACTCTGCAGACACGTGCTTCTCTTGGTCTTTTGTTTCTTTTTACATGTTCACACAAGCCTTGCAGCTCTACTGACTGATCTGGATTCTTCAACACTCTCAGTTGCTTTCAGATGAATCTTGCCTTTCTGAACAGGATTTCAAGTACATGGCTGGACTCTAAGGCATCTGTTCCCTTCAGGGTGGTAGTTCTAGGTATCAGACACTCTCTCGAGGACAATGCTCCTCATACACGTGTTTCCCAGGGTAGCAAAAGGAGAAAAAAGTATGTCTCCACTTAGTTTCAAAGGCCAGTTTTTGAGAGGCGACAATGCAGGCATTTCTGAAGGAAAAATACCTTTTGGTAGCCACTGCAAGCTAGGAGCAGTCACTGGCATATAGCATGATAAAATCACTCCCGAATTGTGTGGGTCCCAAAGGAGATCGTTACACTAAGACTAGAGAACACACTTGATTTCTCGCCCACTGTTTTATAATGTGTTTGAAATCAGTACATTGCATACATTTCAATTTCCATTGCTCTAATCATCTGACGATTTCCTGAAACACTTTAATGGAGTTTCCACTGACCTTAAAATAATAGTATTTTTAAAAAAGTGGTTAAGTGCAGAGTTTTATGAGACAAATGGAGCCAGACTTCTCTTTCAAAAATATGATTTTTGCAAATGTGCTTGCTTCCAAAAATCTCAGAGCTGTTTTTCAGAGTGACAGGAATAACATAAATGCCAGAGTAAGCAGCAGTTGCTCTCACAATGCTGAAATCTCAATACTGAATGACCAAAGCATTCATTTACTGCATACAGAAATAGGTCCAGAAGAAGGTCTGAATGTCTTTCAAACTACCAATGAACGGCATGGAAGTGCTTGTGTCTTGTGGCCACCTTTGACTCTGTGGGCAACTCACATCTTCATATGAATATTTGCAAATAACATTTATCCTGTCATAATCTGCTCTTATTAAATGTGCCTAGGTTTACCTTTTCCTCGTTTCCCTTCCTTCAATTTTTAACCTGTGCTGTTTAAAAGTTTCAGGATCTTCTACTCTCTCAGCATCCTGGTTCTTTCTACACAGAGACACCGCAACTATCTTACTCTAGGCTTGAGCACTCAAAATTCATTTTCTTAGCCTTAGTGTCCTAACCCGGTTTGCTCAAAACCATACTGCTTTTTGGCAAGGTTTTCACAGCCTTTCTTCTTCACTCCTGCTGAACTCCATGGTTATCAGAAAGCCGGCTCTTTCCCCAAAGTATCTTGACAATAGAGCCTCACACATGGAGATAGAAGGATTTCCTTTACAATTTCCAACACGTATATGACTCAAGATCTTTTCTTCCTCCCCAGTTTTGTCAGACCAACCTACTCCTAAAGGAATGATTGCCTGAAGGTTGGCAGACTCTTGCCCTTATTGGTCTTCAGTGGCGCCAGTTAGGTAAATGTTTAACAGATTGAGTATCTCTTGTATGTAATACCAGAGAACCTCTAAAATCTGAAGTAATTCAAGCTCATGCATTCGAAGATGTGCTTAGACTTGGACGTACAGCTTTTGCAATGTTTAAGCTCCAAAATTGGACTGGGTTTTGTCACTCCTCTCAGTTCCAGGGATCCCCTGATGTCCTAGTCCCTGGATGCGGTGGGTTTGTGAACTGCTCTGTCCCTGCCCCTTTGGGATATAGAAGGAAAATAGTAAGGAAATAGATCTGCAATGAGATCCTACCACAGCTGTGTCTGAACTCTTCCCAGCCTTACTTCAAATCAGATGGGAAACCAGCTGTGAGAGAACGGAGCAGGTATCCCCTTGGCAGGGGTGTGGTAGAAGAAAGTCCCAGCAATCAAGGTGGGGAGATGGTCAAAGACACATGGAAGAAATGGGGCTCTTCTGGGTAAACTGTGGTGAGCAAATAGCTGATGAAGAATCTCTCTGGGGTTGTGTGAACACTGGGAGATTTGTACATACATGTACATATGAGTCATAATCAGTAACTGATTACGAAGAATCAAACCCAAACTATGTAGAATTTTCTATCAGTTTTTAAGTAGTCTGAGCTCTAAGAAAATCCAAATTTTGAGACTGCTTTCTTCCTTTCCCCCCCCCCCATCTGAATAGATAGTTATTTAATTTAAGAGTTATTGATAGAGAAGTTATATCACGGCAAACAGTGAGGGAAGTTTGGGCATGTTAATTTTGTCACAGGGAAAAGTCAATGCATTAGTCCTATATCTCCGGCAGAAGTTAGTCACCCCTTACATATTTATTTCAAAATAAAATGCAAGTGTTTGGCATTTAGTTTTTTGGACCACAAATTACTTGTTAAGACCCTGCTCATTTTATCATAAATAAAATGTGTAAAGACAAGTCTGAAGATATACACCACATAGCCAATCTGCCATCTAACCGTCACTTGCTAATCTGTGGTATTTATAGAGTGCTAATCACTGGATTAGGCATTTATCTTCAATGATATAAGACAGACTTAAGTTTAATATTTTAGTGGGCTCCATACTACGTTAAAATGTTTATTATCTCAACCACTCTTCTCAGCAGGGGAGGGGGGTGAAGGGAGGAATCACCTTTTCAGTGCCACTCTGGAGATGGCATTACTAGCCAGGAGCATTTTCTAACTTTTCTTTTTCAAAACTGTGCCCATTTTCTATCTTGCTTTCCAGCATTTTCCACTTGCTGAGCAATAATAAGTGGTATATCTATCTGTATTTGAAATGACAGATGGTGCCTGTCCCAGTGCTGATAAGGGTGACTGTACGAACACCGTCTCCTTAGTGGGGGAGCCGTAGAAAAATGGCACAATCTGGTAGGAGGTAATTTCTGGTTTATTTTATAATCTCTACACCCCCCCCCCCCCAAGGTGTGCCCTTATAAAAATTTGCCAATTTACCCTTATCAAAATTCACCATTTTTTTTAGTATGAAGAAGGCAAACCATTGATGTTGGGCAGCTTAAAACCTACTCATGTCTCCAGATTCACGCCCCTTTCCATACACTGCTTAAAACAAACCCTTACCTTTAACCAAGGGCGAAATGGCCCAGCAGCAGCGCATCTGCTATGGTGTGTGCAGCTCTGCTGCAACTGCAAAGTGATGACTGCTCAGGTGTTTAGACGAAGAAGGCTCTGACTCCATGATACTGAGAGGCAGGATAAAGCTGTTAAAAAAATCATTGAAATAGTTTACTTGTCCAGCTGGGGTTTTTTTGTTTGTTTGTTTGTTTTAAACAACCATGAAAGCCCTTTTGGGTTTATTTATGCATTTACATATATGGAAATCCATAGCTGCTTTAGATCATAATAAGCTGAAGAGTTAAGAAATACGTTCCTGTGTCACCCCATCTTCTGCCCAAGGAGCATCACTGAGCTGATTATTTACTTTCTGTACTAATATTTTAGTCTCAGTTTTGGTTATAGCTCCAGATGGCATGTGTTTGCATTCACATTTGCAACAGCTGAAGTATGGTCGGGCAGCATAAAGTCCCTAACAAAACATCCTCGGTCTAAAATGAAGACAAGCACTCTCCCTTCTTCAGCCAGTGACCAGCAAAAGTGACTGCCAAAAAGTCACTTTAAATGCTACTCCAGTGTGTTTGGAAACACAGAACAGCAGAACATGAATTAAACATAGATAGCCGGGGTAGCTTTTTAGGAAGGGGGCTTCTCAGAACTCCTACTTGATGTCAAGATGTGGAGCAAGAAGTTCAGAGGCATTTGCCTTTTCTCTAACTCGGTCACCAGAGGCAAGTTTAAAACATGCGTGGTTTCAGTGATAGACAACATTTCACTGCAGGGTCTCCTGGGGCAGCCACCTCTCTATTAATTTGCTACTTCTATTCAAATAGCTATCATCAAAAAGATGCTGATTTTACCAGATGTAATCAAGAAAAGTATTTTAAGCACATGCTTAACTTCAATCATTTGAGAAGTTCACCCACTGACCTTCAGCATAATCTAAACATGTTTAAATTAACTGGATTTATAATTTACGTACCCTTGCTTCAGATATAAGGGCCAAATCCTAGTTTGCCATGGCATTACCTGTTGGAGCATAAGCTAAAGACACTGTTTCAGAGCTTGTTTCAAAACTGAGTGGGCTTTAACTTGGGGATGATGCTTCCCCACTATCTGCCTAGCCAAAGTAGGCAGTCTGAATGGTAGCTCTCAGTCCCTCTAGTTGAGAAACGAATAACTTTATTGCTCAAGAAAGATGGCGTGCACCATGGGACAAGGAGGAGATGAAACCCTCTAGAAAGATACTGGTTTTATTACTGTCTCCTTTTGTCATCATTAAGGCTATTAGTGAAGTCAGGTGTCCTCAAAAGTACCAGTGACACGAGATTCACCCAACTCCTCCCAGAAAACAAAATGTATAAATCTCCTAGAGAAAATCCTGTTCTGAAGTCTTATAGATGTTTATAGGCCAATTAAATGTTTGTACGGGAGACCAGAGAGATAAGAAATCACTGAATAGGTGCCTGAATCAGACTGGTGTGACAGGATGACCTCAAAAAGACTGCTGTCAGCTTCCTAGGAAGGTGTTTCCTTCTTGTAGCCTGTAAGAAATAATAGTGGAAGATTCTTCTCCACCAGAAATGCATCTGCCTCCAGTCTCACCTTTTAGGAAAGCAGGAGAGCTTGCATCACTGCTTAGAAATAACTTAGTTATTACATTGTGCACCAATACATATAGTCCAACATATATGTACTTGTACATATAGACACTACTGCAAAGACAATGTCAGATTTTCTGCCCCATAGTTAAATTATGATAGTCTTTCAAACAGCTCACAGCATTGAGTGAACTATTCTGAAGAGCAGTGCCTTCAAAGTTTCAGAATATGAATGTTTGCTGATGATACAAAATTAATCAGGGGAAGACTAGGGCTGTCAGAAGAATTGCAGAAGGGCTTTATGAAAATCATCAACTAGGTGTCAAATGACAATTCAGTGTATATATATATATATATATGTATATATATATATGGCAAAAGATGCACATAAGATAAACCACTCCTGACTCCACTCCTGACTAAGACGAGAGCCTCTGAACTGATGACTGTCACTCAGGAGTAAAACTTTGGGGCTGCGACAGTTTCATGGCAATGCTCAGTGTTCAAGAGCGACTTCTGGGAAAGACAAAGCAGAACTTCATACTGTCCCTGTATAAATCCACGCTCTCCTGAGTCCTAGGTACCATGTCCTGTTCTGATATTTTCCCCGCTTCCCTTTAAAGAATATCTTAGAAAAGATATAGTGCTAAGAAAGGTTCAAAGAAGCGTAACAAGATGATCAAAGTCATGGTACCACTCTAAAGAAATAACAATTTTGGAAGCTATGTCTCTTTAGTTTGGACAAAGGATGACTGTGGGAGTCTTACCGAGATTTATAAAATAAAGCAAGCTATAGAGAGGGTGAGTAGGGTGAATATACTAGGAATTCCTGTTAGAAAAATATAATTTGCTTCTGCCTCTTAGAACTATACACAATCAAAGGAAATCAATTATGATAAATAGAAATTGTATCCCATACCATATGTTACTGACATCAGGACTCTCTGCATATGACTGATGCAGATCTCAGAAAAAAAAAAGTAGGAAAGGAACCGATTTAATCTGGAGTAGAACTTTAATAAGCACATTAATAGGAACTGTGAAATGATGACATGAACCGTGAGAGTGAAATGATGGTGAACTGTGAAATGGTGCTCATTTCAGCTGAAGTCAAAGATTTTTTTCCTTGGAGCAGAGGAGTTTGGCTTATCAGAGCTCACTCTCCTACCTAGAGTACTGAAACACCACCATGCTCACCAGCAATTCGGAGACAGAACTTCTTTTCAGAAGCAAACTCTGTGTAAGAATTATTTTAGCAAGTTCAGTCTCTCTTTCTAGTACAGACATTAGCCAATCTATGTAACTCATGCAGAACCTCAGATGGCATTAGCCCTGTAACTGGAGTTCATTCCACTGAACCTCAGCCCAGCTAGAATTTTACAGTGAGAATAAGAACGGGACTTTCTGGGGACTTCTCTGTTGCTGTGCCATTTGACCTGAAAAGGTCTTTGATACCCCAGCAATGGACAACAGTAGAGAGCTGTTGAATGGATGGAGAGGTGGACAAGCAAATCTCATCAGCTGTTCAGTGCTCTGGGCCCCTTTGACCCTCACTGCAGTTAGAGGTAGTTGCACCTCAGCAGCATTACACTTCTAGATTGCCTCAACTTTGGAGCAGTCATCTCTTCCTCCACTTTTTATCTCCTCAGAATGGGAAAATTTTGCAACATAAATATCATGGAGAGGTAAATAAATGGAAATTTTAAAATGGCCAAGCATGGAAAAAACAAACAGTTGTATGTAGCAAAGAACGAATTTGCGGCTATGCATCTGATGGAATGGTCCTTGCACACCTAAGGCTTGGAGATCTAACAGAAGTAGCTCTTGGAGCTGTTGTTTTTAATGCTTATTTTTGTTAAGACATGCTAAGAGCCCAGATGGTAGGAATGCATAAACATTATGCTTGGTGAAAAGACATAGTACCTCTTCCCCTATATAACAGCAAGCAAGAGAGTGCGAAGTAATAAAAACTTATCAATTTCTTCTTATTAAGGCTGAGTTCCTTGCATTCCTGCTACTTAATGTTCCCTGATGTCGACTGAAGGGTCCTGACAATTCTATCATTCAGCTCTTGTTCTGCTACAAAAGTTCACACATACAACAGTATGAATTGCCATTTTGCTCTCCTTCTTCATCAGCTTTAGTTCCACAGCTTGTCTGAAAAATATTTAATTACACAGCAAGTCTGGGAGAAGTCCACATGTTCTGTGTTTGAAACAATTACCATATGTGAAACGCAGGAGATGATAACATTGTCATGACCTATAGCAGCTGATTTTCTCTGAAGTTTCTCTCAGATCTCCCAGGAATGTGACACAATTCCTATACATGGGATTTCCATCTCCAGGACTATCACCTGTGAGCTCCTTGACATAGGTGTCACATCCTATTAGCTATAAGTGTAAAGTATGAACACTGCCAAGTGCTCTGTGAAAAGTAATGGTAGACATCCGCAGCATCTTCGGGTGGCTCCTTTTAACAAGAAATAAAAATGTCTACTCAAGGGACTGCTACCACAGCATCATTCATAAGTATAAATGTATTTCTGTGCACTCCAGAGCAAGGGCAAGGTCAGTGTATCAATAAAAATATAGACAACTTGTTCCTTCTTCACTTATGGTGTCATAGTTTTCACTGGGCTTCCCCTCAGGGGCAGGTTGTACGTGTTATATAGCTAGCCTTTGCAAAAATGCCATTGCTGGTGGCAGCAGCACAGAGCCACTGGCATGGTGGCAGAAGGCCAGGTACAGCCTGCCTGCACCAGGGCACAGCGGTGAGCAGCACCCGTGCTGCCAGCGGGTGCCAGCCCTCCTGCTCCCCTGGGGCTACGGCAGCCTTGTGTGACATCGGCAGCCTGCAGCCCTGCCTCATTTGAAACAGACTGGTGCAAATAAAGTTCAAGGTGACTTTACAGATCAGGGTCATATTACTTTTCAACTGCCCGTGTATATAAAAAGCACACAATGCCTCACTGTGTGGCAGAAATGCTCTCCCCTGCTCTTGATGCATAGCTCCACGTGCACTGTTTCCTGCCACAAGGAACTCTGGCTCTATGGCTACCGAGATCCGAGCCGAGAAATTTGGGAAATGTCAGTGTGAGACACACCACGCTAAGAGCATCCTGTATCAGATCCTTAACAAAGAGCATGGAAGTGAGACCAAGTGGCACCAGCAGTATTGCAGTCCCCACTGCTCCATGGGAAGCAAGGGCTGCTCTTGTACGGACAGGAGAAGAGTTGTCCTGAAAACGCCAGAAGCCACGTGCAGAAGAGCTTCTGAAGTGCTCTTGAAGACTTTTATTAGAAACTTGCCTTCTTTTTATCACGTGCCTTGGGAGGATCAGCTTGTTCTTATACAGCAGAACTGGGCCCCTCTTTTTGTCCTGGGCATGGCACAAGAAGGGGTGGATTTTGACCTGAGAGAGATTTCAGCCCCTAGTTTATTGAAAAAAATCCTCCTCAATCACTCTTTGACAGCTAGCAATGAACGGGGCGGCTTGTCACTGGAAGTACCTTTAGCAGAAGTTCAGAAGATGAAGAATTTATTGTGGAAATTCTGGGACCTGGACATAAGTGCAAAAGAATATGCATATCTTAAAGGAATTATTCTTTTTAATTCTGATAAGTCCTCCTGGAAATCACACAGATGATTATGTGCCTAGAAGGACATTTGGCATTTTCATTTGTGTATAGACAAATGTTTAATTTTACTCTTTTCTACGAATATAGCTAAATGTTCTCAAAAATCTATATTCCACAATTTAATGATTTTCTGCCTGAAGTAGTTTATTTAGGTTCCTTGGATGTGTGCAGTAAGTCACCCACTGTAAGGCAAAACAGCTTATATTAGACAAATTTTAAGTCATAAAGAATTAACTCTGTCACTTCAAACTGATTTCCAGTTCAAAGGTAATACAGCAGCCTCACCCGTAGTACAGCAAAGGAGAGATGATACATAGGTACGTGATGTATTAGAAGTATTTTAACAAAGACTTCCTCTGTAGCAAGAAGACTGGAGAAGATAAAATAATCTATATCATCTGATTTTCATCAATTAGGCAAAAGGATATTGCACTGAGGTTACACAGCTTTTATTTATTTATCCTTTAGTATCTCTCCATTCAAAGCCTGGGACAGCAGTCCTCTCACTTCTGGTGCCAAGTTCAGCCTCTTTAAGAAGGAAGGTTGCCTAGGTCAGCACCACGGAGCACGTGAGTCATTAAAAGCTGAGCTCTAAGTCCACTAAAGTAAATGGAAAGACTTATTGACTCCAGTCTGCTCTGGCTCAGATCCCCGACTCCTTCCACAGCAATCACTGCTGTTGGCTGCAGTGTCAGCAGTGTGCTATACTTGGGATTGCACCAAAAGGATACTTGAATGCTTCAGTTATTCCATGATATTTCTTGTGGTGAATGGTTTATAGGCTGCTCAAAGGCTATAGTGACTTTATATTTGTTTCCAATATGATTCAAATTCTGATTCTTGAGATGTAATGTCATCCAGATGTTTGGTATTGTCTTGTGTGTCTATGCCGCAGCATCAAACCAGTGGAGTTCGTTTCAGTGCAAGTTATTTTCTCAGTTTTTCACAATAAAATCAGGCTGAAAGAAACCACCAGTTATATCCAGGGTGATGATAAGAGGAGAAATCCCTCATCTGCAGTGGCTTACACTGTTTAACTAGCAGGCATTTTTATTACCTCTGTGGATAAAATGCGATTTTCACTTAAGGAGAAAGCAGCAGAAGCAGGGTTATGTTCTGGCTTCGTGCCTTCTAATGCCTGCTGCTTCCCCGGGGTGCCGTATGAGATGCCCAGCAGCCCTTCATGCTGTCTGCAGACACTGCCCAGAGTTTCAGGGGGAGTCCCTAGTTCTTAGGTGGGATGACCCTATTCTCTGGAGATGCCTTTCTCCACGGGCTGCAGAAGGCGGCTGGGAGGACTTCAGTTAAGCCTAGATTGACTCCAGATGAAACAAAGAGTCACAGTCTAAGTCTGGGCTGAAACAGGTACTCAGGGCTTATACACAGCCCAAACCGCCCTTTCGCTACCTGTTTTGCTGCAAACAAATCTGTACAGCTGTCATTTCACAATTACTATTTTTAATAGTTTTTTGAACACTTTCCACCAAACTCGGAAAATGTTTTCTAAATACATGCAGCATTTTCAGCTGCCCTCTTAGTTTTGGCTTGATGTTTGGCCAAATCTTAGTATTTTGCAGGCCTCAGTTCTAAGAGGATTTCAGGCAGCCACCAGCAGCGACAACGCTAAACCCTCTCCTGGACCACGGAGTACCTCGTGTGGGCTCCCACCCTGAATGTTTTATTCCTGTTAGGACCACCAAAACTGGCTGAGGCAAAGGGGAAGGACCAGGCACGGAGCAGTCCAGAGCTGGGTTATGAGTTGGAGTTCAACAGGGCACCCAGAAATGCAGCTGTAGCCGCACAGCTAGGCCAGTGCTTGGGCAAGAAGCATGACAAACAAGTATCGCAGAGCTTTGCTTGTGCCCTAAGTGATCTCTTGTGGCATAGAGATTGTGCTTACTATCATAAAAAAATCCCTTTGGGGACAGGGTGGCTGGCAGCATGGAGTGTAGGTCCTCCCACTAAAGCGCAATCTGTGCAGAACTTCTGTGCGGGAGGCTCTGGCTGGGTTACTGATTGACCAAATCTGGGCCAGCAAGAACCTCTGAAGGAGAAAGCGTGCACCCAACCCCTGAGGGAAAATAGGCAGCCTTGCATCAACTGAATCCAGACCCTCCAGAACATATTGCCATCCCTGCTCTTCGCAGGGGTGCTTTGGCTAGGTGGCTTCGGAGAGGTCAAGGTGTGTATGGGTGAAGGGTCCAGCTGCAAGGGCTTCTCTAGGACCCAGGCAATAAGTCAAAGGAAGGAGCAGGTAGGACTGTCCCACCACGCATGAACAGCACAGAGTGAGGTGAAACTGCTCTTGCTGCTTTTGGCAATTGTCTGAAAAGCAATGGGAACTGTGCAGTGAAGAGATGGGAATCGTGAAAAACAGTGCTGTTATTGTATCAGTGCCATATATATATACATTTATGGAGATATATATATATATATAAAAAACTCCATCAAGGCTGTGACAGGACTTCTGTTAAAAAAGACGCTCTTAAGAGGTTTACAGTTCAGCTGGAGACATGTGTTTGACTCAATATTATTACAACAGATCTCAGAACAAGAAGTTTCTCATTATTTATAAATTAAAACCAGCGTTTGTTTACATATAAAAGAAGACCAAATGGGGAAATTAAGCAAATTTGAAGGGATATAAGCAATTGAAATTTCATCCTGAATATACAAAATCCTGACAACTTCCTTTCTGTGAAAAAATCTAACATTTGGAACCATCCTCACAGCCTGCAGCTGGTGGTAATCCTGTGGGAGAAGATGACTTTTCCAAACCCTTCATTTCTGGCTAGCCTGGTTGCAGGCTTTCCTGAGGCTTCTTCTCCTCTGGCAGTGATGTCTAGGGAGAAGAGAGCTGCTGAAGACTGACAAAGGGCAGCCAGCCACAGACTGAAAAAAACCCAACCAGGCTGGTTTTGCCCTAGTACAGGGCACTAGGCAAGAAGGCAGAACATCCCACACTTAAACAAATGATCCTGTGTGAAACGCTCCCTGGCCTAAGCTATTCAGATCCCATCCCAGGGGGTATGGAGTCCGTCACTGTAAAAGATGCTAAATGGGCCTGGAGTGTGTGCTGGGAGATAGGTTAAAATAAGACGTGGGAGGCAGGAGAGGCAGAAGTCAAAACTTGGGAATTCATGCTACCCCTGTCCAGGCTGCAACAATTCTAGGAAAGAAAAGAAGGTGTTATGCTCAGGCAGTGAGGACAGGAGGCAGCAGGTTGCTGAGAGCTACATGACAAGGCAATCCCACCTTGATAGGATGGGATTTATCCTAGAGGCAAAGGATAAACATGGGGTGTCCTTTGAACTGAGCCCTGGCACCCACAAAGACCCTCAGTGAGCCAACAGGTTTGAAGTCACATGCTGTGGGAGGTATGTGATTGAGGCTCAAGACCATGACTCCATAGGGCAGAGACCGCTCCCTCTTCAGAAATGGCCGAGGAGAGCAAGTACGAAAACAGGAAATACAATCATCTGTCCTACTCCTGTGGGTCATGCTACATCTCACAGAGAATCTTTATGCTCTTTTTAGACTGTGAATGAAGATATCTATATAGCATGGTGAACCATAGTGCCCCAGCTTAGTCTAGCAAGCAGAGGCAACAATAGGAGGGAGATGGGCCTGTGTAGACCGGAAACCTATGTCTTCAGACTGCCAGCCTGCTTGCTGCTCCAAACCACTGCCTCCATCTTCCTGATGTTACCTACCTATTTTAGATTAGAGCTGGAATGTTTCCACTTACTCGGACTATGGTCTCAGCATCATTTGGTGAGTAGACAACACTATAAAGCTTCTTCTCCACCTGTACGGAGTCAAAGTTACCTCCTGTTACCATTTCAAAGCTGTAAGGATTCAAAGGATTTAATGTAAAGGGCTAGATTCCAATGTGCTTACAATGCTGCTCAATGTTCCTTCAAATTATTGAACTACGCATATCTTCTTTTTCCAAAAAGTATGTTTAGAAAGTTTTTACTGTTTTCTACAGAAAGTAGTACTATAAGCTAGAAAGCCAGATACCCATCATTATGAAGGTGTTGCATTAAAGGTTAAAGAAATTTGGAGTGATGCCCAATTCGTCATTTTAAGTCCGGTCGTGTGCAGCGTACTGAACTTTCACAATTACGGATGCACAAATAATGTGATACAGCTTCAGTCTAGTCGCATTCCATGAACTACCATGGCCACACTTAAAGAGTTTGGTCACGTTCAATGAGAACTATCACGGCTAGATTAATCAATAGTGCAGTTTATTAAAGCAACAGATACACAGGTTCTTTGGATTGCCGGTGAGAAATTCACTGTCTGCAAAGCACGCGCAAATACCAAGAGTATGAGTAACACCACTTGGCTAAAAACGCATTAAAAGAGGTAAAGTGACTCTATAGAGATTTCTAAGTTTCCCGGGGAGGCACTTGGTATGACCAAGTATTCGAATCTTACCCGAAGGCGTCCCAATGGGGGGGGAAGAGAGGCTCAGCCCGTCGACTGATCCCAGAAGTCAGAGTGGTACACGACAATGGTATCTTCCCTAACATCCTCTCTCTCTTAAGCTATTTTTATATTATTTTTTACCTTTCAGGTGGAGCTTGAGTGACTGTAGTCATACATACCTTTGTTATGATTGGTNCCCTCCGTGCAGTTCCTCCTACAGTCGGCACACCAAGTTCCCCTGGTGTTGCTAACATCTAAGGTTGCAAGCCTAGGGAACTTCCGTGGAATGGATTCCGTGCATATCAGACGCACTCCACCATGGAAGCTTCTTCAATGCTGTACCTTTCTTTAAAATGTGAATATAATTTTAATTTCTAGGTCACCTCCGGCAATTGTTCCACAGAAGGGCACAGAACGAAAGTGTCTACTCAAGATTTATTATCTTACTTTCTGTTTTGACAGGATGTCATGTCCTAAAATGGCTGCCCTATGTACAAACACTGCAGCAGGAAGCTCAGCAAGCCTTGATGGAGTTTATCTCAATGATGTTCCATAGAAGCCTAGGCAGGTTTGCTTGGATTCTTCAGCTAATCGCCTCTGTTCCAGACATTGATGCAGATGCTATTGAAGAGCTCTTCTTCAGGTCCGTCCTAGGAGAGGCCACCCTAAATGTATTACTTCTAGAAACCCTATATATCAGGCCAGACCGGCTTTGAAAACAGATGACATTGGTGCTCTCAAATACCTATTTTTGAAGAGATGAGAGGATTTTATGAGCTAAACACATTGCAAACAAATCATTGATGCATCTTTGTAAGCCACATATATTTTTTGTATGATGAAGTAATTCTGTAACATTTTAGAATTAAAAGCAGAGAAATCTAAGCATTTCATGATTCTGTGTGCTTCCAAAAACCTTTAGTCTAACATATTCAAAGACTGTGTAGGAGCACCAGCATATTTTCCAGTCGTGCTAGGTTCAACCATATTATTTCTAGTGACCATTTTTATAGCTGTTTATATTATATGCTTTTGGCTTTCCAGAAGTTTTTGCTTTCAGGAAAAGGGGCAGTGGTAAATTTTATTCAGTGCATCACCAATTGAAGATGAATAGATACATAAAAGGCTGATCAATGGTAAAACCAGTATAAATCCTTCCTTTTCCTGGGATGTCATTCCCTGATCCCAACCCCTTTTCTGTTCCACTGAGAACTCTAGTCCTTGGCTGTAATTGCTTGATGGAGCTCCCCCTTACTAACTGCTTTCTTATAGGTTCCTTTTCTAAGTCTTGCAGTAAACTGTGGGCATTAAATCCCTCTCGCATTATTCACAAAGTCCTTCCTTGACTAAGAAACTGAACAGTATGATTCAAAAATTTGTTGACTAGACAAAAGCCATTGTTCAGGATTGTTTCCAGGATGGGAATGACAAAGGCTGAAAGGTACTGTGTTATGCCATAAGCAGCAGAACTAATGTAGCCCAGTTTCCTACATATTTAAGACCTTTCCCCTTCAGCCCTCCCTGCACCCTTTTATAATTACCCTCACTTCCCTCCAAACAGATGGTAGATATTCCTTGGACAACAGAAATGCTGCAATATGTTTTCCTACAGATGTGTACAATCTGTTCCTCTATCTCTCACTGCAAGACTTCCACGTCCCCACCCCCAAGTGTGCTATGGCATGCCCCACAACATCTCATGGTCTCCTATCTGTCTGGCTGGAAAAGAGGCAGCACATGTTGGGGTTGGCGCCAAGCTATGTGTGTGCTGACTGGTCATCTGTCAGGATAAAAAAACCTTTGAGCTTATACTTTAGCTGCCATAAGGGAAGCTATTTGTATCTCCTTTCTGTCCCATTCCTCTCCCAATGGTTTCCGTGAAACTTAGAGGAATTAAATTTCTGAGTTTTTTCAGTAGAGGGTCCAATCTAGTTTTGTTTGGCAAGGGGACTCAAATTCACCAAATTGGGACTGACAGGCAGGTAGACAGACAGGAAGACAAAGAGTATGACAGCTTAATCCACGCTTCCTTAGAAAGTCAAGGTAAAATCCTAAGAACTTACATATATATATAGACACACACATCAACACATATTTACGTACAGAGACGGATGTTCAAAGGACTTTAAAAGAAAGTCAATCAAGGAAAAAAGAAGTTTAAATAATAAGAAGAGTTTACTACCTACCAGTTTTGACTAAATACCACACATTTTTTCCACACTTTGGTAACTGCGGAATAAGTTGTAAAAATAAGGGGAAAAAACCAAACCCCAAACAAGACAAACCAACTAAGCCCCTGGGTACTAGTGATCATGGAAGTAACAACCTCTACAGTAAACAAAACTCACCTTCCTATGTTACAAGCTAACCAAACCTTTCTGAAATTAAGCTTTTTGGACTGATGTTTTCATGGAAAGCCTTCAGGCTAGCAGTTTTCAGTAGGTTTTTGTTAAAATGGTTCAATAGTACTGCCAATAGTGGTGCGTGGTAACAGGATATTCCATGGTTAGTTGTTTGTATTAGTGAATGGAAACATTTGTTCCAGAGATTTGCTTTTTGTCTGTTCTTTTTAAGATTCCCCCAAGCAGTATACATCCAAAAATTGTATTTGTACATTTGCTATCGACAATATAATATGGTAGGAGACATAGGAGTTTCTCAAACACCTCCCAAGTCCTAACAGCTTCTACCTTCTGGCTACTACAAATGCTCCACTTTCACAAGTGACAGTGCAGCGCAGGCCAGGGCTGCAGGAGCAGGACCCAGCTGGCCTTGCACATGCAGCAGCTTCTGCAATGAGAATGGGAAGACGATTCCTGCTCTGATGTCAGTGCTCCCACTGCTGGTGTGAAGAGAGCACAGAGGGGAAGAAACACCCTAAGCTCAGTGGGAACAGTGAGGAATTTTGGATAGAGGTGAAAAGTACAGAAAACATGTAAAATGAGAAATAGTCATGGGTGGTTAGAGACAGGAGCAAAAAGAGAGATCAAAAAAAGCAGGAGAGGGGGACAGAAGCAGCTTATTAATAGAGCTAATTTCTGTGTAGTGTCCAGCTTACCTTCACAAGCCAAAGGCCTGCTCAGTGACTCACCAACAACCTGAACCCAGGAGAGGGTTCATGATTCAACAGCCTGAATTTCAGGCTACTGAGAGCACATCAGACAGGCTCTGCTTGCAGCTTTACTTATCAAAATCTCCTTCAAGGTCTTTGACTTTATCTTCAAGGTATATAATAGCTTCAGTTCAACTTTCTTTGAATTGGAGGGCACAGTGCCAACAAGTTCCCATGGCTTGGCTCACCTGGAAGACAATGCTATATTTGCTGACTACTCTTTTAGCCTGATGGGTGTCTATGTAACCAGCTGTCTGAAAAGAATGCCTAGCGCTCCACAGTGAAGATCATGGTCAACGTCTTGGGCTTTCAAGATGGTGTTAACTTCTACCATGAAGGCAAATACTAGGCTTCAGAGGGAACTCCCACAAGATCTGACACTCACGGACCTCGCCTCATTGTGTGCTGAATACAAGATTCAGTCCTTCAACAGGTCTTTAACAAAACACATCTTCTTCAGTACGTATGCAATTAAAAAACTCAACAACCTTGAGCCAAAGCTCTATGTAACCAAACATTCCCTGCCTCATAGACCTGATCACAGAGACAGCATGAATGTTAATAATCATTTGCTTGATATCCTGTTCAAAGGGCCTGAGATACTATTGTCTTGCTGAGGACAGAGTAAAAATCTGTATCCAATGTAATTAAGCTGCATATGAAGGTGGAGGGTGTGAAGGTACAAGAGCCAGGCAGGAACAGGAGAGGTGAGGGATCGTGAGCAGAGGTTAGGAGCAAAAGCAGGAGCACTTTCTGGAAGGAGGAAAGGTACAGCACAAGACAGCCTTTAGAAGTCAAGGGAAATAATGTATTGGAATGGAGAGGCAGAGACAGAAATGAACTGAAGGCAAGAGGAAGATAAGGGAAAATTTCCCACCACCCCACCCTCCCAAACAAAAAAAAAAAAAAAAAAAGAGAGAAAAACAATGAGGAGAGACAGGTTTGTCACCACTTCCTTTAGCTACTGAAACTGAAACCAGCAGAAGCACTTTTTCTCTGGCTGTGAAATCCACCAGCAAAGTATGTCTATCCACCCCCCTCTAGTGCCCAGGAGATGACAGTATTGCCACCACCTAGAATGTGAGCTTAGCTGATGGAGGCCTGCCAAATAAAGTACCTAGCGGTGTTGATGACCCAGGCAGAGCTTTCACTCAGAGACAGCTCTCCTTGCCCACTTGCTGACTTTTTCAAAATACTGTATAACAATATTTTAAATTGTTAGAAGAAACCTACATTTGCAAAATCAAGAATGAAAAAGTAAATTCAATTTGCTTGTGAAACCTTACTCCAGCCTCCTTCTGAATATTATCATAAGCTCTTTTAATGACCTGATTACAAACTCTTGTGGTTTCCCCTCAGCACTCCCTACCTTACATGGGGCAAAGAATGGCCTGTGCTGTGACAATTTGTTGACTGTGCAATGGAGGAGGCTGCTGTCTGCTAAGGCTCAGCTGCTTTCCTTGCAGCACCAACATTGCAGAACCTGACAGAAACAATGCTGGTACAGTTAAATTGGACAAATGACAACTTATAGGCTGTGGGGCAACCACGTAAACTCAAGTGGAGTTATTCCAGGCACTCCAGAGTGGTATGTGTCCCAGAATAAAGCTGCTACTAACAGTGTTAACTGGAATAAAAGTTTTTCATTTTTCATAGTGGCAAACATGGGGCCTGGGGAAGCATGGTTTGCAGAAGTCAGTAGGCGCTCAGAGCTGCAATCCAGGTCACAACAAACTGCGTCCTGCACTTCCAAAATGATGTATAGTGCTATAAGCACTGAAAAATCAGTCTGTGCACACCCAAAGTGCAGGGAAGCTTTCAATGGCTCTAATCTTGCCGCTTTCATTCGTCCTTTGTAAAAAGAAGTCTTAATAATATTGCCTCTTTTTGTGGCAGATCTTTGAAGATATTAATCAATGTTTGTGAAGAGCTAACAAATGCTATACCTGAGCACCTTAGAAAGTCCCACTGAAAATTAATAATTCTGTATTCTATGCTATATGCAATAGCAGACAGTAAACAGTAAACAGTAAACAGAGGCCTACACTTTACAGGGAAAGGATAAAAAGAGAAGATACTGAAGAGTAAGATTTAGTAAGAATTGAGTAAGGCAGTGATTCTGTGGCAAAACTAACATGCCATTTGCTATGGTGGGATCCACCTTGCAAGCAAGTCACTTGCATTCTTTCTAGAGCACAGAGAGAGAGATGAGCATGCTCCGAGGGACGTACGCATCCCTTCTCTTAGACACCTGTCTTAGGTTTGGATGAATCACACTATGAAGTGCTTTACCTCTGCCTATTGATACAGGAGCCCACCTGACCATTTGAGATTCATTGCCTAACTTTCAGATGGTAAAATTGAGATTAATCTCACCTCTACAACATATACAGAAGTGGCCTGGACCCAGTCTGCACATGCAATATTAACTTTAACGTCTTCTAATGTTAGCATGCTTGTCTTTGCAGTCCTGATCTTCTTCAAACAGTAGGTTCTAGACTTATGCTTCCAGCTAAACGTGTATTTCTAATAAACAACAGATATCTGATACAGGCTTGGAAACAAAAATAATTCAGTGATTTTATTCACCTGCCCAGAAAGCACTAAGACGACACACTATTCTCTGAGAAAACATTCATCTATTTTGTTTAAGTAATACCAGATTTCAAAGTCACATGGGACATCACACTCATATATCTGTGTCCTTATCTATATCAAAATTTCTATGGTTTTTTTCTGTGGAATGCCTTTATTATTACCTCTTTTGTAGAAATGAAGGTATTTCATTCAAAACCTAAAATATCGCTTTTGCTAGAAAGCACTTGCAAGTCATAATCTCAGTCTTAGATATAATTTTATTTGCAACTGAGCCAACTATTGTAGGGTACAGATATGTGAAAAATGCGGTGCTGTACTTCATATTAATATAGTCACACGAGGAAACATATGCCACATTTCCATCACAGGCCCACTGATAAAAGCAGCCTAACTCAGGGGAAAAAAACCCTGGAGACAAGTTTCTATAATAAAAGTATACGCTAAAGAAGCTCCAATTCTTTTAATGACAAAAAAGGATCTCACTGAAGCCAGTGGCACTTACTGTACAGGAACCCTCAATCTTTTCCAGTGGGCCAGGAGAGGGGAGGGTGAGTCAGTAGTTCAGTTTTGCTTGGGCTTGTTATCAACTGTTGTCCTAGGTGAGGTTGTGATTTTGAAAGTACAAGTTGTCATTCTTCCTGTGTGCGCTCGCTCTCTCTCTGCCTGGGGGGAGTAGCAGAAATGTTGCAAGATGCAGCACTCCACATCTCACCTAAGATAAGAACTTCTTCATCAAAGAAAGACATGGCCACAGCTATCTGCTAGCAGGTAATCTCAGGAGCCAAGAATGCAAAGCTTCAAGTAGTGTGGTAATGGTCCCATTACAGTCACAGCGGAAACAGTGTGAGCCACGCACACTGACATAAGCATAGATGTTTACTAGGCAGGCAAAATGGAAATTTAGTGTGGTTGAGACAGCAGTCAGGATGGCAGGAGAGGAATTTGCAAAATAAAGGTCTTGTTTGTGCAGATGACCAGGCAGTAAAGGGTCTAGCAATCTTTCCCCACCAGGATCTTATTAGCAATTAAAAATAATCTGTCATATGCCTAGAATATACAAATATTTGCTTCCAAATATACAAATCAGTCAGTGCATTGGAACATAACTTGATGCAGTAGATGGCTGTGGTCACTGCAGCATGAGCCGGGGGTTGTACATTTGTTGAGGAACAATGCAACCTCTGGGAACCTCATGCAAAGTACGATGACAGACACGGAAGGGATGCTCTAACTAGGAGGAACAGTGGCATCATCTCCACTGCGCAGTGGTGTCTAGGAAATCAGCACAACTGGGAGGGCTATCAAAGATGTAAGAGTAAGTCATCGTTACTGGTGACATGTCATACACAATGTTGGTCAATCAGACTTCTAGTCTGCCACCAAACATCACACTGTCCAGTTGCATGTGGCTCCTGAGTGTGCTGCTACTGTACCCTGGATTAGTAGGTGTTGCTACTACATTTATTCTGGGATCTCGAGTCCCCTCAGCCCTGCTACATCAGCTTGTACAGTCCCTGCACCCCTAATCTAAGTAGTTTTCACACTCCTCTGAGGCACCAAACATGTGAGCCCTGCACAGCCCTCTGAGGGTGTATGGATAGGTGTGGACTCCCTCGCCCACACTCCAAGTTAGGCAAAAGCAAGCCAGTTCAGATCTGAAACTCATGTATTTGCACAGATTTAACAACTTGGGCACAGCCCTGGGCCACTCCAGCTACACAGATTCCAGAAGTGGGTGGCATCCAGTTGGCTTGGAAAGCGAGTGAGGCAAATACATGTCTGTCTGCACCTGTCCTGGTCAATATATATGAGTCAACAGCATTATTATTAGGAAAATAAGATTAGGGCAGGGACTAAGAAGATCCTCCTACAACATCCAATCTGGTCTCTCTCATTGTGGATATCTATCTTGTATATGATTATAACCCCAAACTTACCAACCTCCACCTGAAGATAATCTAGGATGTGTTTGCATGTTCTATTCCTAATGGGACAGCACCCAGAGCCTCCTGATCTTATGGTTAGGAACTTTCTAATTCCAATTTTAGATTATTAATGACTGATATATGCGCATTCTTTGCTGTACCAATACTGTCATTCAATTCAAATAGGCTTTTCTCACTCCAAGGTGTTCATCCAAGACATTTATAGACAACAGCTGTGACCCCTATCCATCTGCCTCTGTCAGCCCCTCCTGCCATTCCTACTCTGGCAGTTTTCAACCTCTGGTCCATATCTCATTCTCTTGTTTTTGACTGATGGCCTAACATTACGTTCACTTGATCTGCTTGAGTCAGAGGATGAATCTCTCTGGTACAGAGGTGAATCTCAGATTTGCTCCCATCTGTTCTCTCCTTCACCTGGAGGTCATTTTGTTTCCTGTTCTATGTCATAGTCTCACATATGGTCTCATTGCTCTGTCTTAGGCTCCTAGCTATCGCAGTCATATCTTCCTCTCCTCTGTTGCAACTGGCTTCCCTAATTTTCTCTTTTGCCATTCCATCATCTGCCTGCTTTTTCACATCCCTTTCCATTACTGAAAATTCATTTCTCAACTTATTCTTCTCTATCAGTTAGTGGGTTTTTTTTGTTTGTTTTCCAACTGCATCCTTCTTCCTCTCTTACCCTTCAGGTTCTTTTCCTAAATCCCAGTCTTAAAGAAAGAATGAAAATCCTCAGACCTCCTCCTACAAATTGCTACACAAACCACCCTTGCTGTTCTTTGTTTTGGGCAGGTAGAGCATTGCTTGCAAAAGTAGT
>WAAD01006568.1:133248-144790 GCA_013389945.1 Fregata magnificens
TCTGTAACAGTCTTTCACAAGAAGCTGAATGTGTGCAGTCGTAGGCAGTAGCTTTGACAGTACACATGAAACCATCAGTAGGTCTTGTACCACCTCCTGGCACATTTGAAGGAAAACAACCCTAGGCATTCATCTACTGCAGTGTAATTCATCCCAGTATCTTGCAGACCTGAACAAAACCACTCCTGTTTTCTGTCTCATCCTACTTCTTGTTATCATCTTCTCAGCATGCTAAGAAAAGCATACTAAGAAAGCGTACTTCTTTCTTTCCACTAATCTCATTTCTGGGTGATGTGAGAAGCCTAGCAGAGAAGACAGAGCAAGATGGTATAGAGCATGAGTCTTGACAGAGTCATCATATGCCTAGGAAATACACTTTGTCCTGCTGCTCTCCTGAATTTTTTGACTTCTCCAGCTAACCTGCTTCTACTGTCCTGCCTGAGATCCCCCTTTCAAAGGAAACTCTTTCATTCATTAATTTGAGTTAGTTCAGACCAAGGGTTTTCCTCCTATCTTACAGTAAAACGTTATCCCTTCTTTGCATTCTGAAATATGTTTTAGTTGACTGGGGGCTCCTCAAAAGAAAGTACTGGGAAGTACAAATTTACAGTTTATTACCTAGACAGTTCAAGAAAAACAAAAACAAACTGTTTGATGCTGTCCGTAAAAGGAGACGGGGCAGAACTGCAATAAATATTAATGATGGAGGTTTTGTGCTGAAGCAGATAATTTGTCACATTCTTGTCTTTATTACATCCACCTCAGAAAGTAGATGGCAGATACAAAATCCTGCAACAGGGGCTGAACTCTGTCCTCTTGGACACAGCTCAGCAGAAATCAAAAAAGTGTTTGTGACCACTCTTGCAAACAACTATAACTTCTAAGGAGGATCCAGTGAGACTGAATCTTGTTTACATCCTTGCATTCTCAAAATATGACAATATCTCAGAACATGTTTATCCTCTTCTGGGGCAGACTTTCACATCTGATTGTAAAACAATGAAAGGACCAAAGGCACAAATGGAAATCTTCAGGATCTGGGCCCAGCTGAGTAAGCAGCTCTTGACATTTCTGATACAACTGTGAAGAACATCATATGGAAAACAGTCTGATAACAGATAAACAGTCTTCCCTAGCTTCAGGCACATGGTAACCCACATGTGAATCATGCAGACTGAAAAGACCTTTCCTTTCTGGAGATCCAAATATTTCATACTACTTATCCATGGTTTTAAAAACATAAGGCACAATAAGTGATCAGCTTGATCTTTATGATTGTTCCTCCCTTTTCCACAGAGATAAATAAATCACCTCTGCCCCAGACCCAGTCAAAGCATTAACCAACGTACTGTTAGGCACCAAGTTAGCGAGAGCATAGCAGCATCATTAGTATTTACAAGCAGAGATCACTTCATGTGAAATCCAACCCAGGGGCCACAGTGTGCTACAGACTCCAGGGGCAAATTATAATGTGCACACAGCTTGCATTGCATATTGCATTGCATGACACCTACCTGTTCCCAGCAGCCTGTCCTTCAGAGAGCCTGGATAGCCCCACTGAACACAATCCCCTCAGAGAAACACACTTGCTTAGTGACTCCCATTTTTCATCAAGACTTTCAGAGACAGCAATTTTTGACTATTGAATGGCTCACAATACACCAGAAAAATATCCCTTGTTTGGTTTCACACAGGGTCCAAGTTCAGTTTCCTTACACACTGCAGCTCCTCTCCCATGATCTCCAGGGCTCTGCTGCATCTTTCCTGGGATATCCATAATCTACAGAGTTACAAGGTAGAAATAGGGTAGGGTGATCTATGGATTGACTGCAAGAATAATCCATTTGCAGTGCCAAGACTGCTGTCAGATGCTAAGGCTGATAGCATGCTGAATTAGCTTCAATCCTGTTTGACAGCTTTCTGAAATCTCTATTTGTGAGTTATTTGCGAAGGAAACAAATGGCCGTTGAAGATGACCCACCTTTTATGCCAACAGCCATGGTGGCCATGGGACTGTGATGTGCACAGGCAGTAAGTATTTCTGTTTGGAAGGAATTTGATTTTCTGCAATCCAAGTTAATAGAATCTGTTGCTTAAGTCATCATGTAGTACCATCATTATTATTGGGTTTGAGATTTTTAACTATTGAAGATTCCTGTTCGGATACACAGTCTGCCTATGTCTGGACTGGGTGGATACAACACAGTGACTGCAACTCAGGGACTAAGATGAAAAATACTGAATCCAAATCCAAGCAGACATGTAGACCTCACAAATACTGAGATTAGAGCTTGTGTGCTTACTGTCAGTGTTCTCAGGCAATGCTGGGGCTGAACTGGGGGAACAAAGGACTCCCTGCTTCCAGACACGATTGCCTGGGACAAAAGAGATGCACTGTAGGAGTTCTGTGAGTTGCTAACACACATTTTTCTGTGAATAATGGATTTCAGTCTCTCTACTGTCACTCACTCAGTCACGTTAAAACTGCATTGAGCTGTACTTCTCTGCATATCAGACTAGTCAATAACAAATCAACAAAATGTCCCTCCTGTGCTTTTTCCTCCTTACAAGTCTTAGCTTAACAAACGGGTACGGCAAACTGCAGCTGTATCATATTTTCTGGAATTATTACTTCTTTCTTTGGCATGAGTTTATTACATAAACATATGGAAAAATCTGCACGGGGACTTTCCAGTTAAGCACATGTGACAGTATCTGTGGCGCATTTCCTACCAACAGCACTAGAAGAGTTTGAGGGAATAAGAGTAAATCTCTTAGGGGCTATTCCTGCCAGGGACTTAATTCTACGTCTCTGGGAAATGCTGAGCATAGGCATCCTTAACTCCTACAGAGTCACTAGTAGCAGAATTAACTTCCCATACATCAATCATCGAGTGAGTTATCAAGCAGACAAGTCTTGCTTTGTGATTCCTGCCACTTACCCTCTCACCCGTGACATCCACTGCAATTCTAAAATCAGCAGCCATCTAGATTTAGAGAAACAAATCCTGCTGGCAGTATAAATTCCCTATCTTTTTACATGCACCCACCTGTCTGTCAGCCTGGGTATCTAAACCTCATCACTTCAATCTTCTTGTACCTATGCTATGTAAAAAGTCCTTATTTATAGCTGGACCCAGACAAAAGCCTAGCCCTTACAACCAGTTTAGAATCAAGGCTTCCAAAAGAATAATAAAATTTCTTGCCTCCCACTAATGCCTGCTGGAATTAGCCTGGCCTAGGGGATACTTCCAGCAGGCAGATTTAGCCTGACCAGAAGCAGTAGAGGTTAACAGTAGAGATACAACTGTGGTGAGATTTAATTTTTAGGGAATTCCCAGTAGGATGAATATGCCTTGTTTTTTTCTCATTTGACAAAAGGATTGCACAGAAATGAAATCTGAAACAGTCTTGATGAAAGCAGCGAGCCCTGTTGGTAAGTCATTTAATAATTAACTAGACAAAGCTCTTGACAGTTCACAGTAGGGAATAATTCTGATTCAAAAAGGGTGGAGAGAACAATCTGACAGATCTGTATTTCAACATATGTATGACATTTCATCAAGTAAATCTTTATTGTTCCCTGCCACCTAATGGTGTATGTCAAAAATTACAAAGCAGTAAGACAATTCTCAAGTTATGCTATTTCTAATAGACTTTGATATATTTATTTAAATATAAAGAAAGATCAAGGTTATGGATAAAAATGTGAGTTACTCTTACTATTACTGGCTTTCAGTGAGATCCAGGCTGCCTAATTTAGTCTAAATTCTGGGTGTTAGTGAAGCTGTATTTCTACATTAAATGCCTGTGCTGCCCATGCGTGCCTCTGAAAACCTACTACAAGATATTCTGTTCATTTAAATTAAACTTAGGCAGAAGTTTGTCATACACCTACTTGAAACAATTCTTTATATAAAAATCAGTATCAGTGTACAGCATTGCCACAACCTAGGTGTTTTTCTGAACGAGGCACAAAAATGTTGAACCAATCTTAGATTCCCCCAGAGCCATACAAATTGCACGAGTGTTGAGCATTCCTGCTTTGAGTGGTAACCAACAGAATTTGCAGGTACTCTGTGGTGATGAAAATCTTTAGTCAAAAGAGCGTATAGAAAGATACACTCTTTTTATGTTAAAATTAAAAATGCACCTACACGTTTTTTGCTGGGATGAAGAAAATGGATTGGGTGAAAGATAAAAGAAAGAATAATAAATGCCACAACCAGCTACCTTATTTAAAGATGGCTGCAGGTGGGTGACTGCATTGGTGCAGACACCAGTGCCACACTGACTGCAGCATTAGAATCTGAATATGATCCAATACCCAAAACCTTTGTAAATTAGCCTAGGAAAAAAATACCTAGAACATCCTCTAACTGCAAAGATGGTGACACAAGGGACAGGTACATAGAAGGAAAAAAAAAATGCCACTTGGATTAAATTTAGGAGAACTGACAGCTGAGTATGGGGTTTTGCTTTTATAAAATTAGTACCATAGGCATCCCTAGAGTATGATCTATTTTTGGATAGCTTTGATTATTCACACCCTGAATACAGTTCTTTTCAATCTTCTCATGTTTGAGAGCAATGAAATGTGGGCCTGCATACTGCTCTGACTTGTGCAGTATTGCCCCTCTGGCTCTTGATATTAGTTCAACAACTGGACAACTGATGCATAGAAATTGATGTCTCCATACTTAAAAGTCTAAATTTTACAACTCTATGGCAGGAGTATGACTTTTACTTGTTCACTTGCTGGTAGAGTACAAATTCTGTATATTTAATTTACAGAAATTATTACTAACATTATGGGGCGAGATTTACTATTTTTGTAACTGATCACAGCTCCCACTCTGATCAGCAGCGCAAGGTCAGTCTGTGGAAAGGCAAATGGAATCTCAAACACTTATTGAAACCTGTGGAACATATTGCTTGGTACATGGTTATCTCTAGAGCAGTACCTGCCCGTGACAGGCAGAACACTGTAAGGAACTCATGTGATCTAAAGGTGACTTTTTTAGATCACATGACCACTACTTAAAGCTAACTAAACTGAATAAAACCATATCTTCTGACAAAAGATAATTCATGGACAGTGGATTTTCCTTTATATCTCCTTTTGTAACACACTTCTACCTGTACACGTGATAAGGTTTACCGTTTATTATTATTTAAATCAGAGCTAATGCTATCTGTCTGAATAAAATAAGCAGATAGTCCTCTAATAAAAAGAACAGCAGCAAAAATACAGAATTATGCTTCAGACTTACCTATAGAGGACAAAATGCTTCATAAAGGTAGCTCATTTAAACAGACATGAGAACTGCACAGTGCTCCACGGGAATGCCTAACTATGGGGAAACAGCAAGGCTTTGGCTCAGTGGATTCCTGGCACGATTTGATCCATCATACCTTTTTATTCTCCCTTTTTTAACTTCCACTGAACAAGACTATACTATAAGCAGGCATCAAAACTGACCAGTATACTGTAGTATATTATCAAAATAACAGAGAGGCATTCCAGCATGTTTTATGTATGATCTGCTGGATGGATATGTTTTATCCCAAGAATCCTGAATACAGGACTTCTGTATATTTGCTTTTTGAACACTGCTTATAATATCAGTTGTGTGTATATATATACATATATATATGAAGAATCCATCTCTCCACTCGTTTCTGAATTTGATTGATTGAGATTTTTTGGCATACTTTCCTGATTGGTCAGATAGCAATTCTCGCTTATTAGCGAACAGCAACAGATATTTTAGAACTGGAAGGTATTAATATGATTATTTCAGTATGACCTCACCCAGTAGTTTTGGTATCAAGATTGTAACTTTTGATTGAGCTATAGTACATCTTCTACAAATGAGAATCTAGCATCTTCTCAGGTAAATTGTTCCTACATTTAATTATCCTCAAGATAAAAATGTGGTCCTTATTTCTTGTACAAATTGGATTTCATTATGACTTTTTTTTTGCATTAGAATTATGAACTGTCAGCTATTAGAAATCATTTCCCTGTACAGGCATTTCTAGATTGAGTCACAGTAGAAAATAGAGTTAAATATGCTCTGTGGTTTCAAAGCAATTAAAACTGATTGAATTAAACAGAGGAGAGTGGGATTCTCTTCCCGTAATTATGAAACACCGAAGCATCTTATAAAAAAAGCTAAATAATGTAGATAGACACCGCTAGCTCTAGCATTGTTCCACTTAATGTTAGGAACTACTCATATAATTTAAAAATAGGATTGTCTTTAACTCGACTGTGATCATTCTGGTGAAGTGTTTAAAAATCTAAAAAGCAATTGGGGATGAAAGCCAGTTACTATTCTAGACTGAGTGGGAAGCACTGCCTTAGCACAGAGGTGGGTGATACAGCAGAAGTAACTGGATGATTTCTGACCCTACGTGCAAATGAGTACAAAACTACTCCATTAAAGCTTCTTTTCCCTTTTTTCCTGCTCTCTGCCAGACTACAACTTGGCTGGCTCCAGATGCAGTGCCTCTGGTCTGCTTTTTATCAAAGTCTAAAATAACAATTTCTCTGCTGAACTGCAAAATGGTCCCTGGTATTTATGCTACCTAAGATGAAACCATTCACTTCTAAGTCCCTTTGCTCAAAACCATTGCTGCTCTGCTCTTGTTCAGTTTGTCTTACTTGTTCCTAGGGGTAAGACTACCCTTTCTGTTCACATGTCTAATCTGTACAGGACTGATAATAAAAACAGCCAGGCCAAAAGCTACATCTTCTCCTTTCCACAGCATACTTTAGAAAACAGGTCCTCAGTTATATGTACCCAAGAAAGAGAGACTGTCCCTAACCAGCAAAGTAACCCATTCGTGTGAGTGAGGAAGTCAGGACAGGGGAGAAAACAGCTCCGAAGTACCAATAAATTACAGAAAAAGAAGGATGAAGCTCATCATAATTAGGGTAGGAGGAAGACAGAAGACAGCAAAGGAAGCAAGAAAACAGCTGCAGTGCCAAGACATAGTATTACTGTGACAAGAGTGCTTACTAGCAGCTCCGATAACAGGAGGTGAATCAGCTAATCAACTCTTGGGGTGGAGAACATGCTACAAAATTCCTTCAATGAACCACAGAGCAGTGAGGAAAACTTAGAGCGACACTACAGCATGACAGACAGAATTGACAAGAAAACAACAATGAAACTATGCTCAAAGGAATGCAACAGAAATCACCTGGATGCCTCATCATCTACAGAGATGTAATTTAAATAAAGCAACACCTACTGGGAAACCTGACAAGCTCAGAAGGAGTCTAAGGTTCAGCTGCAAACTATGTCCAAATTTTGAGAGATTTTGGAGTAGAATAGTAGACCTGGAGCCACATGCTCTTGTCAGAGTCCAATACTCGCAATTTGCTCACAATTAGATCCATGTCAATCAGAGGTAACAACATGGAC
The DNA here is from genome assembly GCA_013389945.1 of Fregata magnificens. Taxonomy (NCBI): domain Eukaryota; kingdom Metazoa; phylum Chordata; class Aves; order Suliformes; family Fregatidae; genus Fregata; species Fregata magnificens. Next base: position 140,685 of record WAAD01006568.1, read on the forward strand.
TTCAAAGGCGTTACATGTGATTAATGCTGGCATAAACATGGGCATAATCTGGTCCATGTCAGTAGGGTCTGCAGTCATCATCAGATCCTCATTAATTGCTCTGCATGATTATTCAGAAATAATAGCAATGACCGCCAGAGTTTTTTAATGGTTGTCAACAACACTAAGGATGCACATAATGACTAATACATACAGATGGGTAACGTGGCTGACTTCAGCTCTTAAAAGTCTGGTGTATAGATTTAACAGAAGTGGCCCTAAGTGACTGAACACCTTCCAAATGAGAAAGCTGTCTTCCAAATATAACTGAAGTTTTGAAGGACTATCGTAACATATACCAGGAACAACGTGGATATAATTATTACCCCATCAGAGCTGGAAAGACATGAATGCTAGGACTCTTCTCCGCTAACATATTGGTCAGCCAAAGTACATTTGGATAAACCTCTTTGATTACCCATTTCCCTTTTTAGTACCAGTGCAAATTCCCAAGGCCATGTGGACAAACTGCCTTTTGTACTCAAAAGGCAATAATAATTTAGGTGGCAAGCCTTATCTCCAGACACTTTTTCACCTAGGTCTGAATAGCAGGTGAACAGGTCTTACTGAAGGTATTTCTTCCTCCTACCCTTCCATCATAAATGCCATAATCTCCTCTGTTAAGATACTGGGCTGCACAACCATTCTTTTCCTTTTCAAGTTCCATATATCACCAGATGTAGGAGACAACAGTCACTAAACTAAGACAGCAAGGAGTATCCTTTATCTGCCTGTGTTGAAAATTGAAGCATCTCCTGGAATATCCGACCAAGGTTATTGCCACATTTTATAAATAATACAGCATGACAAATACTAACTGTACATAAACTGAATATATCTCATAGTTTATAGTTTGAGTTTAGCAATTCACAGGTCCAACAACTGACATATTAATAATAGATGACAGACTTACAAGTAAAGTAATACCTTTCTATACTATCTGTTCTCCATTTTTAAGTTTGGCCACAACGATGTGCAATATAGCTAAATTCCTTCTACTCGAATACATTGCTTACTGAAAGAAATACAATTATTTGAATAATAAACTCAGATATTTGTAATCTCTTATACTATTAGCCACACAAATAAATGGTTATATATAATTTGGTGGTTATAACATTTGCTATGTATTAAACTTTTTCAAATATTTACATTTTGCCTTCCAGTGGAGTTGGAAGCAAACTCAACATTTGACATTTATACTCCTCTTTCAGTGGAGAAATTGCTTTTCTATCATTTATTAAAATTCTCACCCCCTCTAGATACTAATCAGTATTTTGCTTCCATGGGATATACTGCTATATGTTAGAAGAACTTGTTTGATCCCATGATCTCAAGTGTTTTGTCAGCAGTCTCTAAGGATAAAGAGCACGGTAAAGAGCAAGCGACTGGTCTCCCCAGTTAGCAGTAGGATTAAGCCTTTTATCTTGCATAAATCCCAATGACCGGGAAATTCAAAATCAACATGAAAAAATATTTTTCCACACAATACATAATGAAACAATGGTCTTCTTCACCGAAATGGTCCTGTGGTCATTAACAGGGCTATTCAGTAATGGCTTGGAACTGAGATGATAGAAAAAAAGTATTTCATATTAGATATGAAATCTCACATTCCAGTGTTTAAAACAAAGCCCTATTCAGACAGGGTTACACATGAGCCCCCTCGTTTGAAAGAGATGATGCCATATATACATCATTCTAGTTTCTAGACTTTTTCTCTGAGGCAAGGTTTTGGAGTTAGAGTTCTTGGAGCACAGTAAAAATGCTACCCAGTATGGTCAGTCTTATGGATAATATCAACACAGACAAGGAAGAACAACTCAAAGGGGCTTGTCACATGTGTTAGAGCCTGCATGAAAGGGGTTCACAGAGAAGCACGTGTATGGACAAGATGCGAAGCACTGGTTAAAGGGAAAGGATTGATGCAGAGGCAAATGAAAGGTGGCAACGATGGACATACGGAGGAAGAAAGGCTGCAAAAGCAGAACAAGAAGATTCTCCTGGGTGATGGGAGCATCTGGAGAAGGAATGTGAGCTGGTCACTTTGGTAAGGAGAACATTAGAAAGAATGTTTTATAAAACCCAACAAGGAAAATACATGCAAATGAAAGACCATAATTTCAATTGATAAAAAAAATGTACTGAAGGTATGAGCAAGAGTGCTTGGAAAAAAGTACCTTGGACAAGAATACAGACAAGAATCACAGAATCACAGAATGGTAAGGGTTGGAAGGGACCTCTGGAGATCATCTCGTCCAACACCACTGCTTGAGCAGGTTCACCTACAGCAGGGTGCACAGGACTGCATCCAGGAGGGTTTTGAATATTTCCAGACAAGGACATTCCACAACCTCTCTGGGCAGCCTGTTCCAATGCTCTGTCACCCTCACAGTAAAGAAGTTTTTTCTCATGTTCAGCTGGAACTTCCTGTGTGCCAATTTGTGCCCATTGCCCCTTGTCCTGTCATTGGGCACCACTGAGAAGAGTCTGGCCCCATCCTCTTGACACCCACCCTTCAGATATTTATAAGCATTGACAGGATTCCCCCTCAGTCTTCTCTTCTCTAGGCTGAACAGACCCAGGTCTCTCACCCTTTCCTCATGAGAGAGGTGCTCCAGTCCCCTGGTCATCTTTGTGGCTCTCCGCTGGACTTGCTCTAGCAATGCCCTGTCCTTGAGCTGCGGAGCCCAGAACTGGACACAGTACTCCAGATGTGGCCTCACCAGGGCAGAGTAGAGGGGGAGGATAACCTCCCTCGACCTGCTGGCCACACTCCTTTTGATGCACCCCAGGATCCCGTTGGCCTTCTTGGCCACAAGGGCACAGTGCTGGCTCATGGTCAGCCTGCTGTCCACCAGCACTCCCAGGTCCTTCTCAGCAGAGCTACCTTCCAGCAGGTCAGCCCCTAACCTGTACTGGTGTGTGGGGTTGTTCCTCCCCAGGTGCAGGACCTTACACTTGCTCTTGATGGATTTCATTTGGTTCCCCTCGGCCCAGCTCTCCAGCCTGTCCAGGTCTCGCTGCATGGCAGCACAGCCTTCTGGCGTATCTGCCACTCCTCCCAGTTTGGTATCATCAGCAAACTTGCTGAGGGTACACTCTATCCCTTCGTCCAGGTCATTGATGAATATATTGAACAGGACTGGACCCAGTACAGACCCCTGGGGAACACCGCTAGTTATGGGCCTCCAGCCAGACCCTGTGCCGTTGATCACAACCCTCTGAGCTCTGTTGTCCAGCCTGTTGTCAACCCACCTCACTGTCCTCTCGTCCAACCCGCACTTCCTAAGCTTACCTATGAGGATGTTATGGGAAACAGCGTTGAACGCCTTGCTGAAGTCAAGGTAAACAACATCCACTGCTCTCCCTTCAACCACCCAGTCAGTCACGCCATCATAGGCGGCTATCAGGTTGGTCAAGCATGATTTCCCCTTGGTGAATCCACGTTGACTACTTCTGATAACCTTCTTTTCCTCTACATGCCTGGAGATGACCTCCAGGATGAACTGTTCCATCACCTTTCTGGGGATGGAGGTGAGGCTGACTGGCCTATAGTTCCCCGGGTCCTCCTTCTTGCCCTTTCTGAAGACGACAGACTCAGAGAGAGGTTGGATGTGCAGCTGAGAGGGGGTTTGAGAGACACAGAGACACAGACACACCTACTGGGGTAGAATTCGAGGATTTCAGACATTTGTTCAGTATTTCTCGATGCTGGGATGGCAATGTTAAAATCCCAGTGGCAGAAAAGAAAAACGTTTACGGGGAAAGGTGAAGACTTTTGTTTAAGCCGCGGTTGTGACAGCAGCGAGGGAGAGGCACGGCCCAGTTCGGCACTCCCCGATGCGCCCAGCGCCCAGCGCCCAGCACACCGTTATCAGCAGCACCGACGAGAGGGGGAAAGCACCCACTAACCCGGCTCAGGCAGACGGCCGCAGAGCCACCCCGAGCACCGCCGCCCTCCCCACACGCCCGGCAGCCGAACCGAACGGCCGCAGCCCCGGCCGTTGCTGTTGCTGTTACCGTTACCGCGCAAGCGCACCGCGCGCTCCCGCCCTCTGGGCGTG
>WAAD01006568.1:145312-156332 GCA_013389945.1 Fregata magnificens
GGCTGGGGGCGAGGCCGCGGGCGGCGGCGGCCTCCGCCTGGGTGCGTTTCCTCCGCGGCGCTGCCACCCGCGGATTTTCCGCGAAAGACTGGGGCTGTGGGTGGGAAGGCCCCCGTGGGCCGCTGGCGGGGGCGGTGGTGCCTCGGGCCTCTTCGGCGCCTCACCGGTACCGCTCGGGGGGTGGGGGGGCGCTGGTGAAGTGTTTTTGGGCAGTCAGTGCAATAGTTGCAATAGGCCCGCCCATCATCTCCTCAGACCTGCAAGCCCTTCCCCTGCCCCTCTCCTGTTCCAGTGGTAGAGCTTCTAGCAGTAGCTTAATGGCTTACATCCGTCCCTATTTTTTTATTGCATGCTTAAGTCACGAATGTGGTAATAAACCTGTGGTTAATAAAGACTGCTGTCTGGTGAAAGGTTTGAGGTAATCCCCATGATCACACAATTGAGAGTAAACACAGATCAGTTGGAAATGAACAGCTCGGGATGAGAGTTGGTGTTTTGACTTCATTTCTGAGATGCGTCCCAGCAAATGACTAGTGCTGAGTTCCCCTGGAAGAAGCCTGCCAGCTGCAGAATAGCCATTTCTCTCACATGAACCATGCTGTCTTCTAGAAAGACCTTACTTAGTTGGGTACTTTGGTGTTCCAGCATGGTCATTAAGTCTGAGAAAACTCTTGGCCATTTCTGTTAGTCATTGGGAGGTATAGGCGTCCAGGGTGTCGCAGAGTAAAGCCTGTGTGCTGCAGGTCCCTGCTTGAGATCATAGTGAAGAAGCTTTAGTGGGGCAGGCCAGTTTTTGTTGCCACTTAATAGAAAAGTACTTCCCTTTGATTTAAAATACGCTTTGAAATTCTGTGAAAAACAGTGAAAGTAAAATAAAGCTATGCTGATCCTGATATTGTTAAGATAATGCTTCTGCAACTCCACAGTTCAAATCTGAAGGGCACAGTTAGTTTCTTCTTTCCCATGAGGGCTGATACAGAGGCCTTTATTCTAAGCAAGAGCAGCAGGTCAGAGCAGTCAGTGTGAGGAGTTTCTGACAGTTGCTTAAAAAATAGGCATTTATATCAAATACTGGAAGAATTGTGTCTTGTGGAAAAGATAACCTAGATACAAATGTGGATGACTTGGGAAAGAGAGAAACGACTGCTGTTCCCCAGCTTTCCTTCCCTTGAATTTGTAAATGTCGGTTATTTGTAGCTTTCATATAATTTGAGCTGTTCCCCTAACAATTTTTTTTACAGTTTCTTCTTCTTAAAGGGCCATGTAAAATGTAGCAAGAGAAGCTACCAAGCACAGGAATGTGTGGGAATACAGCTACTCAGCTCTGGTGTGGCATGACATGAGTCTTTAACAAAAAATGCTAATGTTAATTAACAATTCAGGAGGATCGGAAGCTGAATGGTTGTTGAGAGATACTGTAGCTGCTGGAAACAGAATGTAGTTCTCCTTTCTGACTTCTAACACCTGTTCCCATGTTTGTCTGGGATATTCACCTAACCATCACTTTTTTTTTTTTTTTTTAAACATGCTGTGTGGTAGGTAGTATTCTCCTGGGCTGTGGCTCCTTATCGTGACTTAGAGGTTTTGCCGGTTAAAGAGCTACCAAGTGTGAGCCAGCCAATTTCTTATTCACTCAGTTTCTGATAAGGCATTATTTTATTTGCTTCGAGAATCTGAGTTGGTCACAGTAGTGAGGACTGGGTTATTGTTTTGTTCCATCTTTGCTTACAGGCCTGTTTGTTTTCCTTGCAGTGCTGGAATGAAGAAAGGCACTCAGGTAGCCTTTCCTGGTTTTGAAGGTTTTCTTTCAATCCGTGCTGTAGAAGATTTTAACACAGCAGTCTGGTGCATTTGCTTTACCCATTTTAAGTATAGCTGTTCAGCATCAAGTTTTCTTTCTTTGGAGTGTGGATTTGATGCTTCTGACACTTTCTAACTGCAGTCCAGAGAGCAGGCTGGTGGTCTAGAAAACTTCTGATAATAGTAGGTGTCTGTAAACAGGAAAGGCTGGAGCTTTAAAAGAAATAATTAAAGAATGATGAAGTAAGCTTAACAAGATCTGGTGAATATTAGCAGAAAGGATCCCAATCTTCAAAACAATAATGCTTTACTATGGTTTCTTCCTTTGAAAAACTGTTGTATTAGTCATTGTTCCTAGTGTTTGACTAAGAATTGCAAAGCTGCATTTGCTCTAGCTAAGAGCACGGTTTTTGAAAAAAGGTTGAATGCAGGGTAGTGGAGTTAGAGTCCTTAGGATTGCAAAGTATACCATGCTCAATCCCATCTATCTCATAATTTAAGTTTACTCAGCAAATGAGTCTTGGGTACTCCCAACAGGGATCTTGTTTATGACTGTTAACTAAGTTTTTAGTCATGTTTGGCACCAGTGTTTTCTAATGTACCTTGTGTTTTGAACCAAATTAAATGGCTAAATAATCACTTTCACACAGGGCAAACTCAGAAGATGAATCTTTTCCAATCCATAACAAGTGCCTTGGACAATGCTTTAGCCAAAGATCCGACTGCAGGTATACTATACTTGTTAGTGTGTTTTGCTTTGTATAAATTGCATTTTGCTTTGCCTGTTTGTGTACAATATTAAATGCATGTCTTGTGGCCTTTAAAGTTTTCTAATAAGTTATTTCTACACTTTGATCTCAAACAAAACTTAAAAATGTGTTGTATTAACAGATTGTTAATGGATTATGTGATCTAAGATGCAGTTGCATCTTCTGTATTAGCTGGGTGTATTTTGCTTGAAAGTTGGGACAGAAAGATACATAGCTTAACATGCTTCTGGTATTACTGATGTGAACCGTACTTAAGGGCAGGTTGAGTCCCACCAGTAAGTAAAGGAGTTTTTAAAATGTAAATCTTAGTTTTTAATTCCTTCAACTCTCTATGCTCAAAAAAAGGTATTTTTTAGAGACTATGTATTCCTCGCTCTGTCCGTTCTCCCTTCTCTCCTTCCCTGCCCTCCAAAATTCCTTTCCAGCTTTACTGATTTTTGTTCATAGGCGATGTAAGATTTTCTAGGCTTTTGCAGTCTGGGGAACCTATAACTTTGAAGAAGCTAGTTCATCATAGCTTGATTTAAAAGTGTTATCCTAAACTCTTTTGCACAAAACTATTTACTCCACTTTTAATTCTTATATATAACAGGACGTCTATTGCTTCTGTTGTCGTAACAAAGGCGTAATGATGGCCAGATATCTGAGAAAGATGTTTAATGTCATGAACACAGCTGCAAAAGCTGTATGCTCTTGTGTAATTTTGGTTTTTCTTTTTAGTGTGTTAGTAACTCTTTTTGGCACTGCTTGAACTACTGCTCAACTTGAAGTCTGACTAATTGTCTAATCTGTTAGGACAAATTCCATGTTGTCTGTCCAGTACTATGCCTGTATACATTCCCCCTCAATCTACAGCTGTGTTATGATCACCTTTATTAAATTAAACTTAGACAACTGAGGGTAAATTAGTGCCAAGAACAGATTTTTAGTACTAGTTCTGTAGAATCAGACATATAAAAGTCAGCAGAATGTTAGTCCAGCAGGAACCTAAACTCACATATAATCTTCAGCCTTTTAGTCGCTCTAAGGTTCCAGTCTTGCTCCTCAGCTTTGCAGGGCTGGATCTTTGCAAAGCCCTTTGCAAGACTATGTTGGAGTTCTAGAGTCCAGACGTGTGAGTTGTCGGTATCACCCTACTTACTGAATTAATTAGTACTTCTTGGAACAGAAAACATGTCCTTCGTATGTTTTTAGTTGTATGGGAATTGAGCAACTGTTGTTTAAATAGTGGAAATCCTCATAGTTCTGTTGATGAGAATTAGAATCTGTCCAGGACAGTATTTTCAGTGGCTGAACAGAATGAGTAAATCCACGCAAGTTTGCTGATACCAGCATTAAAGGGGATTTTTTTATGCCGATTTCGCTCAAAAGTGAGTAGCCATATGGTAATGGAAAGGCCTTACAAAGATTTTAAGTACATAAAAAAGCAAACAAATTAATATTAAAATGAATCAGAGAGGTGACCTGGGCACATACTTCAATCTCCATGACTGCATTGGTTTTACATCATTATACAAGTTATTTTTCTTTAAGTGGTATCATTAATATGATTGTCAGAAGTGTGTTAATCCCTTTTAGTGCTTCCAATCAGAAATGCATTTCAATTAAATAAAAATAACATTTGAAAGGCAAGGAGGCTAACTAATTATTTTGTATCCTTTAGAATATGGAGAGTATTGAGGAATTTGGGAATTATCAGAAGTGACCCCAGTTCATGCAAGCTGCTGTTGGTGATACTGCTGCACATCTCTTACATGCTCAGAAAAAATGAAATGGGCAATACTTATTTCTGTGAATTAAATAACAAAACTGTTTTAAGAAAAATTAGACATCATCATTCCATAAATTCAAGGAAAAAAACCCCAGATTAGTTGATATGAAGCTAAATTTGAAAGGCAATTACTTCTGGTGATAAAACTTTATTGGCTACATCACCCACGCTCAAAGGATAGTAGTGTTGAATACTGAGAGTTGTCCTGGTTATTAGATATCCATCTTTTCTGTAGAGGAGTTCCTCTGAAGTCACTCTTCAGGGATCTGGCAAGTATGTTTGGAGAAGGTTTCAAATTTCATGTTGGATTGGTATTTTGAAGAAAACTTCAATCTGACATTTTTCAAAACATTTACTGAAATCTGTGGATGAAGAATGCAAATGGTTATCAGTTGAAGCAGAACACATAACTTCAAGGACTCTTTAGTGATTGAATGTAATTGTTTCTTGGAATTGCTTTTATTCATTTAGATTTGGATATTGTGATATAGAATATTTCAGAAAAATAAATAGATGGTTTAATGAAAGCATAGCTGAATCAGTTTCATGAATTCTGTTTTGAGACACAGTTGTGTTGCTGTACTGATTCCTCATTAACTTTGGTTCTTTATTTGTTATAGTTAGGCTATGCATGAGAAACACTTAGGTCTAGATAAATCTTGAAGTAAAATGAAATGGTAGGTGCTACTTATGTTAATGTCTCATATAAAAACCTTTGAAACATGTTCATTAAAAATAAGATGCATTGGAGTAACATTCGCCTCCTCTACTGTTCTGATTTTTCAGTAGTATTTGGTGAAGATGTGGCCTTTGGTGGAGTCTTCAGGTGTACAGTTGGCTTGCGAGACAAATATGGTAAGTTAGGTTTTAAATCTGACATTATTTTCATGGTAACTTCTCTGTTCTTTTGTATCCCTCTGTGGTTTGCGGGAGAAGAGAAGAACACATGAGAGAGAAGCCTTGTAAATGGACTTCTGTTTTCCTTTCTGTCCTTGGAAATAGAAAAAGTTTTGAATGTGTTACCATTTATGTAAGCTTTCAAAGCTTTCGAAACTTGCTGACGTAATTTCAGGAGTATTCTATTTCTTCAACTAACTTTACCAATATAACTTCATTTTCTTTAAACTGCAGTTGGACCAGATATTCATCATTGTGGCCCCATTGAATTACTGCAATCAAATTAAAGCCTCTTAGCAACAATACATGGTGATGCTTTTTTGGCCCTATCTGTCAAGAACCGTGAAGGAATTACATTAAAATGGATTTAAACTCTTTGTTAAATATAGTATTTTCCAGCATGGCCTGGAGAGCCAATATAGAAAAGATGTGTTATAGCTATGTTTTTGCTTCATCTAGAATGTGATTGGTTTACTTATTTGGGAGACACATTTGAAGGCATTCGGAGAAATGGTACAACCTTTGTCTCAAAGAATCTTAGAAGTAGTCTTTATCACTAGATAGGAAAAACAGGTTTGCAAAAGTATATGAAAAATAAGATGGTACTTAATCATCTCAGACAGTTGAGGTGAGTTCAGTGGAAGAGGAAAAGTAGTTACTTGCAGGAACTTTGTAACTTTTGTTGAAAACTTATTTTTTAAGTAAGTTTTAAATTGGGAATTCCTTTAAAACTTCCAGGAGCTTTTAAAAACTTCTTGTGTGATCTGTGATTTAAATTAATCTGTATATTGTGTTCATTTTGGAAGAAACTTAGTTCTGCTATTTCTGGGGGACAGTCTCCTACAGCTGAGTATCAGCGGCTTCTAAGAAAGGTGGGGGAAAGGAAAAGACTTTCTTTCAGACCGTATGTTGTTGCACAAGCATATAAGTGTCACTTTCACTGACGTTCTTGATGGATAGAATTTAACCACCTAGTTATTGATACCTGGTTGGCAAATCTAGAGGACTTTGAAAAGTCCTTCGCTGTTCTTCCAATTAAGTTTCTTCTTTGGTTTTCCATTTGGTGTGGTTTCTTTAAGTGCCCATTTTGCTGCGAGAAGTACTGTTACTGGAATGCTAAAAAAAGAATCAATGTTTCATGTGTGGCACGCTAGGTAGTACATAGCAGTTTACAGGTCTTGGAAACTGGTTGTGGATACAGTAACCTGATAGCTTTTAATTTGGCAGTCGCTGTCTCCCCCACTGGGCTATTAAACAGAAGAAAAGGTTATAAAATGTTAAGTTTCAGCAGCTTACTTTCTTCAAGGTACAAAGATGACCGGGACCACTTGCAGCCAGTGATTGAATCTACTTCATTTTACTCATCTGGATGAGATGAGTTATTGCCATCTTGGAGATCACCAAGATCCGCTTTTTTTAGAGTGAACCAAAAAAGGGAGAGGAGGAAGACTATACTTTTAAGAAGTTTTAGAAGCATAATCATATTTTGTTGCCTTGTTGCTCTGCTTCAATTGTTATGTGGATGTTTTCTCACCCTCTGGTTTATATGTTAATGTTCAAATAGTTTGGATAGGACTTTTATTAGCAATGATCTTTAGTGCTGCATGTTGAGGTTGAGTTAGAGTTCTGTAACTCTAGTGTGTTATGTTAACTCGGTTTACTAGACTTCATGTGAAAATGAAGCCTCTGAGACAGCAGTAGGTTGCTGGAAACATGGGCAACAGAAGACTTCATTTGGGAAATAAACAACAGGAGCAGATGGCTCCATAAGCATCCTTTTTGTTTTTTAGTGAACATCTCCAGTTTAAAAGACAAAAGGAACAAACTTTATATTGTTAGGGTGTTGCTTTGAGGGTCATTTGTTGGTTTTCTTTGAAGTAAGAAAGTCATGTAATATCGGAATGAAGGAAAGACATTATTTAATTCTTGTAGTAGCATTTTATTGATGGTGTATTCAGAAGTGCCAGTGCTGTTCAACGACTCTGTGATAGCCCCTGCCCCAGAGTGCAGGGGTACTGTTGAGATGTGTACTGTTGAGGGAGTGCAAAGAACTATTTACACCGTGTTAGTCAGTATGATAAGCGACAGTCACAGCACATCAGCAGCCTAGCTAGAATCAGATTTATTTTATGGGTATAACAACAAAGGTTTTTAAAGAGATTTTTGAGGAAGATATGACATGGCTTTGGGAATATTTGAAAAGAGCTCCTTTAGAGAGGCAACATGAGAAATTGTGGAAGTACTTACATGAACATTGAACAAGGGCTAATGAAAGCTAGTACTGCCATTTGATCAAAAAGGGTACTGACCTCTTTATGGTGAATAAGAGGATAGATTTGATAAGGAAAAACTAAGTGGTACTCTTGTTTCATGTGACTGTAAAATAAAATGGATGGGTACATAAAGTGCTGATGAGATAGAATCATAGAATCATTAAGGTTGGAAAAGACCTCTGAGATCATCAAGTCCAACCATCAACTAACACCACCATGACTCCTAAACTAGGCCCTGGAGTGCCACGTCTACACCTGTTTTGAACGCCTCCAGGGTTGATGACTCCACCGCCTCTCTGGGCAGCCTGTTCCAATGCCTAACCACTCTTTCAGTAAAGAAATTTTTCCTGATGTCCAATCTAAACCTCCCCTGATGCAACTTGAAGCCATTCCTTCTCGTCCTATCGCTAGTTTCTTGGGAGAAGAGTCCAGCACCCGCTTCCCTACAACCTCCCTTCAGGTAGTTGTAGAGAGCGATAAGGTCTCCCCTCAGCCTCCTCTTCTCCAAGCTAAACAACCCCAGTTCTCTCAGCCGCTCCTCATAAGACTTGTTTTCTAGTCCCTTCACCAGCTTCGTTGCCCTTCTCTGGACACGCTCCAGCACCTCAGTGTCTTTCTTGTACTGAGGGGCCCAAAACTGAACACAGTATTTGAGGTGCGGCCTCACCAGTGCCGAGTACAGGGGCACGATCACTTCCCTACTCCTGCTGGTCACACTATTTCTGATACAAGCCAGGATACTGTTGGCCTTCTTGGCCACCTGGGCACACTGCTGACTCATGTTCAGCCGGCTGTCGACCAGCACCCCCAGGTCCTTTTCCGCTGGGCAGCTCTCCAGCCACTCTTCCCCAAGCCTGTAGCGTTGCATGGGGTTGTTGTGATCAAATTAACAAGGTCAGAAACTATCTCTTCATGTTCATTCAGAGTGTTGCAAAGATTGTATTTGCTAGAGAAAAAGTGTGTCAGCTGGAAGAGGAGAAATTTGAAAAGCTCTTTGCTGTTTTCCTACTTAAAAGAACCCCCAGGTTTGTCTTACAGATTCAATATAGAAAGATCTTCCTAAGATCCATTTGTCTTGCAGATTCTGAGATTTAGGTCTAGGTGAGAAGTGAACTGAAGATGTTGATAGTGATTGAGAGAGAAGGGGGTGGAAAAGGCATGACAGGAAAAATAAATGAGTTCTTTATGCTGCTGATGAGGTCCCCATAAGTAATTGAAGGCAATATCTGAAATACAAGTTTGGACAGAAAGAGAAGTCTGAAGATAAAAGGTGAATTTAGGAGTCATTCACATAATGATAATTCAACTTTGTAAGGCAGATAAGATGACACAGGTAACTTTTGGCTGCTTTCTTCACTAATAGTGAAATCCTGTAGAAAACAGGCAGCGGCTGAAGAGGGAATGGCAAAGGTGGACCAGAGGACATACTGAAAATATGGTTACAATGCTGAGGAGAGCCAGGAAAGACTGAAAGCGCAACAGTTGAGGGAATCCAAAATTTTGAGAGGGGTGTGGCTGTCTATCAGTGTTGTCTTAGAGATTAAATAAGTTCTGGATGCAGTGCTTGTTTTATGCAAAGGCTGGAGTCCATGTAAAATAAGGAGGAATTCCAGACAGAATCGATGAACAAGCAACCTCACAGATCTTACCTGTACAAGCAAGATTATATACACTTACTGACTCTTCTTTCCCCATTACCCTCCTGCATTTACCATTGACATAATAATAGGAGATACAAGTGATATAATATGAGGTTGTTTCTATATGCTGGTGTAAAATATGAAGGAATGAATGTTTTTTTTCTTCTCTCCTGGAAGAGGGAGGTGGTTTGGTTTTTTTGTTTGGTTGTCCGTCCTCCCCCTCCACCCCGTAGCTGATCAAAATCACTAGGTGGCAGTCTATGCCTGTAAGTAGTTATTTTGTTACAAATTGATAGTTCCTTTTTAAGCACTTTTATAGAGGTCAAGGTCTAAATATCACCTAATATTATAGTAGGGAGAATTTAGTATATTAATACTCAGTAGCAGGTCTATACAGATGTTGGTTCCTATCCAGACTGTTACTGAAGTCTCTCTGGAGAGAGAGAGAAGAGAAGAAATTTGCTTTTAGAATAAATCTGTCATCAAATCTAAAACCCTTTTTTGCCAGGAAAGCCATTTAAGCCTGAGTGTAGAGTAATATTGTAATATAAACACAGCTAGAGGCCTATACTAGTAAGTGAAAGAAATCAAGCTCATTGCCTTTGTAAGGAAATCAATCCTAATTTTTGTTCAGATTAATTTTTGACATGCTACAAAGAATTTTGTTTGAAAATGTTTAATTGAGGAATCATATGTAAACAAGTCAGTATGTGGAAGTTTCTTTTCCATGATAGCTATGACTTAGGATAGTATGTCTATTCTTACACATCTTATGTCAACATCTGAGATAGGCGATTCCAGTTTTCTGGCATCGCTTTGCTGCTCATGATCCTTCTGTTCATGTTAGTATGTTTTGCATGAACTGAATGCTTAGAAATCTGTTGCTGTGTAATCCTCCGTCCTGAAAATGAGTAGACTCCCTGAAATTTTTATGTAGAGAGTTCCTTTCAGATAAGTGAAGGGAAATAATTTATGTACAGTTTTTTTTCTTTGTCCCCTCCCCCTGGTCTTGCACTCTGGAAGGCATATTCTTGTTTTATTTCTTGTCTCTTTCCCCATCACCCCCTGCCAGTTTTTTTGATTGTCACCATTTTGCAGAGGTTGCATACTCTAACCTGTAGAGTATCTTTATTGAAGTAATGAATGTCTGCTGTTCCATAGTCCTGCTGTCTGGAGATGTTTCCTGTCTCTAAAGCAAAGATGTAAACTGCATGATTGATAGCCTGCTTCCTTGACTGTCCACCCGAGAGTACTGAGGGAGCTGGCGGAGGAGCTTGCCAAGCCACTCTCCATCCTTTATCAGCAGTCCTGGTTAATGGGGGAGGTCCCAGATGACTGGAGGCTTGCCAATGTGATGCCCATCTACAAGAAGGACCGGAAAGAGGAGCCGGGGAACTACAGGCCAGTCAGCCTGACCTCGGTGCCGGGGAAGGTCATGGAGTGGCTCATCTTGAGTGTGCTCACCAGGCAGGTGCAAGACAACCAGGGGATCAGGCACAGCCAGCATGGCTTCATGAAAGGCAGGTCCTGCCTGACCAACCTGATCTCCTTCTATGACCAGGTGACCCACCTAGTGGATGAGGGCAAGGCTGTGGATGTTATCTACCTGGACTTTAGTAAAACCTTTGACACTGTCTCCTACAGCATTCTCCTAGAGAAGCTGGCGGCTCATGGCTTAGATAAGTGTACTCTTTGCTGGGTAAAAAACTGGCTGGATGGCTGAGCCCAGAGAGTGGTGGTGAATGGAGTGAAATCCAGTTGGCAGCTGGTCACAAGCGGTGTTCCCCAGGGCTCAGTTTTGGGGCCAGTCTTGTTTAACATCTTTATCAATGATCTGGATGAGGGGATTGAGTGCACCCTCAGCAAGTT